>CM052720.1:41827548-41867376 GCA_028551405.1 Uromys caudimaculatus
CAGGACAGCCAGGGCTACACAGAGAAACCCTGTCTCAAAAAACCAAAAGAAAAAAGAAAAGAAAAGAAAAGGAAAAAAAAGCAAAGTCAAAGCTGCTGAACGAAAACACACAGGCTGTCTCACTGGCTCCAGGCTCCAGGAGGGCAGCTCCTCAGATGTCATACCTGTCTGTAGGTGTCCTGGTGGTGCTCTTCATTCCGAGAGTCATAATACTGCTCAATGAAGCCAAAGTACTCCTCCCGCTTCCGCTGCAGGGTCAACTTCCGCCGCTCAGTGTTTGCCGGGAGATAGCCCTAAAGATGACAGTGCCTGTCAGAGGGCGAGTTCTCTCTTCAGCCCGAGCAGTAGCTTGGAAACCATCAAGACAGAAACAGGATTGCCAAGAGGACAAAGCAGGTTTTCTTTTGGTTCAGCCCCCACCCCGCCCCTGGCGCTCACCCTCTCTGGATAGCGGACCCAGGGTGGGCAGATGAGGCAAGCCAGCTCTCCCAGCCTGCTTACTGCTTTGGTCCCATACCCAGAGCTGCTACCACTGAGCAGCAACTAGAAGTCAGCAGGAGGGAGCTGGACTGAAGTCACAGCCTCCAAGGGAATTACAAGGATCTGGCAACGCATGTGACACTTCCTGGTACGGATTACACATTCTTTTCCAGTGTAACACTGAGAACCATCATCAGTTCGGCCAGCTGAATGGAGCCTGTGACTTAGCAGTCAAAAGACCGGCACAGAACTCTGGCGGCCTGGATGCCATTCTTCTTCCTGAGTCTCCCGTTCCCTTTCTGTTTGCCTAGTGCATTCTGGGCATCATCTGAACTTACAAGGAATGGCCAAGGCACTGACTGCACAGCTGTAAGACCAGGGGCAGAGGACAGTGATAAGATGCCCCTCCTCTCAGAGGTGTTTATATAGTGCACTCCTTAGTGGGTGGCTGAAGAACTGGCACAGGGGACTTGGGAAGGGGGTTTGACCTGGGGCATACACACAGCACCTGGCCCCGGGCTGGCAAACGGGCCTCTGAAAATCCTTACTAGATGAATGAGCAGAGCTCAGAGGCTCAGAGTCAAGCATCCCGAAGCAGGAGCTGTAGGAAACTGAGTGGGAAAGTGAGAGAGAGCAGCCTGCCTCCGAGAGGCCCACGGTCTGACTCTTCTCATGAAGCTGTCAGGAGGGGTGGTGCTAGCTCAAAGCCAGTGCTGGGATCCTCCTGTCCTGCCAGATCCCTCCCCAAGCTAAGAAAGTGACATTGGGACCACGGGAGCCAGCTCCCAGCCTTCTCCACACATGGCTGTAGGAATACACTCACCTGCAGGCATGGGAATAAACTCTCAAGGACATGTCTTTTTGGACACAGCCCCGCAGCTGTGCCAGGCAACGGGACTAGAGGAGTCTAAGGCATCAGACCAACCTTGGCAGGGGGCTGTCTGAGGCCCACGCTTCTCTTCATGGTGGTTGGAACTCACCGACAGCAGTCTCCAGGTCACTGGTCGAACTTCCCTGGGGACGCCTGGCCAGCTCCACTTCCTCAATTCATCTACACACAGAAGGCAACCTCACTGAATCAGGTCCTTCCTTCCGCAAGGGCCCGAAACCAACCTCGGCCAGGTACCTACCACCAACTATGATCACCACCACCACTAATCACCAAGACAAGCCAGAAACGGCTCCACAGCCCCCAGCAGCAGGGTGCAAGGGCAGGCACCTGCAGCAGCCTTCGGCTCGGAGCAGCTGTGGGTGTACATGAGGAATCATGGGGTTGTCCTGGTCTAGTGCCTCGAGAGGCATGTGTCATAGGTTTCTCAGGTTAGAGTCTGAGGCTGCTGGGGCACTGTGTGCTTTTCAGTTCCTGAGAAATCGAGGCACTCCCTCAGGCAGCCTCTGTTTCTCTGCATTCCCTAGAAGTCAGCAAAGCATACACAAGTTTGACAGGACAATTGGTCTTAGACATTAATCTTGTGTGCCCTGAATAGCTTACAAACATCACTGCATCCTGGCACCTACCATTGTATTCTGTTTCCGATAAGCGTCTAAAAAGTCTGATCGCTCGCAATAAACCTGTTACAGCTCAGTCTTGCTGTGTCCCCTCCAACCTGACCTGGTGGAGATTCATTTCTCAGAGGCCCTATCAGGTAACCTTGCCTCAGTAAGTAAGTCTGGTGCATACAGGTGAGAACTTCAGTGAGAACTCCCAGAGGCAGCAGAGACAGGGCTGGAGTAGGCGCCCCATGGTCTGCAGGCCCCATTCACTCTGGTCCCTAAGTCCTGTGCGTCACTGCACTGGCACCTGATTTGGAGCCGCTAGAAGTAAAAGAAGTTAAGACAGTCGACGTGTCCTCCGACCTCTGCAAACCAGTCACCACAGCGCCACTTTGCTGGGCCCTGGTGAACGCACCTAAGTCAGTGTTGTGGCTGGAAAGCAGCTGGCGGAACTTCTCTAGACGGGTTTTCTCCCGGACTGTCATTGGAGGAGCCCCAGAGGCATTCTGGTCTGAGATCCGGGCGACAAGGGGGATGATGGGCCGGAGAGGGAGTGACTGCTGCTTGTGGAGTGGGTTCCTCAGGCACGTGTCACCTGAAGGGATTTGAAAAAGACAAAGAACCACGTAGGAAGGTCACGGGTCAGACACCCCAGGGTCTGCTCAGGCTGTGCAGTACTGTGCCTTCTCCAGGACAGGGCCTGGAGCTGAGGCTCCAGCTGAGAACAGTGAGAGAATGAGGCCCCACAGGGCTCTGCTCCCACACACAGGGACTGCACATGTACCACAGAGGGGAGCTGTGGCCAGCTGACCCCAGATGTTGCTGTGACTTCTAAGAATGTACTTGGTGACGCCAAGGAAGATGAAACTCTTTCTGTCCTAGCCTGGATCTTAAGCCACCTTAACCTGGTGAGTGCGGCAGCCACACAGCCTAAAGCAGAGTGTATGAAAGGCTAAGCCGTGATCCTGTGTGCTCTGGCTAAGCAGAGCAGCTGCCCTCAGAGCCAGGCACAACCTTAGCCTGCACTGGGCCCACAGGGCCCTTCAAGGCACGTAGGAAGCTCTGGCTCAGGCAGTCCTGTGCTGAGTAGCCGGCTCCTCTGTGCTCCTCACTCCTCGCTCCAGTGAAGCAGCTTTGAGTTCTGCTGTTAGCACCAAAGCAGTGAAGCAACAGGAGCTGGGCTCTGGCCCCTGCAGATGGTCTAGATCAGTTGGTACTCGCCATGTAGAAGGGGCCGTGCTGGCCATTTCAGCATGAGCTCTCCCATGATCCCTTACGGCACCTGCTAAAATTCTGTAACTACTTTACAGAAGGACAAAGTCAGCCTGGGAAGTTGAGGGACTGGGGCAGTGGAGGTGATGCTCGGGGCTCTCTGACTCCCTTCAGAATGAACTGTCACAAAGAAAACTTTCAGGGACTGCCCTCCCAGGACTGGGTCGCATTCCTCAATACCTGGGCCTTAAAATGAAAATACTAAACACTGAATAGGAACGAGCCAGCACTGCAGAAGCTTGTGACAGCTGCCATAAGGCACCTGGCTGGGACGCCTACGGTGACAACTGGGGCCGAGAAAATGCAGAACCCACGCAGTACAGCCCAGGCAGATGGGCATCTCCACCATGGGCTGTCTACAGGCAGATGCACACAGAGGGAACCTCCACAGGGGGACACGTCGGGGCCGGCTACACGGGGCAGCCTGCAGGGATCGTGGCAGGGGCCTTCCTGACATTGAGAACCTCATCCACAGCTTAAGCCCCCTGGCCAATCAATGCTGAATGCCTGTCTCAGGCTGGCACTGTGGGTTCAAGCTGGGCCCTGTCTCAGCAAAGACACGTGATAGAATGTCGATGAAGACTCTATAGCCAAAATGCATGGCCTTGTACGAGGTCTGAGGCTGTGAAAGAAACTCAGGGAACCTGAGGTAGGACACTCTGAGGCTCCAACGTCCTCCATTCTTTACGCCCACGACCTGTGAGCCTTGTGAACTGTGACTAGGATGAGGGCACTTCCCTGCCCAGGTCAGAAGAAACAGCTTATTTGCATAAAAAGTGGGCCCTTAAAAATGGACACAGAAAGGGCCCAGACATCTAAAACCACCATCGCCCGCAGCAGTAACTGAGGCCAGCTTCCCAAATTAGAAAACAAAACAAAACCTGACAGGCAGGCTGACATCAGAGGGCTATGACCCGGTCCTTCAGCACGTCACAGAAACAGGAAAGAGGCCTCCTTAGGTGGACGGCCCTTCCCCAGGGCTGAGGAGGTGGATCATTTGTGAATTCATTCACTGGCACCTTTAAACACATCTAGTATTTGTAAACCTGCCCGGGCCCAGAGCACATGAGATGTGTGGATGCCACTTCAGGGAAAGTGACAAGGGGGAGAGTGTCAGCAAAGACCCAGCTAGCCTCAGACCTCTGGCTTGAGGGATTTTTGTTTTGTTTTGTTTTTTTAATCACGCCATAGAAGATCTGAGCAGGAGCTTGAGGGGAACTCTTTTCTCTCTGGCTGCACTCTACCGAGAGGATACGGAGGGGCAGGATGGACTCACTGGAGTTTCGGGACAGCTGGGCGTCACTACTGGACTTTATGACCTTGTAGTTGGCAGGGACGTCTGATGTTGTCGACTGCGACCGTTCCGGTTTTACCCTCAGCTTGCTGTGGTTTTCCAGGACTTGGGCTGCCGTTGCCAAAGCCACTTTTGAGTTCAGAGTTTGGAAAGGAGGGGAGGAAAAGTCCTCTTCCTCATCGTCGCCAATGTCCCAAGCGTCACTGGTATTCCGGGCAAACTCATGGAAACTGGAGGCCTTCTTGTTCTTCAGAGGAACTGAGTTGACTTTCGACCTTTCTTTGATGAAGCTTCAAGAAAGGAGACGCATTGCTGAGCAGCGTGACACACCGGACCACCTTCATTAGCATCTGTCATATGCCATCATGACTAACAACCCCCGACACTCCTGTCTATCCTCAGGGAAACCCCGTCCCTCCGCCCAGCCACTGCTCACAGTGAGCATCCCAGGCGGATAAGCAGGGAGCAGGCTCGTCAGCTTCCACACGCTCTCTCATGTCCCAGCCCTCCTGAACTCGGGAAACCATCTGACCATTAGAGCTGAGAGAAGGAGGCAGCCATGCACGCCGGTAGCTGCCCCGGGGCCCGTTCTGCTCACTGTGACCTGCAAGGTCCCAGGCTCAGGGCTTCCTTCACTGAGCAACTACGTAGACCCCAACCTGCCTGCCATTTGCCCCACTCCACATTGGACGCACATAAGCAAGAACTAAGCCTTAACCACTGAGGTGTCAAGGTTGACTTGCTAGGTCACAGTAAGCTAGGGTGGGGGACCAGGTAACGCTGACTGTCCACACACATGGCGTTAAGTCTCAAAATGAAAAGCCTCCTCTTTTTTACTCTGCCAGCCAAATATGTCTGAGCATGGTGCTTCTCTCCTGAGCCATTTCTCTCCCTTTTAAAACACAACTAACTTCAGACTTCATAGAGAGAAGCAGCCACGTGAGGGTCTACAGTATGCAATACATGGGAACTGGACCACAAAGTGGTAAAAATATCACTAAAACCCTTCACTCACCCCCCTGGCAGCAAGGCAGGGCTACACTAGACAGCCAAGTAGGCTGTGCCTAAGAGTCCCCATTTCTAAGGTATTCTACCCAGGGGGTCCAACACCTCTGACCTCCTCAGGCACCTATACTTATGAGCACATACCACCACCACATATGACACACATACACACACACAATTTTAAAAATAAAGAATGCATCTTTGGGGCTACAGAGATGGCTGGGTGCTTAGAGCACTGGCTGCCCTCACAGCGGACCCAGGTTTAGTTCCCAGCACCCACACAGTGGCTCACAAGCATTTGCAACTCCAGTTCAGGGCTCTGTTGCCCTCTTCTGGCCTCCTCAGCCACCAAGCACAAAAAACATGGTGCATATATACTCATGGAGGCAAACACTCATACACATGGAAAAATAAATCTTCAGAAAATGAATCGAGAGAGAAAAAGGGAGGGGGGAAGTCCAGGAGGCAGTAAAAATTCTCAAAAAACACAGTAGGTGACACGTTTGCCTGAGACTCAGTGAAGGACACTTTGACAAGGAGCGGCCATGGGTTATATTGCTCGGAACAGGAAAGAGCTGACGCACGTAACCCGACAACACTTCACTGCAACAGCTGTTCTGCTCACAGAACTGCCTTGGGTGACATAAGAGCCGACATGTAGAATTATATTAGAAAGACGTCTGACAGTGGTTAACTGAGGGAAGGCAGTAGAGAATTTAGAGACACTCGAGCAAAGCCAGCCCCCGGCTTCTGTGCGCTGTGTTGTAACTCAGAGGTGGGACCTGCCACGAAGCCTGAGTCTGGAAAACGATCCATTGAGAAGCCTGCCATGCCAGCCATGCCAGCAAGTGGCTGATGGGGCTGCCCAGCAGTGACACTGGTTTTATTTGAGCTATAAAAATGATTGCAGGCAATACTGCCACTAATAGTAATAATTTAGCAAATTGGAGTCAGTATCCGTGGACGGAGATGACTTAGTGTCCTCTGCAGTTTAGATAATTAGAGGCCAGGTGTGGAAGCTTCTGCTGTGTTGGAGATTAAGCACATGGTAATTAATGATGGTCTGGAGCTGAGCAGAGAAAGCAATCAAAGCTCCAAACAAAGGTGGTAAAACAAGGACGATAAATGTTTTACAGCAACAACCGGATTGTAAAACGGTGTGCTGCTGCACTCGCGGTGCCCTGTGCCCCGTGCTCGAGACTATTAACACCAAGCCAGCACGGAAGTGACACAGGGAAGCCATTAATCAGAGCTGATGCCTGTATTTGTGAAGCTGACTGACGGTGTGACTCTACGGAGGGACCAGGGAAAGTGTTCTGGGTTTTACATTATTAACGCGTGAAACATTAAAACAAAGCTATTCAGAAGTTTGCTGCTCAGTCTGGGCTGTGGCCATATTCCTGAAGATCTGTGCTCAACACAGAACTTGGTGAAGTTTGGTTGACAGTAGGCACAGAAAAGGGAAGGATCTGAACGTAAGAGTACCCACTGCCCAGAGAATGTGTGGATGGTGGATTTACGTGTTGACTGTGAGACTCTCGGGCAATTATAAAACTAGCCGGACAGGCTCTTCCAGCAGCTGGCCCTTGGTGATGGGGTGCTTCTCTACAGTGACACCCGACTGCAATGCTTAACCGGAGAAGACCATGCTGTCAGGCCACTGGGTGGACTCCTCTAGTCTTGGGCCTTTCCAGAGAAGCTACAGTCGTTGACTACAGCCCCAGGGATCTCACTGCACGTCAGGTTCAAAAGAAAGCAGGAGGCGGGTAAACAGCTGCTCAAAGTGCCTCCTTTAGAAATCCACTTATTTCATTCATACCATCTGTCTGTCTGTCTCTGTGTCTCATTAAAAAAGAGCTTCCATAGGGCTGGAGAGATGGCTTCACTAAGAGTAATCACTGCTTTTTAAGACAACCTCAGTTCACCCACGGCTGGCAGCTCACCACACCCTTTAATGCCAAAGAGGGATCCAATGCATTCTCCCTGCCTATGTGGGTACTCACACACACCTGAGTGTTTACACGCACACGCGCGCACACACACACACACACACACACAATTAAAAATAAGATAAAAATCTTTTAAAAAGTTTGCATGGAGCTGGGCAGTGATGGTGCATGTCCATAATCTCAGCCCTTGGCAGGCTGAGGCAGGAAGAATCAGACTGCAGAACCAGTTTCAGCTACATAAAGACTGACTCAGGGGCTGGAGAGATGGCTCAGTGGTTAAGAGCACTGACTGCTCTTCCAAGGGTTCTGAGTTCAATTCCCAGCAACCACATGGTGGCCACAACCATCTGTAATGGGATCCGATGCCCTCTTCTGGTGTGTCTGAAGACAGCGACAGTGTACTCACATAGATAAAATAAATAAATAAATCTTTAATAAAAAAAAAAAAAAGACCGACTCAGGAACAGTTCCTTCATGGACTGGAGAGGTGACTCAGAGGTTAAGAACACTTGCTAGGCCTGATGATGGTGGGGCACGCCTTTAATCCCAGCACTTGGGAGGCAGAGGCAGGCGGATTTCTGAGTTTGAGGCCAGCCTGGTCTACAGAGTGAGTTCCAGGACAGCCAGGGCTACACAGAGAAACCCTGTTTCAAAAAACCAAAAAAAACCAAAACAAAACCCTGCCCCTTCGGCCAGGCACAGGGATACATGCCCTTAAACTTGCAGCACTCAGGAGGCAGAGGGAGGGAAGTCTCTGAATTTGAAGCCAGCCTGGTCTACACAGTGAGAATCTTCATAGTGAAAAGATTGCTCCTGGCTCACCCAGGGCAGAGAAGTAGGGAGAGAGGCCAGGGAGAAGACAGTCACTCAGCAAACCAGAGGAGGCGGTAGGCAGGAGAAGGTGCACAAAGGGACGAGGTCTTGACTTACTTTTTCGTGAGCCGAGGATCCAGAGGAGGGTGCTGAGCTCCATACACGGGCTGAATGCTGAAAGCAGGGAGACACAGGTTCAGTGAGGAAGCTAAATGTGCCAGCTGCCAGGGTGGGTGACACAGAACTAGGGACTTGGAGTCGTCTGCTTCCAGGGATGGCACCCAATCATTCCAAAGACAGTAGCCTACAGACAGCCCTCGGGGACATTTTTTCCCTGGGAGAGTTCCAGTGTCTCAGCACTCCTGGCCAGCAGTCAGTCCTATCTTTATGGACACCAGCACGGGGCCAGCAAGATGCCTTGGTCGGTAGAGGCGCTTGCTATCCTCGCCTGACGACCATTCCATCTTGGTGAGGGGTGGAAGGTCACAGGCCAGCCAGCCAGGGACAGATAGCCTGGCAGGACAAGAGACTCTGCCTCAGGAAGGTGGGGGGAGGAGAAGCACCCCCTGAAAGCACCCCTGTTTCTCCTGTTTCCACCTGGAAGAAGCCTATGTAAGCAAGTTCTATTAAGAGCTGCTTAAATCTATGTTAAAATCCTCCTTTTCATGAAATCGATTCTGCTATCAAAAAATAAATCCAAAACAAAACGATGTTCCTCCGGGAGGAATGAGATATGTAAATAACCTAAGGCCCAGTATATTCACTCCCAAATTCCTATCTTTAAAAATAAAACCGTCGGCCAGGTATAGCAGCACACACCTTTAATCCCAGCACTCAGAAGGCAGAGGCAGATGGACCTCTGTGAGTTCAAGGTCAGTCTGGTCTGCACAGAGAGAGTCTAGGATAGCCAAAGCTACACAGAGAAACCCTGTCTATAGATAGATAGATAGATAGATAGATAGATAGATAGATAGATAGATAGGCAGACAGACAGACAGACAGACAGACAGTCCCTTTTTCTGTGCATGGGTGTTTGCCTGCATCTATGTCTGTGCACCACTTATGTACCTGGTGCCCAAGGCAGCCAGAAATGGGCACTGGATCCTCTAGAGTTTCACTGACAGACATTGTGAACTGCCATGTAGGTGCTGGAAACTGCCGAGCCACCTCTCTGGCCCTTCTCCCCCAAATACCTACTTTCAGGAAAATACAAAGGCAAGTGTATCAGGAGGCATACCTAAAACTATTCAAATCATGAAGGCTCTTCTGAGTCTCAAAGGAGAAGCCCCTCAGTGTCCCTCCTGGAGGGCTAGTGAAACAAACTGTGACTAGTTAACAGCACAGACATAGCAGTGGCCCTAGGGAACAGGCCTGTGAGTAACAATGTAAATCAATTCTAAGTAACAGAGAGAACACCGTATCTTTCTGTCAGGTGTCCCAGAGGCAGGCGGATCTTTGTGAATTTGAGCCCAGCCTGTTCTACATAGTGAGTTCAAGGCTAGTCTAGGCCACATACTGAGAGCCTGTTTCAAAACAAGAAATGGCTAGCAGAAAGGACGTGGCTCTCTGTGATGGGGAAGGGGTGGGAACAAACAAGAGAGAGGCTTCTAACCTGTACTCAGGGGGTAAAGGCACTTGCTGACACGTCTCAAGACCTGAGTTCAATCCCAGGACCCACAAGATGAAAGGAGATGGCTAACTTGTCCTCTGATATCCACACGTGTTATCACGACATGCACACACCCACACATACACAATAAATAATTATAATCAAAAAAGAGTTACAAATACAATCACTAGAATAATAAAATTTCCAAATTATCAGATTACACACAATGGAGGCACAGTCTAGTCTATATTGTAAATTTTTTACTATTTATTTAGGTAGTTAGTTATTTTTATGTTTTGAGACAGGGTTTCTCTGTGTAGCCCTGGCTGTCCTGGAACTCACTCAGTAGACCAGGCTGGCCTCAAACTCCTGCCTCAAACTCCTGAGTGCTGGGATCAAAGGCATGCACCACCACAACCTGGGGAAAACCTATTTTTAAAAAAAGAAAAATTAAAGAAAAGAAAACAGAGACCAAATTATTCCAATAAATATAAATGACCTGAACTGAAAAGAAAAAATTCTCTCCCAGTCAGGAGCTAGTTAAATAAATTACATGCATCCTATAGGAAAGAGACTGTTCTTTCCCTGCGGACATGAAATAAATGTCAACTAAACTGCATAAGGTGTTGTATTAGCCAGTGTGCTCTAGAGCAACGGACTTAGAAAATTAATCTACATATAAAGAAAGGGATTTATCAGAATGGCTCACAGGCTGCGGTCCATTTAGTCCTCAATAGCTGTCTACCAACGGAAGGTCCGAGGATCCAGTAGTTGTTCAGTCCGAGAGACTGGCTGTCTCAGCTGGTCTTCAGTGTGCACCAGAATCACAAAGAAGTAGGCTCTAATGCCAGTGAAGGAAGGGACTGGCCGGAGAGAGCCGGAGCAGGCAGACAGAGAGAGGAGCTTCCTTGTCCTTTATATGGGCTGCCAGCAGAAGGTGTGGCCCAGAGTAGGGGTGGGTCTTCCCACCTCAAAGATCCAGATTAGAAATCCCAGCACTTGGGAGGCAGAGGCAGGCAGATTTCTGAGTTCGAGGCCAGCCTGGTCTACAGAGTGAGTTCCAGGACAACCAGGGCTACACAGAGAAACCCTGTCTCGAAAAACCAAAAAAAAAAAAAGAAATCGGTCTTCCCTAATTCTCAACAGAGGAATCTCAAATGGTGGAGAAACACTTAAGGAAATGCTCAACATCCTTAGCCATCAGGGAAATGTAAATTAAACTACTTTGAGAGTCCACCTGTCGTAAGGGCTAAGATCAATAACACCAGTGACAGCTTGTGCTGGCTAAGATCCGGAGCAAGGGGAACACTCCTCCACTGCTGGTGGGAGTGCACACTTGTACAGTCACTATGGAAATAAATATGCCGGCTCCTCAGAAAATGGTGAATAGCTTTACCTCAAGACCCAGCTATACCACTCCTGGGCACGTACCCGAAAGATGCCCATCCTACCACAGGGACACTTGTTCAACTATGTTCAAAGCAGTTTTATTCATAATGGCCAAAAACTGAAAATAACCCAGATGTCCCTCAACCAAAAAATGGATAAAGAAAATGTGGAATATTTATACAATGGATTATTTTGCAGCTGTTAGAAAAAATGGCATTGGGCTGGAGAGATGGCTCAACGGTTAAGAGCACTGACTGCTCTTCCAGAGGTTCTGAGTTCAATTCCCAGCACCCACATGGTAGCTCACAGCCATCTGTAATGGGATCCGATGCCCTCTTTTGGTGTGCATGAAGACAGTGACAATGTACTCACATACATAAAATAAATGAATAAACCTTAAAAAAAATTTTTTTAAAAAGAAGAAAAATGGCACCAAGAACTTTGCAGGTAAACAGATGAAACTAGAAAAAAAAAAAATCATCCTGAGCAAAGCCACCCAGACCCGGAAAGACAAGCATGGTATGTACTCACTTACAAGTGGGTATTAGCTGGTTTTTTGGTTTTTGTTTTTTCGAGACAGGGTTTCTCTGTGTAGCCCTGGCTGTCCTGGAACTCACTCTGTAGACCAGGCTGGCCTCGAACTCAGAAATCCGCCTGCCTCTGCCTCCCAAGTGCTGGGATTAAAGGTGTGCGCCACCACTGCCCGGTGGTATTAGCTGTTACGGATAATCACACCACAATCCACAGACCCAGCGAGGCTAAGTAACAAGGAGGAGTCCAAGGGGAAATGCAATAGATGTTATGGTGGAGTGGGGTGAGAATAGGACAGGTCAGGTGGAGGAGGGAGGGTGGAGGGTGAGGGCACAGGGAGAGGCGCCTGGACGAGAGGGGCATTCAGGAGGCGACATGGAAACTTCCTGGAACCTATGAGGATGACCCTAGTGAGGACCCCTAGTAATGGCGCATACGGATCCTGAACTAGTCATCTCCAGTTACCTGGCGAGGCTCCCAGTGGTAGGACTGGCACCCCAACCCAGCCATAAAACCTTCAACCCACACCTGTTCTGCCAGCACCATGTCCTAGGGCCATGGCGGCTCAGAGCTTGTGAGAGTAGCCAACACGAGGCCCAAGCCACAAGAGGGAGCCCATGCCCGACACCGCCTGGATGGCCAGGAACTAAGCTGATGGCCGAGAGACCCATGGTAGAACCAAACATGACAGACAAAAAAAAAAAGCCAATGAAATATACTGCTATACTCATATACGCTCATAGATCAGTGCCTGGCCCACTCAGAGAGGCTTCCTCCAGCAGCTGATGGGAGAGATGCTAACACTCACACCCAAACATTAGTGGGAGCTCAGGGAACCCTTTGGAAGAGGCGAGGGAAGGACTGTGGGAGCCAGAGGGGTCAAGGGCATTAGCATGGGTCTCTGCTAGGTCATCTGCATACATACCGAGGTTGTTAGCTTGGGGTGTTTGTGGGGCTCCTAACAGTGGGAGTGGGGGTGCCCCTGACTCTTGCCTGCTCTTGGGAGCCTTTTCCTCCTACTGGTCACCTCACCCAGCCTTGACGTGAGAGTTTGTGCTTGGTCTTATTGCATCTTGTTATGCTGGGTTCGGCTAACATCACTGGGAGGCGTTTCTGAAGGGAAATGGAGGAGCAGTGGATCTGGGGGAGAGGGGAGGTGGGGGGTCATGGGAAGAGTGTCGGGAGGGGAGGCTACAGTCAGGATGTAGTGTAGGAGAGAAGAATACTTTCTTTAAAAAGCGGGTCTTCCTACTTCAAAAGATTAAGAAAAAAAAAAATCAGCCAGGTGGTGGTGGCACACACCTTTAATCCCAGCGCTCAGGAGGCAGAGGCAGGTGGGTTGTTTGAACTCAAGGCCAGCCTGGTCTACAGAGTGAGTTCCAGGACAGCCAGGGCTACACAGAGAAATTCTATCTGGAAAAAAAAAAAAAAAGGAAGGAAGGAAGAAAGAAGGAGAGAAGGAGGGAGGGAGGGAAAAGGGAGGACAGACGGACAGAGGAACAGCAGGTCGGTCGCTCTCTCACAGGTGTACCCAGCCATTGGGTTTTAGTTGACTCCAGATATAGTCACGTTGACAACCAGGGATAGAATCACAGATGCAGAACTTTAAGCATAATGACTCCATATGTGCTAAAATTGAAAGGTGTTCACATTTTTATCTTATAATTGGGGAGGGAACACCAGAAGCAGAGCATTGGTGTGGTGGAGAGGCTGCTGAGCCGGACCAGCCTCAGGTAGAGCGCTTGCTCCTCTGCAAACGAGGCGCTCTCTGATTCAGCAGCATCTACAAGCAGCACCTCTGTATGATACAGACTACACAAAAGGGCTGGGAGGCTTGGCACAGCCCCTGGTGGTGGGGGGCAGCCTGTGGGTGAGTCCACACACACACAAGAAAACACAGCACAAGCTGCCAAGAGACCCTGGCTTGCTTCCTCCCTCCCATGTTTACAGTTTAATCCTCACCAATGTTTAGAAAACAGAATGGGTTTGCCAACGGCTTTTTTTTTTTTCCAGACTTGTTTATTTTTATCCATGTATCTGTGTGTGTGTGTGTGTGTGTGTGTGTGTACGCACGAGCATGCGAGCACACCTGTGCGAGCACATATGTACCACATATATGAATGCCCTCAGAGGCCAGAAGAGGGCATCAGATCACCTGGGACTGAAGTTGGAGATGGCCGTGTGGTTGCTGGGAGTTGAACTCAGGACCTCTGGAAGAGCGGTCAGCGCTCGTAACCACTGAGCCATCTCTCCAGCCCCCCAAGCTCACCCACCATTTTTGATTCTTATGACAGGGGAAATCCTTAAGATGCTTCCCAAAATGGATCTAGGCCAGTCAATCATTTCCACGGGCTGTCATTTTATTTTTTAGAGTGGCATATAAGATCTTAGAGATCATTATGGCATTTTCAAACAAAGCATCCACACTTGTTCCTTTCTGGGGTTCAGAGGAAATCTCCTCATGTGCGAGTCTGAGTCTGGACCTTTTCAGCTCTAAGAGTGTCGATCCCTAACCTCTCTGGAGGATTACGATTTGTTCCACAGACTGCTACAGAAGTGCTGACCCCGAAAGGCCATGCGATGTGTTCTATCGTTTCCTAGGCAGAGGAAAAGAACAGGAAAAATCCAAGAGGTACCAGAGTACAGGGAAAGTCTGGCTCACAGAGAGAGCAAGAAGGAACTTATACAAAAAACGAAATTTAAAACACAACACGGAGACCCAGGGGCCGCGCTGGGCATTTGAACATTTTCAGAACCTCCCAGGCTCAAGCACTGAACTCTTGAGTCCAGAGCCCCCTCTTAAATGCTACAAGGCAGCGGGACGCAACCAGACCAGCTAGGTTAGCTGACTGGATAAAAAGGAAGATCTTCAAATCCTCTCTGAGGAAAGGCAGACCGAATCGTACAGACCTAAGGGCCGGAGACCATCAACCACCAAGGAAGAGGCTCTTCCGCTCCCAGGAGCCGATTTTTCAAAGGTGCCGGCTGACATGCTGGCGCAGGCAGAAAGGCTCTGGTGAATGATGGGCCGCAGCCACAGAGGCAGCAGAGCCTAAATCGAATTTGTTAGCGTGTTCTTGAACTAGACGATGATGTATCTGAACCAGGGACATTTTGTATAATAAATCAGTTTGCTGAGCCTCAATGAAGACAGGTGGGAAGTTATAAAAGGAAGAGAAACCATGATTATCACAGGGGCCCGACGAAGACAGACTACAGAGCGGGAGAGCAAAGGTGCCCAGTTACTGACTTTACAATTCACTTATGAGGGCCTGGAGAGCGGCTCGGTGGTTAAGAGTGCTGGCTGCTCTTCCAGAAGATAAGAGTTCAATTCCCAGCACCCACATGGTAGCTCACAACTCCATTTCCAGAAGACCTGACAACCTTTTCTGTCCCAGACATACACACGAAATAATTAAAAAATTTTAGATAATTCACCTATGAGCCCGTGCCAACCAGGCCCCTTGAGAACCACACACGCTCGTGCTGGGACAAGCTGGTTGCCACTCCACCTTAGAATAGGCATTTGCCCTGTCAGTGGCTGGGATGGGGGTAACAGTACACATCTGCGATTCTAGAACTTAGCTACGTAGAGTACACCAGGCCAGCCTAGACCACAGTATGAGCAATTCTACCTAATTGCTTGAAGTGTGAAAGCATTTCACCGCCATTTTCAGGCAGAAAGGAAAGTGCAAGGAAAAGATAGCACACACCCAGGGATGACAGGCCTGCTCTCTAACACCGCCACATTCCAGTCTGGGAGACATGAATCATTGGGGAGACCCTGATGGCTGTCTGTCAGGGTCCTTCCCTAGCAGCTACCTCCGCCCTACAGTACAGGGACCCTTCCGTACACTGCCAGTCTTCACTAGTTTCTTCTCTTTGTTATTCCTGTGCACCATGTCTAAGTGCAGACGCCATGGCATATGGGTAGAGGTCAGAGGACAACTTTCAGGAGTCGCTCCTCCCACCGTGGGTTCTAGGGATCAAATCCAGGCTGTTGTGTCGGGTCTGTGGGAGCAAGTCTCTTACCAACTGAGCACACTCACTAGCCCTAATTAATGTCTGTGTCTCCCTCTTCCTCCTCCTCCTCCTCCTCCTCCTCCTCCTTCTCCTCCTCCTCCTCCATTCTCCTCCTCCTCCTTCTCCTCCTTCTCCTCCATTCTCCTCCTCCTCCTCCTCCTCTTCCTCCTCCCCCCTCCCCCTTTTCTTTGTCTTATGATGCTGGAGAGATCAAGGGCTTCCTCCCAGAGGCAAGCGCCCTGAAGCTGAGCTCCAGGCCCAGTCCGGCAGGCTCACTCCACACCTGGCTGTCTTCACTGAGCCACAGGTTTCCACCCAGCTCCACCGCTGCTTTATCTGATCACAAACATGACATATGCTTAGTGGAAAAACCGGAAAGCCGGCCGAGCAGGGGGAGCACCAATGCTGAGTAGATCCTCAGCTTCTAGAAAGCTGTGGTCTCTGTGGCTTTCTCGTGGCATGTCGGTATGCAGCACCCACCAGCGGGCCCTTACCAGCCCTAGTGGGTAAAGTCAGAACTCCACAGGCCTGCTCTCTGCTTCAGCTGACTTCCTCTCTGGTAGACCCGAACGCTACAGACTAACATGCTGCTGCCCAGACAACACCACACAGGCTCTGAAGAGACAGCATGAAGCTAAGGGGCTAGCCTCTGCCATGTTAGAGAAGTCAAGCCCACAGAATGGGTTGCCGGAGGTTTCTTACCCAGTTACAACATAGGGAAAGCCTTGGTGGGAAAGACCCGGCAGACACGGAAGCTGAGCAGACACCAGACTAGAATGGCCCATTTTAAATGCCAAGAACTTTGGCAACAGGACTCCATTCACACTGGTGCTCCGTGGAGTCTTCCAGCCCCCGAGGTTGGCTGTTTCAGCAATAATTCAGTACCTTCTACAGTCACTTACTTTATCAGCAAAAACATTTCCAAGCCAAAAATGGGATATAATAGACCTGCCCAGGCAAACACGAGCTGTTGCACTGGTCTGCTATCAGATTCCTAAAAGTTATGAAAAACGACCAAATGACAGGGAGAGACCTTAGTTAAAAGAACATGGGTGACCATGTACTTCAGGACCAGCCACTTTTCTCAACTTTTTCTTTTCTTTCTTTTTTTCCCAATAGGGGGCAGAACCCAGTGCTGGCCAGACAGATCCCAAGCATCTCATGTCGTCCAGTGCCCAGACTGTTCTTGAACTTCTGATCCTCCTGCCTCCACCACACAAATTCTAAGATTCTAGACAGTGGGGGGCAGCACCTCAGCTTCTTTTAATACTAATAACCTCAACTTTAAAACTAATCATGACTCCTTTGAGTTTTGTTTTGTTTTGTTTGAGACTTGTGTAGCATAGGGTTATCTCCAGTTCCACATGTAGCTAAGGCTATGCCTGACCTTCTGACCACCCTCCCTCACCTCCCAGTGCTGTTACCCACATGCCATCCCACTAGCCTTATGTGGTGCTGGGAACTGAACCCAGCGCTTCTTCATGCATACTACCCAAGTACTCTACCAACTGAGCCACAACCCAGTCCTCCCTGACTCTAAAAACAAGTATTTGGGAGCTGCAGAGATGGTTCCACTCCTAAGAACACGGGCTGCTCTTCCAGAGGACCAGGAACTCAAATGCCAACACCCAGAGGCTCACAACTGTCTGTGATTCCAGATCCAGAGGATCCAATGCCCTCTTCTGGCCTCCAGGACATTGCATGCACGTGCCGCACAGATACTTGTACAGGCAAAATTCCCATACACAGAAGATAAAAAGAGATAATCACTAGCAAGCCTTTTGCTTAAAAACAAGAGAAGGCCTAGCAGCGGGCTGGGAAACAAGGGTGTTGGGGAGCGAGCAGCCGGCAATGGCATGGTCTCTCCTATGCTCTTTGAGACACATGTCCACACTCCGTGGACTGCAGAAACACCAACAGGCAGGGCACTAGGGCAAGGAGTCCCGAAGTCTGCTCTGTGGTCCAGGAAAATCGCCTTCCCATCTGCCCTCACTTTTCTTATCTACAGGGGTCTTAGCCCAGAGTTCTAGTGTTCAGCAGCTTTGCCACACTTGGCTGCTCCCCCGGGCTGCTCCCGAGAGCCAAGCATGTCTGGCAGATGTGTAAATGTGGTACTCATTCACAAGTGGTCCAGACTCAGTCAAGCCTCTCGTTCCATTCGTAAGGAAATCAAGTATGGCGGAGTTCAGTGTTCTGTTGTAAAACTTTGGCTTGTTTTTTATTACTCTGTGTGTGTGTGTGCGCGTGTTGTGCACGTGCACCGAACATACATATGGAGGCCAGAGGACAACTTGGGAAGTCAGTTCTCTCCTTCCACCATGCAGGTCCTGGGGACTGAACTCGGGTCTTCAGGCTTGGTGGTAGGTGCCTCTGCCCACTAGCCTCTTCACTTGGCTGCTTCTCTACAGATCAGTCCTTGGGAGTGGCCCCTCCTCCCTCTCCCTACTCCCCACAGCCAGTGATCTGCAAAGTCTCAGGGAGCTGACAACTGTCCTTCCTACCCCCTGCCCTGGCTCAGCCCTCACTACCTTGCTCACTGTTAATACAGTGGTCACCAAGCTTGCCGCCCACACCTCTTCTTGGTCCAGAGTAGTGTTGCAAGGTCTGGCTGTGTATGCCACAGCTGAGAAAGGTATGTGTCCCAGTATCTAGTCACCTTCCTGACACTAAGTGGATAAAGCGGTGGGGGTGTGAATGTCCTATAGCCACTGAAGACAAGGATCAAGTCGCCCACTTTCTCAGGTTGGCTAGAATGGGTTTTCCTGGTGCTGGGACTGACCCTTGACCTCCAGGTCTCAGACTAGAGTTCTACCACTAAGCTACACCCCCGAACCTCTTTTTTGTTTTTTTTGTTTGTTTGTTTGTTTTATTGAGACAGGGCACCTAGTTAGAAAGTGTCCGACCTGGGATTTTAACCCAGGCAATCAGGTGACTGAGCCTGCATTCTGTACATAGGTCCATTTTGTAACAATGATGCATGCTGCCCTATCTTCCTACACATCAGTACAGTGACCTAGGCTGGGTGTGCTGGCATAGACCTTTACTCTCAACATCCAGAGGTAGAGGCAGAGGCAGAGGGATCTCTGTGATTTTTATTGTTGTTTTGTTTTGTTTTTATTTGATTTGATTTGATTTTTTTTTTCTTTTTTTTCGAGACAGGGTTTCTCTGTGTAGCCCTGGCTGTCCTGGAACTCACTCTGTAGACCAGGCTGACCTCGAACTCAGAAATCCGCCTGCCTCTGCCTCCCAAGTACTGGGATTAAAGTCGTGCACCACAACTGCCGGCTTGATTTGATTTTCAAGTCAGGGTTTTTCTGTGTAGCTCCGGCTGTCTTGGAACTTACACAGATAGCTCTCTGTGAAGTTTGTTTGTTTTTGTTTTTCAAGACAGGGTTTCTGTGTATAGCCCTGGCTATCCTAAAACTCCCTCTGTAGACCAGGCTGGCCTCAAACTCACAGAGCTCTGTCTGCCTCTGCCTCTGCCTCCCAAGGGCTGGGATTAAAAGTGTGTTCCACCTTTTTCGCTCTCAATGAATTTAAGGTCATCCTGGTCTACACAGTGAGTTCCAAGTCAACCAGAGCACATAATAAGACACTGTCGCCAGGCAGTGGTGGCGCACACCTTTAATCCCAGCACTTGGGAAGCAGAGGCAAGCCGATGATCTCTGTGAGTTCCAGGTCAGCCTTGGTCTATGTAGTTGAGTTCCTGGACAGCCAGGGCTACATAGTGAGACTTTGTCTCAAAACAAACAAACTTTAAAGAATGCTTTGGGTTTTTTTTTTCTTTTAAAGACTTATTCATGTATTTTATGTATATGAGAGCTCTGTCTGCATGCACACCTGCATGACATCAGATCCCATTATGGATGGTTGTGAACTGCTGGTTGCTGGGAATTGAACTCAGGACCTCAGGAAAAGCAGCCCGTGCTCTTAACAGCTAAGCTATTTCTCCAGCCCACTTTTGGTTTTGTTTTGTTTTGTTTTTTTAACTTAGGCTATTCTAACAAAATTTCTACTTACTGTCACTAAAGTCGCTCCATCATGATCAAAGAAACTGAAAGTAGCTGGCTACAACTTGGCCTTTTCTCACCTTTCAAACTGCAAAGAAGAGCTTTCTTTCTACACCTCTGAGGACATGGCACATGCTTGTTCATTGGCCGACTCACGAGAAAACTTCTCTTCTCCAGACTCAAAAGAGTTCAGATATAAAAGTTCTGTTCTGGAACCAAAACACCTTCTATGGAAACAAACACCAGCTTCCCCCAGCAGCTCTGGGGCTCTCTGCCAAGAGTGTACAGGGGACAATACTTCCCTCACCAGGCCAGGTATGGATCATGGTTTATGGACCATGGCAACATTTTTATGCCTCAATAATAAAAGAGACAAATAACTAGTCCTGGGGAGCCGAGAAACATGATTTTAAGTGTTTGCTTGCTCTAATAACAAGAGGGCAATTAATGATGACTATGGAGCAAGTACAGTGTACCAAATAAACACTGTCCTGGGTTCTTCTTTACAAATAGGGCATTTCAGTTAGCCTTCAGGTCATTCTGAGGAAAGTTTTTATTCCCCACTTCATAGGAAACCGAAGCTTAGACAGATTGTAAATCCTACAGGTAAGAGAATCTGAATGACGATGACGACGATGTCGACAATAACAGTTATAATAAATGTTGATGATCTAGACTACAAAATTCTTGCCTCTATGTTTCAAAATGAAGAAGGAGGCCAGAGATTTGAAGAAACTGAAGAATCTTCCTATCTAGCATAAGTAATGCTTTTGGGCCATCAAGACAGCTCAGCAGACAAAGATGCTTGCCATTAAACCCGATGAGTTGAGTTCAATCCCTAAGATCCACAGGGTGGAAGCAGAGAACTGACTCCCATAAACTGTCCTCTGACCTCTACATGAGTGCACTGTGGCGCGCGCGCGCGCACACACGCACACACGCACGCACACACACACACACACTAATTAAATAGGTAAATAACCACAATTATTTAAAGTAGTACTTTTAAAAAGTTGACTTCCTATAGGCCAGTAGAAGAAATAAAGAAAACAAAAGGCCATTAATGCACATCTGGCAGTCCAAAGGCACAAAGACCATCCATCTCCCATTGTCCTCATCCCTGCTTCCTGACGTAACCGTTTCCCACTGATTATCATCTCAGGATATCAAATGGAATGGTCCCTCCATAGCAAACTCCCAGAGAAGAACAGTCAGCGCAGCTGGAGAGCTCACTCAAGCAGGAAGGAAAAGAAATCTGAGGCAGGAAGCAGAGCTTACCTAAAAACACAGTGTCACTGCTCAGTGTGTGAACACTGTAAGCCCACAGCACTTCAACCCAAAGCCACCTTTGCCTCCCCTGGTATTATATTAATCCGCATTGCTAAAACCTGGTCCCTCAACTTTCTCCACGTGTCTAATGACAGCTCAGAAAAGTTACACAGCCAATGTTGACTCTCGTTTCTCTTTTGCTTGAAGAAGGGGGTGGGGTGGGGGCTATGTGTAGCCCAGTGGTAGAGTGTCTTCAACAGTGTGAGGAGAGATGAGGAGAGAGCGAAAGAGGGGAGGGAGGGAGAAGGGAAGAGAAGGAGGAGAGAGAGAGAGAGAGAGAGAGAGAGAGAGAGAGAGAGAGAGACACGGAAAGAAAGGAGGAAGGAAAGAGAGCAAGGTCACAGGTCAAAGGAGTACACCTGAACAAAAAAAAACTTAACAGGCAAATCACTATGGAAAGATAACACTTGAGGGCCATGACCAGACACAAATTCTAACACCAAGCAGCCGGTGGCTGGCAGAAATCTTAAATTCAGTAGTGAAACACATAGGGTTTTCACTTTTCAGGACACCACCCAAAACAAACGGAACCAGTAAACCAAAAGCAGACTGACTGAGAGACAATTGTTCAGAACGTCAACATACACCAAGAAGAGAAAGAAACACTAAGAAAATAAGTTACTTGGGAGGCCCGCTCTCCAACAAAACTGAATAATAAAAAGAATTTAATGCTCACTCAAAGAACAACTCTTCTCGGGGATTGCACAAGTGATTAGAAAACGCCAGAAACAGTAACTTACTCTCCATCCTGCGGCCACCCCGTAATAATTTCGAACGAGAAAGGACCAACTCAAGACAAAGTAAGGTCAGGCTTGAGAACTCCCCCTCTCCTTCCTTGCTCCTACCCCTGCAGGCCTGCCCCAGGCTCTCCCATCAGAAGACCTGGGAAGACAGGAAGGTGATGGGCTGGGAACCAAGGCCATGGGGTCACCCACCCTCATGCAAGCAGCCACCCATGCTGTTGGAGACCCCTGAGGAGTTCTATACAAAGTCGGAAGCGGTCTGCAGGTGGCCCTCCAAGACCAGATTGACAATGGCAATTCGCCCAACTCCACTGCCCCTCACCCCGGGTCCTCTGACCACCTCCCAGCTGAGGTTCCCCACCCCCAGACCCCAGTCTGCACCCCACACCCAAGCTGGCCAGGCTCCTCTGATTGACAGCTGCTCCAGCCTGGGCTACCCAGACACCAACCCTCCAGCCTCGGGAGCGCCCCAAGACGGCGGGATTCAGGGACCAGGATCTGGAAGGCTTTGGTTCCAATCCCTACTCCCCTCAGCGTCCTGGGCTCACCTCCCCGGCAGCTTGGCGCTCCTCTTCCAGAACTGCTTGCTGTTCTCGGCGGCCATCGCTTCGGCCCGGGGGAAGGCCTGGTCGATGGGTCACGGGGGCGCCCCGCGACAGGCCCCCGGGACCCCGCAATCTGAGGGCCAGCCCAGGCCGCTTCCCCGCCGCCGGTCACCCGCTCCCAGCTCCTGGGGGCGCCATCTTGGATGTGGGCACTCCCCCCGCCCAGCGCCGTTGCCATTGGTGGGCTGAGCAGGCCGGTGGGCGGATGGACCAATGAGGATCCGGGATCCTGCCGGCCGCTGAAGCCCCGCGGCAACGTCAGGGGCTGGGCACACAGGTGGGCCGGGGAGGCGGGGCTTAGATGGGCAGGAAGGCGGGGCTGAAAGTTCCTACTCCCCGGAGGCAGAGAACCAGGTAAAAAAAAAAAAAAAAAAAAAGATGGGACTGTGGCCTTTGATGGGCTGAGGTTCTGGGGTTTTCTTGGAGGGGAGAGGGAAGGAGAAACCATAACATTTATATACATTAGTCTTTAAAGTAAGGCCGCATGTAATAATGTAGACCATTTTTGACTGTCCCCCACCTCAATGGCACCTAGGGTGGTTACCCCCGCCTTGTTCCCTTATGATCCCAGTTTCTTAGAGGATAGTTCCGGCCATACCCCAGTGTGGGTAACTCTTGTGTGAGTAGCAGTTGATTTATCAGAATCTCCCTTTCTTCCGCTAACTGAACTCCGTGATGTAATCCCTCCTTTGGGTCTTACGCTTTCTGAATATGAAGATTCAGATACTGAGAAGTCGTGCTTAGGAAATACTACTTTTCGAGGCCAGCCTGGTCTACAGAGTGAGTTCCAGGACAGCCAGGACTATACAGAGAAACCCTGTCTCGAAAAACCAAAAAAAAAAAAAAAAAAAGAAATACTACTTTATCCTCCAAGTACCATTTTCTCTAAGGACGTTGGACATCTCCATGGTAACAATCAGGAAGATGAAGGATGTACCCTCAATATCCTCAACTCCTTTATTAACCAGCTATAAATCTTCCATCTATAGATTCATTTTTTAATCTAATTTTGACTCAGAATGAGATCTAATTTTAGCATGTTGTCTCCTTTGGGTATCATGTTAATGACTACCTCTCTTTTTTGAGTGTGTCCTGGGACACTTTGGGGGAAGATGGAGGTTACTTCCTTTTTCTACCCCAAAGAAGTTTTTGTTCAGACAAGGAACTGTGGATGTGTACAGGTTGCCCCTCAATCCATCTCTGTACTAACGCCCTATGTTTTCTAAATATTGAAAATATATATTACATTTATTCAGTGTGTTTGTGTGTGTGTGTGTGTGTGTGTGTGTGTGTGTGTGTGTAGTGAGGAGGAAGTCAGAGGAGAAGTTGCAATTTTCAATTTTCTCTTCTCACCATTTAGGTCCAGGAAATAAACTCAGGTCCTCAGGCTTGGCAGCAAGCCCCTATACCCACTGAGCCATCTTGCTGACCCAACATATTGGAGAATTCTCAAGGCTCCTTCTTTTCCCACCTAAAGAAAGACCTTCTTCCAAATATCCTCTGATGATATCTTTCTACATAGATATTACTCCAAGTTTTCAAGATTCGTTTGCTTGCTAATTTTAAAATAGGACCATAGGCCTGGAGAGATGCCCGGGGGTTAAAAGCTTGTGCTGCTCTTGCAGAGGACCTGAGTTCAGTTCCCAAGTACCCACAACAGGTAGCTCACAATGGTGTATAATTCCAAGTCCAAGGGATCAGACACCCTCTTTTGGCTTCTGTGGACATTGCATACATGTGGTCAACACACACCCCCACACACACAAATAAAAATAAACATGATAGGGAGCTGGAGAGATGGCTCAGTGGTTAAGAGCATTGACTGCTCTTCCAGAGGTCCTGAGTTCAATTCCCAGCAACCACATGGTGGCTCACAACCATCTGTCATGGGATCTGATGCCTTCTTCTGGTGTGCCTGAAGACAGGGACAGTGTACTCATATGCATAAATTAAATAAATGCAAAAAATAAATAAACATGATAGAGTTGGATGAAAAGGGTCATTCCTACTGAACCATTGTTCTTTTATAAACTTGTATCTTATCTTTTTTTCCCTTTAAAAATTTATTATATATACAGTCTCTCTCTTCAGACACACCAGAAGAGGGCATTGGATCCCATTACAGATGGTTGTGAGCCACCATGTGGTTGCTAGGAATTGAACTCAGGACCTCTGGAAGAGATGTCAGGGCTCTTAACTGCTGAGCCATCTCTTCAGCCCATATCTTATCTTTTTGATTTAACCAGTCAAACCAAAGGCCCTCTGTCCTTCCGGTCATCCTACCTGCCTTTCTCTGATTTTTCTTGGCACTGCACACTAACCCCTAAGAAAGTGAGAGAACTTCCCGGGGGCGGGGAACTAAACAGTCTATCCTTCTCCTTCCACAATCCCAATAGCCAACAAAAGTTTGATTCCACCAGAGTTTGTCCTGGAGAACCCAGGAGTTTATTAGGCTTACTTATAGAGCATGAGACAGGTTATAGTTAGGAGTGTGGGCAACCCTAAAGTAACCACACTGGAAAGTATGTGTGAAGCATGGATGCTTGCTTCCCTCCAGCCACCCAGATGGAGCCCCCTCTCCAGCCGGTGTACTCCCGTGCCTCCCCATGACCCCAAAGCCATATTCAATTAAGACAAAACTTTATACAAATTTATTTGACTCTCAGGATAGTGCTGTACAACAGGAGAATATACTCAATTCTCCTTGCAACTGATGAGATTGTCTTTTTTTTTTTTTTTTGGTTTTTCGAGACAGGGTTTCTCTGTATAGCCCTGGCTGTCCTGGAACTCACTCTGTAGACCAGGCTGGCCTCGAACTCAGAAATCCGCCTGCCTCTGCCTCCCAAGTGCTGGAATTAAAGGCGTGCGCCACCACTGCCCGGCTGTCTTTATTCTTTTATCTACTATTTTTAGATTTATTTTTCATGTACATGAGTTTTTTGCCTGTATGAGACTATGTGCGCTATCTGTGTGCCCGCTACCTACAGAGGTCAGAAGAGGGCATTGGATCCCCTGGAACTGGGGTTATAGATAGTCGTGAACCACCAAGTGGGTGCCAGGGATTGAACCCAGATCCTCTGGAAAAGCAGCAAGCACTCTTAACTGATAAGCCATCTCTCCAGCTTCCTTTGTCTTGGTTCTAAATGGCCAGAACTTGTGCTGGCCTTTGCGACTTTATAAGCACTGATGTCACATGATGGCGATACATGGCTATCATCCTTGGACTTGGAAAGCTAAGAGAAGGAAGGAAGTGCAAGGGTAAGGCCACCCCGGGCAAGGGCTATGTAGCAAGTTCTCCTCCATAGGGGAAGAGGGAGGGGTAATACCTGGTATATATGTGGGATATGTATGTCCATGCATGTGGAGATCAAAGGTAGATATCCTATCATCACGGCATATACGGGGCCTCTCACTGAACCTGGGACCCACTGACTGCCTAGACTGGCTGGCCGGTGAACTCCAGACGTCCACCTGTCTCCATCCTCTCAGCACTCGAGTTAAGGGCAAATGCCAGGAATCCACACTCAGGCCCTCATGGCCCCAGGGCAGGCGCCTTAATGACTGAGCCATCTCCCCAGCCCCTTTGATAGCTCGTAGGATACGTTTCTTTGACTTCTATATCAGCCTTATATGTATGTGGTTGTGTGAAGACAACTTCTGCTTTACGGCTTACTCACATAGTTGTAGAAATGCTCTGGGGCACGCCCCCCGCCCTCTGCGACTGTAATAAAATACACTGCAAAAGCAACTTAAGGGAGAAGAGGCTTGGTCTTGGCACACAGTTCCAGGTTGCAGGCAGCATGGAGGGGTAAATCACAGGATTAGAAGCTTGAGGTGGTCGCTGGTCACATGGCAGCCACAGTGGGTGTGGGGAGAGGATGAATGCTTGTGCTCAGCTCAGCTCCTCTCTTTTATACACAATCCAGGTTCCCATCCCAAGGGACGGGTGGATTTAGCATGGATTTCCCACCTTGATTAACCTACCTTAAGATAACCCTTCCCCAAATGTCCAGAGGCCTGTCTCCCAGGAGGTGCTGAATCTCGTCAAGTTGACATTTGAGATCAGCCATCCATCACACTCCCTGATTTTGTCATTACTGTTTTGAGGAAGGCTGTCTCATACCCTAGGCAGGCCTCGAACCCCTGACCCTTCCACCCTCCAACCCCCCCACCCCCGCCAAGTGCTGGGACGACAGGCTATCACTTCGGCTCCTGGCTTAGATGCTCCCTGTGGACTTGACATTTCACTACCTGGGAAGGAGAAGATAATCTGTGTACCCTGAAGGGTCTCAGAGAATCCCTTCATGAGATGTTAGATGATGCTGGTTCCCAACGGCCAAGTTTAACATCGCTCTGCTCAGAGCCCCCGTCTCCCCGCCTTGTTCTCTGCAGTTCTCTGCCCAAGGTTTCTTCCAAAAGAAAACTCTCGGTCACCTAGTGATAATATTTTAAATACTATGTGATAGGGGAGCTGAGGAGATTAACCCCTTCCTCCCACCTCCACCACAGCTACCCTAATCTGGCCCAATTGCACCCCCTTATCTTGTTTATTTATTTGGAGATGGAGTTTCCACTTTGAAGTGCTGGCCAGCCTGGGCTGACCCACTATACAGCCCAGGCCAGTCTCAGACTCACAGAGTCTGAGACTGCTCCCCAAGCACTGGGATAAAAGATGGTGCACGGCAATGCCTGGCCAATGGTTTTCTACCGAAGATTGGACCTTGGGCCTTGTGTGGACCAGGCAGGCCCTCTCGCAGCTCCTCCTTGTGCCCTGAGGTGGACCTTTTATTCTGTCTTTCTGCACCTTAGGCCCTTAGGATTCTGTTCTTCCCACAGGAGCCAAGGAGCCTTTTCAAATGTAAATCTATCTGCTCAAAACCTTGGGAGGGCTCCCAGCACACTGGACACAAATCCTAGCTTCTGAGCCAGACGTGATTGCACAAGCCCATACAGGAGATAGAGGCAAGGGGACCAGAAGTTCAAGACCAGTCTGGGATACGAGAGACCCGTGTGTGTGTGTGTGTGTGTGTGTGTGTGTGTGTGTGTGTGTGTGCGCGTGTGCGCGTGTGCGTTTGTGTGCATAATTGTGTGTGTGTGTGTGTGCGCGCGCGCGTGCGCGCGTGTGCGTTTGTGTGCATAATTGTGTGTGTGTATTGGGTATGTGTGATTGTGTGTGTGTGAATGTGTGTATTGGGTATGTGTGATTGTGTGTATGTGTGATTGTGTGTGTGAGTGTGTGTATTGGGTATGTGTGATTGTGTGTGTGTGAATGTGTGTATTGGGTATGTGTGATTGTGTGTATGTGTGATTGTGTGTGTGTGTGTGATTGTGTGCGTGTGTGCTTGTGTGTGTGTGTGTGAATGTGTGTATTGGGTATGTGTGATTGTGTGTGTGTGAGTGTGTGTATCGGGTATGTGATTGTGTGTGTAGTCTGTGTGTGATTGTGTGTGTAGTCTGTGTGTGATTGTATGTGTGGTGTATGTGTATGTGGTGTGTGTGTGTGCTGCATACATGTATGGTGGGTGGGTGTGTGATTGTGTATATGTGATTGTGTGTGTGGTGTGTGTGTATGCAGTGTGTGTGTTATATGCATGTGTGGTGTGTATATATGTTATATGTGTGTGTATTGTATGCGTGTGTGGTATATGTGTATGTGTGTGTGTGACTGTGTATGTGTGATTATGTGTATGTGTGTGTGATTGTGTGTGGTGTGTATATATTGTGTGTGATTGTGTGTTATGTGTGTGATTGTTGTATGTGTTGTTTATGTGTGGTTTATGTGTGTGGTGTGTGTAGGATTGTGTATGTGTGATTGTGTGTGTGGTGTGTGTGTATATGTGGTGTGTGTATGTAGTGTGTGGTGTATGTGTGTGTGTGGTGTGTATTATATGCATGTGTGGTGTGTGTGCTTGTATGATTGTATGTTGTGTGGTGTGTGTGTGTAATTGTATGTGTGTGATTGTGTGTGTAGTCTGTGTGTGCTTGTGTGTGGTCTGTGTGTATGTGTTGTGTGTGTGGGTATCGTATGCATGTGGGGGGGGGGTGTGAGTGCGTTTCTCTTCTTTCGCCTGGGAATCTCAGGTCACCGTACCTGGAGACAAGTGCCTTTAAGCCATTGAGCTAACTCACCAGGCCCAGAGCCAAACCTCTTAGACCCTCGGCGAGTTTGGGTCCCTCTCATTCATGCCTCCAGCTTCATTTGACCCCGCCTAGCTCTGCTCCTCCAGGCACAGTCTAGTCTTCTGCTGACTCTTGAACACTGTAAGCATGCCCCTAAGACAAGACCTCTGTTGTAACTATTTCCTCTGCTTGGAATCCTCTCCCCCCAGATCCCCCGAAAACATTCCTCGTGGCTATTTGACGTCCCCAAGCTCCCTCACCTCGGGTGGCCCACACTTGGCTGCTCATCCTTGGTGATGGCTCCACCACGTGATCGTCTCTCCAGCGCTCTTCCACGTGCTGAGGTATACACTTGTCTGTGACCCACCTCCATCCCCTAGAAACGTGAACGTCACTAAGTGTTGTGTTGTTGCCTGCTCTGTGTGCAACATCTCAGAGCTGGGCACGGTTTGGGCGCTCACCCATACTCATTGGGTGAGAGAATTGATGTCTTTGGGTTCATGTTGTTTTGCACACTTGAAAAAGGATTTTATATGTATGTGTGAGTGAACTGCATGTATATCTATGCAGTTTTATGTGTGTGTGTGAATACCACATGCAGGCCTGGTGCCCAGGAAGCCGGAAGTGTCAGAGTCCCCTGGAACCAGAGTTAAGCCCCAAAGCCCACGTGGTAGAAGAAGAAAAGCAACTCCTGAAAGTTGTCCTGTGCATGCACACACAGACACACAAAGAGAGATGCACACACAGACACACAGAGAGAGAGACACACACACACAGAGACACACACACAAAGACACACACACAGACATACACAGACACACACAGACACATACAAATTTTATTAGTTCTTTTAACTTTATGAGTATTCGTGTTTTGCCTGCATGTATGTCTGTATGCTGTTCACCACTCACATGCCTTGTGCCTGAGGAGGCCAGAAAACACTGGAGAGGACCCGAGTTCAATTCCCACCAGCTACAGGGCAGCTCCAACCTTCTGTAACTCCAGGTCCAGGGGATCCGATGCCCTCTTCTCATGGCAGGCAGGGTTGGAAATCTTTTCTTTCTTTCTTTCTTTCTTTTTTTTTTTTTTTTTTTTTTTTTTGGTTTTTTCGAGACAGGGTTTCTCTGTGTAGCTCTGGCTGTCCTGGAACTCACTCTGTAGACCAGGCTGGCCTTGAACTCAGAAATCTTCCTGCCTCTGCCTCCCAAGTGCTGGGATTAAAGGCGTGTACCACCACCACCCAGCGGAAATCTTTTCTATAAAGGGCTGGTGAAGGGGCTGGGGAGACTCCACTCAGTCTGTAGAGCATTTACCTTCAAAGCTTGAGAGCCTGAGTTTGATCCCCAGACTCCATGTAAACGTGCTGGGCTGGCAAACTTGCTCTCCCAGCATCCTGGAGGCAGACAGAAGACAATGCATGAGGCTTGCCGGCCAGCACTCAGTCTAACCCAACTGATAGGTTCCAGGTCAACGAAAGAGCCTGTCACCAAGGAAAAGCAGGTAGATACTTGTTCCAAGGATGACACTCAATGCTGTCCTCCTGCCTCCAACCGCCTGTGCTCACACACACATACATTAGTTCTTTTAAAGCAGCAAGTTGGGTCAGTAAGGACGGCTCAGTGGATAAAGGTACTTATTACCATTTTGGATGTCTGGAGTTCAGCCCCTGAGATCCACATGGTGGAAGGGGAGAACCCACTCATGGGCACTTTAACCTCCCAACATACACGCTCAAAGAAGTAATTAGTCCTTTGGAGGCAGGGTTGAGACAGGGCTTCTCTGTGTACTCTCGCCATCCTGGAACTTGCTCTGTAGACCAGGCTGGCCTCAGAACTTTGCCTGCCTTTGCCTCTCATATGCTGGGATTAAAGGCGTACGCTCCCACTGCCCGGCAGTAATTAGTTCTTTTAAAGGACCAGATTATGAACCAGCCAGCTTCTGATGCACTGCCCCGAAGCCTGAAAGCTGCTTAGCCCATTTGTGGGTAAAATAGCTGGGCTGCACTCCAATAAAGAGTTATTTCTCATAAACACCGAAGTTGGACCTTTGTGACATCTCACACATCACAAAATGTTTCCTCGGTCTCCCCCCAACTTTTAAAATGTAAAGGCCATGTTTAGCTCACTGGCCTTCCACAGCAGATTCATCCCACAGTGCACGGCTCGCCTGTCCCAGGCAGAAAATAAGGACCCAGTAGATGACAAGGAGACTGGGAGACAGCCCTCCCTGGCCTCGCTCTCCCTTCTGCACAGGAGGCCTCCAGCCTGAGCTAGAGTCTCCACACACGTCGCACACGACTGTATATGTGTGTATGCAGCAACAACACGTGCCTTGTGTTTTGACACTTTATAACCAGCATCACATGGCACATATGCTCCAGCGCCTGGCTCCTTTCCCTCCACATTCTGTTAATACAGGGAGTTCAAGTCTTTTCAGTCACAGCACATGCGGCCATGTGTAGTGTGCTCTAATTTTACTACCAATAGCTTTTCCTTTGAGCAGCACTGGGTGGCAAGTTTTGTTTTGTTTTTCTTAGGCTTGTTCCTTCCTTCCTTCCTTCCTTCCTTCCTTCCTTCCTTCCTTCCTTCCTTCCTTCCTTCCTTCCTTCCTTCCTTCCTTCCTTCCTTTGGGACAGGGTTTCTCTCTGTAACTCTGGCTGCCTTGAACTCACTCTGTAGACCAGGCTGGCCTCGAACTCACAGAGATGCACCTGCCTCTGCCTCCCAAATGCTGGGATTAAAGGCGTGTGCCACCACTGCCCGGCTTCTTCTTTTCTTTTTTAAAGACTTATTTACTTATTTTATGTATGAGTAGCTGTCTTCAGACACACCAGAAGAGGGCATCAGATCCCATTACAGATGGTTGTGAGCCAACATGTGGTTGCTGGGAATTGAACTCAGGACCTGTAGAAGAGCAGTCAGTGCTCTTAACCTCTGAGCCAATCTCCAGCCCCCATTCTTTCTTTAAAATAAAATAAAATAAAATATTTCAGGTGGTGGTAGGGCACATCTTTAATCCCAGAATTTGAAAGGCAGAGGCAGGTAGATCTCTTATTTCAAGGCCAGCCTGATCTACAAAGCTCCAGGACAGCCAGGGCTATACAGAGAAACCCTGTCTTGGGGGAGAAAAAGAAAGAAAGAAAAAGAAAAAGATTCAGTTTTGTATGTGTGTGTCTGTGTGTGTCTGTGTGTGTGTCTGTGTGTGTGTGTCTGTGTGTGTGTGTGTCTGTGTGTGTTGTGTACACACCGCTTATGTGCAGGTACCTACAGAGGCCAGAGGAGGGCGCCAGGTCCCTAGAGCTGGATGTACAGGCAACTGTGAGCTTCCTGATGTGGGTGCTCAGAACCTACTTGGGATTCTTTGGGAAAGCAGCACTACTATCAGTGCCTGGAGATTGGTTTGGGCCCCGTGAGAAACTCAGCCAGAATTAGATCCCCAGGAACCAGACAGCAGAGGAGAGAGTTGACTGATGTAGGTTGTCCTCTGACCACCCTGTGTGTGCTATAACTCTCGCTCACTTGCACACATACACCTGTCTTGTGCGCGCACGTGCACACACACACACACACACACACACACACACACACACACAGAGACACATAAATAATATCTAAGTTTTAAATCTTAGACTGTTAAGGCAGTTTCTTAATTTTTTAAGTAAATAAATAAATAAGCCGGGCAGTGGTGGTGCACGCCTTTAATCCCAGCACTTGGGAGGCAGAGACAGGCGGATTTCTGAGTTCGAGGCCAGCCTCGTCTACAGAGTGAGTTCCAGGACAGCCAGGGCTACACAGAGAAACCCTGTCTCGATAAATAAATAAATAAATAAATAAATAAATAAATAAATAAATAAATAAATAAATAAATAAATAATGAGGGGACGAATGAATGAAAAGCTAGAGGTCTCCCCATTCCCCTCCCCCTCCCCCTCTCCACTTTGTCATCTTCCTCTTCCTCCTTCCCGTATTCATGATTGTTTTGTTGGGTTTTTTCTTTTCTTTTTCTTTTTAAGTGACCTACTGTAGTAAAAAATATTAAAACCCCTGTGCAGGGTTTCTATCCCACCTTAGGTAGTGAGTTCCTGGAAGAAAGACACACTTTCAGCCTTTGTAGTTACAATGTGCCTTAAGCAGCACACTAGCTGGGCAGCTGCCTGCCCTCCATGCTGCTAGAGTCTACTTTCCTACAGATAACCCCTAGTTATCACGCACTATTTTCTGTGTTCCATCTGGGCTGCCCTTAACTCCCATTGGGCAGCCCTCAGGGTCATGGTCTTTTTGTTTGTTTGTTTGGGGTTTTTTTGGTTTTTTCGAGACAGGGTTTCTCTGTGTAGACCTGGCTGTCCTGGGACTCACTCTGTAGACCAGGCTGGCCTCGAACTCAGAAATCCGCCTGTCTCTGCCTCCCAAGTGCTGGGATTAAAGTTGTGTGCCACCACCGCCCGGCAGGGTCATGGTTTTTAATGGCTCACTAACCCATGGTGGTTTCTTCTTTTTCCTCTCCTGCACCTTCTTCTATTCCATGGAGTTTTCCTCCTCCTCCTCCTCCTCCTCCTCCTCCTCCTCCTCCTCCTCCTCCTCCTCCCCTCCTCGTGGTCCTCTCTCTCCAGGCCTGCGAAACCTCAACCCCACCCTCTGTCTCTTCTGCCCAGCTACTGGCTATTGGCATCTTTATTCACCAATCACAGCTAACTGGGGGGAGGGTCACTCAGTGTCTTATATTCGGACTCTCTTATCTTCGGGGTAACCCTTGGGGAGGGCAAATTAGCATTAGAACATAAGCAGCATTAGGTCAACCCACCACAAACCTCCCACACAAGCCCTTCTCCTATACATAATTTCCCAGACTCTGAAAACTGAGGGAAGCAAGACCTACCCCTACTACTGCAGCTACACATACAAGTTCCTCATTTCTCCCCAGTGCTAAAGACTGAAGCTATGGTCTCCTGCACGTATGCTGCACGTATGCTGGGCTAGCATTTACAGATGAGGTCCACGGCCAGCTCCAGCCATTCTGCCTTCATCTTTCTATGTGAACCAAGTCAGGGGCGAGTGTCCACGGCCACTCAATAAAGAGTTCCTGCTCCAGGTTATGAGTCAGGAAGATGCCATGCCGACAGAATTGGGGGGTGTTCCGGTGAGGGGAGGGATAGATCCCAGGATCTGGTGCCAAAAGACTCTCCGTGTAACTACAGAGTCACATGATCCTCTTCAGCTTAGTCGTGCCCTTGGTGACCCAGCCCCATGGCACGCCATTGGCTAGCACCTTGGTTGCCTGCAGCGTGAATGGCCTCAATTCATACCTTGGAGACCTCCTCTTCCTGGCTCCAGGATCACCTTCACAGTTTGCCTTATCAGTGGGAATTTTATGAACATTACCCAAACACGACATAAAAAGTCGCTTGTGTGATTGGGCTTGCTCCCGCCCACAGCCATGAGAGCCTGCCTAGGCTGGCCTGCTATGCTGTAAAGAGGATGTGGCGCTTGGCCAAGTCCCTACAAGCGAGCCCAGCTGAGGCCACGGTAGTTCAGCCAACAGGCAGTTGAGCCTCAGATGTACAAATGAGCTCACCCAAAATCAACAGAGCTTCCCGGCCAACCGACAATCCACCCCAGACATGTTAGCTAGTCCAGCTGAGATCAGCCCAGTTCAGTCAACCTCAAGATAAGCTGATCTCCACAGACACGTGAATTAAAGACAGCATGGTTGTAGTGACTGCTGAGGCTCGCCCTTGATCCTATGACATTGTGCTAGACGGGTTTTTTTGTTTTGGTTTGGTTTGGTTATTTTTTGAGACAGGGTTTCTCTGTATAGCACTGGCTGTCCTGGAACTCACTCTGTAGACCAGGCTGGCCTCGAACTCAGAAATCTGCCTGCCTCTGCCTCTCAAGTGCTGGGATTAAAGGCATGTGCCACCACTGCCGGCTATGTGCTAGACCCTTTTAAAATATAGTTTTTTCTGTCTTTTTAGCATCATGTTTTCCCCTTTTATTGAAAACAGAGGGTTTTTTTCTCACATAGTATATTCTGATTATGGTTTCCCCTCCCGCTACTCCTCCTTGCTCCTCCCCACCTCCCCTCCTGTCTGGATCCACTCCCTTTCTGTCTCTCTCTAGAAAACAAACAGGCTTCTAAGGGATTATGTCTCAGGGTTTTACTGCTGTGAGCAGACACCATGACCAAGGCAAGTCTTATGGCAGCATCCAGGCAGGCATGGTGCAGGCAGAGCTGAGAGTTCTACATCTTCATCTGAAGGCAGCTAGGAGAAGACTGACTTCCAGGCAGCTAGGATGAGGGTCTTAAAGCCCACACCCACAGTGACACACCCACTCCAACAAGGCCACACCTCCAAATAGTGCCACTCCCTGGATCAAGCATATTCAAACTTCCACAGATTATAATGTAATATGATAAAAACAAAAACTAACACATAGAAATTGGACAAAGCAAACAAAGAGAAGGAAAAGAGTCCAATAGACAGCACAAGAAACAGACCCACTAATTCACACACTCGGGAATCCCATAAAAACACTAATCTGGAAGCTGTAATACACACGCAGAGGACCTGTGCAGACCCATGCAGGCCCTGTGCACGCTGCTCCAGTCTCTGTGAGTTCATCTGAGCTTTGACCGTGTTGACTCAGAGGGCTTTGTTTTGTGACCTCCACTCCCTCCGGCTCTTACTGTCTTCCAGTCTCCTATTGCAGGGGATTCCCAAGCCCTGAGGGAAGGGATTTGATGAAGACGGTCAGTCTCCAGCTGGGTGTTGTAGGTCTCTGTATTGTTCCCCGTCTTCTGCAAGAGGAAGCTTTTCTGATGTTTAGGAGTTGTTTTATTTTTCAGCAGTAGTATTTGGTTTTACCCTAGGCCTTTAGGCTGTCTATATAGCTGTCAAGCTCTTGGTCACCCAAGCAGGGTTGGGTACAAGTTCCATCTTGTGGAGCAGGCCTTAAGGCAGATCAGAGGCTGGGTGGTTACTCCCTCGGGCATTGTACCACGTTGCAAGCAGGACGCCATCGTCAATCCAAGAGTTTGTGGCTGGGTTGGTGTTCTATGTTTTTCTTTAGGTAGTGTGACGAGTACCTTCCTGTACCAAAGACACTAGAATGTAGGGGTGACGGTTCCATATAGGCACCCGTCCAGCAAGTCACATAGGTGTTGTCTTCAGCAATGGGGCCTTGCTCTCAGTTTGTAAAGAACCAACCTAAATAGCCTTGGCAACATTTGGGGATTCCTGTGGAACCTCTTTGGCCAACAACTCAATGTGATGCAACCCAATCCTGGGGCTGGAAGCTTCATTTGCTAACAAGAGATGGCTACCTGGAGCTCTGTCTTCCGTCATGATTTGATGATTTCAGTGGGCTTGTCTTGATATACGTACATCCTCCAGGATGCTTCTACGGTGTTAGACTTCTGCTGTAGGAAAAATCTAATCCCGATCCGTGGTTTCTACCGTTTAGTTCCCAGCTAAAAGACATGCACAACCTTTATAATAAGCCTTAATCAGCACAAGAGCTGGGCGTGTGCCTAACCTCTATGCTGTTATGCCTATTTCCCAGCCAATAATCCCATTATATAATTTGCCGTGTTTCATCTGGGCTGCTCTTAACTCCAATTAGCCAACCCACGGGGTCATTATTTCACAACTCACCTAACCCAAGGAGGCTGTCTCCTCTCCCACCTTCTTCTCCCCCTCTCCTCCAACCCCCAAGCCTGGGAACCCTAAACCCCGCCTATGTCTCTTCTGCCCAGCTATTGGCTGTCAGCATCTTTATTCACCAATCAGAAACAACCTGGGGCAAGATCACTTGGGTCTACATGCGGGCTCTATGGCGCAACTATACCCAGCCCCAGGCCAAAACAGATTTCCATACTGCCCCCCAAATGGCCCTACTTTTAGCTGTCTTTCCATGTATTTCCCCTCCCCCTCCCCCACTCGATCCTTCCATGCATCGATCACTATCTACCCCTCCCCCAGCCCTATATCTAATCTCTGTGCTTCTGTGAACTGTAGCTTGCCTATCACGGACTTATCAGCTAATACCCACATATAAGTAAATGCATACCATATTTCTCTTTCTGGTTCTGGGACACCTCTCTCGTGATGATTTTTTTTTTTCTCCCTAGTGTCAGCCATTTACCTTCAGATCTCGTCATTTCACCTATTTACCGGCTGAGTAATAAGACTCCCTATAACCGCATTTTAAAAAATCCATTCTTTGGTTGAGGGACATCCTGGATGTTTCCAATTTCTGGCTATTCTGAAGAGAGCAGCTGTAAACACGGTTGAGCACGTGCCTCTGTGGTGGGATGGGGTGTCCTTTGGGTATGTGCCCAGTGAATCTTGGGGAAGATCAATTCCCATCTTTCTGAGGAACCACCATCCTGACGTCCATCGTGGTTGCTCGCATTCCCACGGGCAATGGAGCACGTTCCCCTTGCTCCACATCCTCTCCAGCACGGGCTGTCACTTGTGTAATTGATTTTAGCCATTCTGACAGGTGAAAGATGAAATCTCAACGCAGTTTTAATTCCCACTTCCCTGGTGGCTGAGGATGTTGAACATTTATTTGAGGTGTTTCTCAGTCATGTGAGAGTCTTCCTTTGAGAACTCTCTATTTCGATCTGTACCCCATTTTTTTGATTGGGTTATTTCCTTGATATTTGATTGTTTGTCGAGTGCTTTATATATTCTGGGTATTAGCCCTCTATCAGATGCGCGGCTGGTATGTTTTCCCATTCTATAGGCTGCTACTTTGTCTGAATGACAGTGTCCTTTGCCTTACAGAAGCTTCTCGGTTTCATGTTGGTCTTAGTGCCTGTGCTAACGGTGTTCTGTGCAGAAAGTCTTTTCCTGTACCAATGAGTTCGGAGCTATTCCCAATTTTCTCTTCTATGAAGTCAGTGTATTTGATTTTATGTTGAGGTCTTTGGCCCATTTAGAGTTTTGTGCACAGTGATAAGCGTGGCTCTATTTGGATTCTTCCACATGGAGCTGTCTGGTTTGACCAGCACCGTTTGTTAAAGGTTCTGTCTATTTTCCAGTGTGTTTCTGGCTTCTTCATTTAAAAAAATTAGGCGTCCATAGGTGTGTGGCTTTATGTTTTATTCTTCAATTTGATTCTACTGATCAACATGTTTGTTTTGCGCTAATATATTATTATGGCTCTACAGTACATCTTGAAATTGGGAATGTTGATATCTCCTGGAAGTTCTTTTATTATTCAGGATTTATTTAGCTATCCTGACTTTTTTTTTTTTTTCATTTCCATATAAAGCTGAAAATTATCCTTTCAAGATCTGTGAAGAATTTTGATAGGGATTACATTAACTCTGTAGATTGCTTTTGATAGAATGTCTTTTTTTTTTTTTTTTTTTTTTTTCCTTTTTTGGTTTTTTTTGAGACAGGGTTGCTCTTGTAGCCCTGGCTGTCCTGGAACTCACTCTGTAAATCAGGCTGGCCTCAGATGTCTATTTTTTTTACTTGCCATGTTCTAATATAATCTTCAATTTCTTTCTTCAATGTCATAAAGTTTTTACCATGCAAGTCTTTCACTTGCTTGGTTAGAGTTATCCCGAGATACTTTACACTCTTTGAGGCTGTTGTGAAAGGCCCCATTTCCCTGCTTTCTTTCTCAGTCCCTTGTGTGGGGGAAGGCTACTGATTTTTGTGTGTTAATTTTATATCCAGCTGAACCTCTGAACCTGTAAAGCCAGGCCCAGTTAAATGTTGTCCTTATAAGCGTTGCCTTGGTCACGGTGTCTGTTCACAGCAGTAAAACCCTAACTATGACACCCTCTAAAACAACCTTCATTGTGTCTCATAAGTTAGAGTATGTTATGTGTTCATTTTCATTCAATTCTAGAAAGACTTAACTTTCTTTCTTTGTCTTGACCCATTTTTTTCATTCAGTAGAGAGCTGTTCAGTCTTCATGAGTTTGTTAACTCCCTGTTGGTCCTGTTGTTGTTGATATCTGGCTTGAATCCGTGATGATCAGATAGGATGCAGGGTGTTATTTCAATTTTATTTTGTACCTGTTGAGACTTGCTTTGCGTCTGAGTATGAGATCAGTTTCGGAGAAAGCGCCAGGCATTGCTGAGAAAAAGGTCTATTCTTTTGCATTTGAGTGAAACGGTGTGAAAATAGGTGTGTTTTATATCTATTTGGTTTGTGACTGTCAGACAGCTCCAGCATTTCTCTGCTTAGTTTCTGTCTGGATGACCTGTCTGGTGGCAAGAACAGGGTACTGAAGTCACCCGCTCTCACAGTGTGAGGGTCAGTGTGCAATTTAAGCTGGAGTAATGTTGCTTTTATGAACTTGGGTGCCCGTGTGTTTGGTGCATAGATATTAAGAACTGCAATGTCCTCTTGGTGGATTTTTTCCTTCGATGAATGTGTAGTGTCCGTCCCTATCTCTTCTGATTAGTCTGAAGTCTATTTGTCAGATATTAAAATGGTTCCACCAGCTTGCTTCTTAGGTCCTTTTCCTTTTTTTTTTTTTTTTTTTTTTTTTTTTTTTGGAGTTGAGGGATATTATCTTAGTCAGTGTTTTACTGCTGTGAAAAGAAATGACCATTTCTTATCAAAGAATTTAATTGGGAGCTTGTTTACATTCAGTGGTCTAGCCGGTTATCACCATGGCAAGAAGCATGGTCTAGCCCGTTATCACCTTGGCAGAAAGCATGGCCTAGCCTGTTATCACCATGGCAGGAAGCATGGTCTAGCCTGTTATCACCATGGCAGGAAGCATGGTCTAGCCTGTTATCACCATGGCAGGAAGCATGGTCTAGCCTGTTATCACCATGGCAGGAAGCATGGTCTAGCCGGTTATCACCATGGCAGGAAGCATGGTCTAGCCTGTTATCACCATAGCAGGAAGCATGACGGTGGCACACAGACCAACATGCTGCCAGAGAGGTGGCTGAGAGTTCTACATCCAGAGAAGCAAGCATCAGAAAGAGAGAGTCACTGGGTCTGGCTTGAGCATCTGAAACTCCAAACCCCCACACACCCTGTGACACACCTCCTATTCCCAGTCAAGAATTACCATGCCCTAGTTACCGAGCATTCAAATATATGAGCCTGTGGGATGACGCCTATTCAAACCATCACAGCTATCGAGAAGCAGTGTTTGTTGATCCTGTTGCTTTGTTGTGGTGG
>CM052720.1:41867876-41879380 GCA_028551405.1 Uromys caudimaculatus
CCTGTGACCCCGGCACTGGAGGCAGAGGCAGAAGAATCAGGAGTTCAAAGTCAGAATGCATTCATGGCAAGCCCAGGATACATGAGACATCAAAACCCAAGCAAGATGGCTGAAGGTCTGAGTTCAATTCCCTCATAAAGATGGAAGGAGAAAGCCTACTCCCAGAAGTTGTCCTCTGACCTCCACAAACAAACTGTGACATGCTCACACCCACACATATAACACTTGCATGCACACAAAATGAATAAAATATCATTTAAAAATTGTTAGTAGCAACCGGGCTACCAATGTCCAAGCTGAGCGGTGGTGCACGCCTTTAGTCCCAGCAGAGGCAGGCAGAACTCTGAGTTCGAGGCCAGAGTGGACTACAGAGTAAGTTCCAGGACAGCAAGGACTACACAGGGAAACCCTATCTGGAAATACCTCCTTCCCCTACTCCTTAAAAAAAACAAAGAAATCCTTTGGTAGCATAGCCATCTGCTGCACGTGATACTTGGAAATGTAAACTTTATTCTGGCAGACTGACTGTGTGGATACGTAATTGCTGTATCTGTGGACGCTGCAATCCCTGAGGTAGTGAAGGTCCTACCTGACATCATAGATCTCCACACTCAAGGAAAATGGGTTGTAAGTGGAACAAACTCTGTATGCCTCTGCAAGAGGGCTCCTTGCTGGTGGAATAAGGCAGCTAGGTTTGTTTGTTTGTTTGTTTTTTTATCTCGAGACAGGGTTTCTCTCTGTAGCCCTGGCTGTCCTGGAACTCACTCTGTAGACCAGGCTGGCCTCAGAAATCTGCCTGCCTCTGCCTCCCAAGTGTTGGAATTAAAGGTGTGCGCCACCACTGCCCGGCGGCAGCTGGGTTCTTAATATTTGGTCCTGGCATAAATATCTGGCTATGGCAGTTATGGTGCTACTGTGGTTAGGGGTGCCCATGCTCTCCAGTTCTGAGCATTAAACAGTGAGAGGAAGGCTGCTGAAGATTCTCAGAGATGTTTAACTTCCTGTGGAAGGATTGAGCACAGAGGAGAGCTTCCGGGGCACTCCTGATTGGCCTGCTGGTGAGGGGCAAGTTGGCAGTCAGCTGGTGACCACAGAAAGGAAGCTAACGTGGGACCCGGACACCGTGTAGGAGATCCGAAAGACCCGGAGGAAAGAGCCAAGTAGAGAAAAGACATTTGAGAAAGAAACAATTATACACACAGGAAGGAATGTGTAGAGCCACCTCTGGGGCGGTGAACGGAGGCTGACGTCGTCCAGGACTGTGTGCGCAGCCCTGTGGTTTATTGTCTGCTTAGGTCATCCCCAGTAGGGACTGGTTTCCCTGCTTGTCAGCTGACTCACTGTCGAAGCCTGACAGGCTGGTTCTCTTTCTGTGTTGGAGAGGATCAGGCTTTTGTTTTGGAAAATCTGGTCTCTTGAGCAAGAGTTTGGCCTGGAAGAACAAAGGAAGAAGGGAAGACTCTGGCTTCCCTACAGTATCTGGGATTTCTCTCCTGCTGGGAAAAAAATGGAGAGATAGGAGGTTGTGCTCCCTGGAGAGTTCAGACGCACACACCACCCTGCTGGGTTGAATGCTGGCTACTTGGCTGAGAAGTAAGCTCAAAGCCTCAGCCTTTAGTCGGCCTATAAGAAGCGAGACCACCGGGCTAGAGAGATGGCTCAGTGGCAAGAGCATTTGCTGCTCACAACTGCCTGAAACACTCCAGTTCCTCAGGATCCAACCGGCGCCCTCTTCTGGCTTCTGTGGGCACTGCAAGCACCTGGTGCTTCTACATGCAAGCAGACACTCAACCACTACAATTTAAAAGAAGAGCCGGTCAGTGGTGGCGCACGCCTTTAATCCCAGCACTCGGGAGGCAGAGGCAGGTGGATTTCTAAGTTCGAGGCCAGCCTGGTCTACAGAGTGAGTTCCAGGACAGCCAGGGCTACACAGAGAAACCCTGTCTCGAAAAGCAAAAAAAAAAAAAAATTCCCAGCCCTTGGGAGGCAGAGGCAGACGGATTTCTGAGCTTGAGGCCAGCCTGGTCTACAGAGTGAGTTCCAGGACAGCCAAGGCTACACAGAGACACCTTGTCTCGAAGAAGGAGGAGGAGGAGGGGGAGGGGGAGGGGGAGGGGGAGGGGGAAGAAGAAGGAGGAGGAGGAGGAGGAGGAGGAGGAGGAGGAGGAGGAGGAGGAGGAGAAGAAAGACACAGCAGCCGTTTCTCTGCTGGTACCAAACAGTTACTCTCGAGGAAAGCCTGCAGCCATGGTACAAGGAGACTTAGGCAACCCTTAAAACGGGCCAGAAGAAGAGAGCTGAGGTCTTTGGAACTACCAACAGCCAGGTGAGTGAAAGGCCCCTCCTCCAAGGACAGCCTTCAGCTGGCAGCCACTCCAGACCTTTACTTTGACTTTAGGAGGGGCCCTGAGGCAGAGCAGGCAGCTAAGACACCCCTGGCCTCCTGTCTCAGAAACCCAAGACACCTAGGAGTGGGACCAGCATGGACGTCCGTCAGCTGATGGATGGGTGAATGGAGAAGACAGGGAACATAGAGACTGTGGGATTCATTCAGCTGTGAAATAATATGAAATCCTGACATTTGCAGCGAAACAGATGAAGCTGGAAATCTTCGTATGAAGTAGAACAAACCATGTTCAGAAGGACAAATAGGACCCACCTTCTCTCACATGTGGATCCTAGATTTTAATTCCTCTGTGTGTGTGTTTGTGTGTGTGTGTGTGTGTGTGTGTGTGTGTGTGTGTGTGTGTGAGATAGATCACCAAACTAGAAAGTGGACTGAGGGGGACATGAGGTCTTGAGGGAGGAGGGAGAGGAATGAAAGAGGGTAATGTCTGTCACAGTAAGAGATGACGGAGGAAAGAGCCCAGTGGGAGGGGCCAGGCAGGGGGAGGAGGAGGAGCAAAAAGCACACAATGATAAAGCCACAATGTAACTTTATAAGCCAACACTGGGGCAGTGGGGAGACCAGTAAAACATGTCTGAGTCTTGCGTGGTTACAGATGCCTTGAGCCCAGCTCTCTAGACAGAAGCAGGCAGATCTCTGTGAGTTCCTGGCCAGCCATGGCTACACAGTTAGACCCGGTCTCAAACAAAACAGAAACAGAAAATAAAAGTTTTAAGGTCTGAGGGAGATAGCTCAGTCCATAAATTTCTTGCCTTGTGTCTCAGTTGCTGCCACATTGCTATGAGAAGATATCATGACCAAGTCAACTTATAAAAGAAAGCATTTAACTTAGGAGCTCACAGTTTCAGAGGGTGAGTCAATGACCATCAAGGCAGGAAGCATGGCTGTAGACCAGCAAGCAGGCAGGCAGGCATGGCGCTGGAGTAGCAGCTGAGAACTTACACCTTATCCACAAACAGCAGAGAGAGAGACACAGAGACAGACAGAGACAGGGAGAGTAGGGGAAGAATGAGCCTAGCATGGACTTTTAAAACCTCAAAACCCACCCCCAGTGATACACTTCCTCCAACAAAGCCACACCTCCTAATCCTTCCCAATCAGTTCCACCAACTGAGAACCAAACATTCAAATACATGAGCCTATCATTCAATGTATCTTTGTAAGCATGATGATTGGAGTTCAATCCCCAGAACCCACATTTAAAAAAAAAAAAAAAAAAAGACATGCTTGTCATCCAAGTATGGTGATAGTCAGATCACTACTTGGGGCTCACGTGGCTGCCTGGCAAAATAAGTCTTTTAAAAAAAAAAAAAAACAAATAAAAACTATAAAAGGAGGAAGGAACTGTTACATGGTTACACATTGAGAGTGTTACATGGTTGTCAAAATAAATCTTTTTTTTTTCCCCAGAGACAGGGTTTCTCTGTGTAGCCCTGGTTGTCCTGGAACTCACTCTGTAGACCAGGCTGGCCTGGAACTCAGAAATCCACCTGCCTCTGCCTCCCAAGTGCTGGGATTAAAGGCGTGAGCAAATAAATAAATTAAAGGCGTGTCAAAATAAATCTTATCTCTGCAGAAACATACCACAGTAGGCTTGACTCTTGTCTGATCCCTGGGACTCACAGGGCAGAAGGGGAAGAAGTGACTTGGAAACTGCCCTCTGACAATTTCTACAAGACTGCTGTGGCACATGTGTGCACACGCGTTGGCACAAATCGAAAAGAATGCTCAGTGAAAAGCCCATGAGTAGAAGACCTTGCAGAGTCGCCTTGAGGGTTAAATGAGCAAATACGTTGGGAGACTCAGAGGGTTGTGCACACAGGGAACACTGACAAGCTCAGGGCTCTTCTGTCTTTATGCCCATGGGCAGCTCCTGTTTACTCTGCATGTTAACTACCGTTTGCTGGGCTTTGTGCACAGAGATGCTGGTTAGAGTCTTTCCCCTGCCCATTTTCTGCTTTGCTAAGGAAGTCTGCCTGTGTTCAGGATGGCAAGAGGCCCAGATCCATTGTCTGGAGGTTAGGACACCATAGTTCCAGGAGATCCACACGGAAACCCACTGGGCACTGTGCCAAGACACTTTCTGCCTGATAGTGGAGGAGGATGTGGGCATTACAATCCTTACATTTTTCTCACTTTTTTCAATATTTAGTATGTGTGTATATGTGTATGTAAGTGTGTGTGTACACGTGTGTGCGCGCGTGCGTGCAGTACCCAAGAATTTCAGAAGAGGGCATCAGATCTCTATGCAAACTACACAGACTTTGTTTGCCTCTGCTTCCTGAGTGCTGGGATTAAAGATGTGCACCATCACGGCTGGTCTAAAACTGCTTTATTTATTTGTTTTTTTGTTTGTTTGTTTTTTGAGGCAGGGTCTCATTATATAGCTCCAGTGTCCTGAAGTGCACTATACAGATCAGGCTGACCTTAAACTCACCGAGATCTGCTTATCTCCAAAGTGCTGTGATAAAGGAATACGCCATTCGGGCTGTGGTGGCGCATGCCTTTAATCCCAGCACTTGGGAGGCAGAGGCAGGCAGATTTCTGAGTTCAAGGCCAGCCTGGTCTACAGAGTGAGTTCCAGGACAGCCAGGGCTATACAGAGAAACCCTGTCTCGAAAAACCAAAACAAAAAAACAAAAAAAAAAAAAAAAAAAAAAAAAGATTTATCTTATATATATGAGTCCACTGTCACTGTCTTCAGACACACCAGAAGAGGGCATCGGATCCCATTACAGATGGTTGTGAGCCACCATGTGGTTGCTGGGAATTGAACTCAGGACCTCTGGAGGAGCAGTCAGTGCTCTTAACCGTTGAGCCATCTCTCCAGCCCTCCCTTTACATCTGTAATTATTATGATATGTGTATGATGGGGGAACATGAGCACATGTGTGGAGATCAGAGGACAACTTTGTGGAGTCAGTTCTCTCCTCCCACCTTTATGTATAGTCCAGGGATTGAACTCAGGTCGTCAGGCTTGGCAGCAATCACCTCAACCCATCAAGCCTCCCCCGAAGCCCATTCTTTACTGAAGTGCTCCTACGTTCTTTTCTTAGACAGGATTTCCTGTCACTCAAACTGCCATTTAACTCAATCACTATGGAGCCAACGATGACCTTAAACTCCTCATCCTCCTGCCTCCACACAGCCAGAGTGCTAGATTTACAAGTGTACATGATTTTATAATGGCACCGGGGTTGGGAACTAGGATGTCACATGCGCAAGGCAAATGCTATATCCCTTGAGCCAAGTCCCCAGCTGCTCTCCGGTTGTGTAGTTACCAACTGTTCACACAGTCACGTCGTGTTTTCTAACAGTTCTGTAAGTGGTCTGAGCAGTTCTATTGGCTGTGTGAGGTCTAACTCCTTCTGCAAAGCGGTGGGGGGGGGGGGAGCTGTCAGTTATTAGCATCAGGCACTCGGGGAGAGAGACAGACCAATAGAGACATAGAGAGAAGCCCTCAGTCTCAGCAAGGCGGAAGTTAGGGAAAGCCAGGGCGTAACAATTCATTGTGAGTTTGTCTTTACCGTGATGGCTTTTGTTTCTTTGGGCAGCTTGGCAAACTTGGGTTTGGATCGACCATGAACACTCACTCAGAATGGAAACCCCTTCTCCCCTCCCCAGTCTACGGCCCACCATGTGGGGCTAGCTTCTAAGGAACATGCTGGTATTGTCACTATGGGACTTGTGAAGCCAGGCATAGAAGCTGAGACAAATCCACCTTTCTCGGCTTGCTCTTCTGGAGCGTTCTGGGGAGCTAGCCGGTAGCCTATGGAGAATGTCAGGTGTCTTCCTCTATGGTTCTCCGTCATATTCCTTTGAAACAGGTTTTCTTACTGAACCCAAAACTCTGCTTTGCCTAGGCCAGTAAACTCCAGGATCTGCCACCCCACCCCCCTCCAACCCCTGGATTATAGAAACACAGGCCACTGCAGGGGTTTTCCAGTAGGCCCTGAACTCAGGTCCTCTGTAAAGCCCTTTACCGGCAAGGGCTCCACGCCTCCTCTCTACCCCCACTCCAGCCCAACGTCTTCGGTCAACTAAAGCTGCTACATCCCCTTTCCTTTCCACTTTGCATCCCAGGGGGACAGGACGAGGTAGAGAGGGCCTGGTACTTCCTGCAGTGGGCAGGAACTGAATCCCTGCGGGGTTGCTTGTCTCCACAGGAAGCACTGGCATGAAGCATCACAACTGGTGTGGGTTGACAGCCAGGATGGGCACAGTGCTGTCGGGGGTTTTCTCCATCATGGCTACCCACATGCATCTCATCTTTGAAAGGAAGCACCTTGGGACCGGCAACTGCACGGAGAACTTCCAGGCACAGGGCATCAACGCCCTGGGGCAGTTTTTCATCTGCTGGAGCTTCAAAATCGTCATCTTTCTGTCTGTCATCACCATGATAGCCAGCTGCTTCCTCCTGTACTGCGTGTACGCCCAGATCTATGAGGGTCTCATGAGCTACACCATTTGGATTATCGTCTATGAGTCCACCAACCTGGCCGTCCAGACCCTCACCGACGAGTTCAGCGTGGCCCTGGTCAGAGCCATGCGGTGGTTCGGCTGGGTGTCCCGGGCTTCCCTACACTGCTTCTGGCTTTATTTCGTCATCACCCAGGCCCAGATCATCCACCAGAGCAAAAAACAAGGCAACATACTCACTTACCACAGGCGTATCTCTTTGGGAAGCGGAGACCGTCCACGGCGGAAATCAAAGATTATACACTTTGTCCGCCACTACAATAAATAACGGTGGTCATCTTCCATCCCGGGAGAGTCTCAGGGTAGTCCTAGTCCCCCACAATGCAGCTTTCCTTTTGGGGGGAGGATTGCTTTGGGTATGCTGTATCTTCGTTAGCCTCAACCCCCTAGCTATGTCTTCTGTTATAGACCTGATAAGTGAAACAATAAAAAGAACAAAAGAAAACATTCTTTAGGTTTTTTTTCTCTCTCTCTCTCTCTTTTTTTTAAGATTTATTTATTTATTTTGTATATGTGAGTATACGTTCACTCTCTTCAGACACACCAGAAGAGGGCATCGGATCCCATTACAGATGGTTGTGAGCCACCATGTGGTTGCTGGGAATTGAACTCAGGACCTCTGGAAGAGCAGTCAGTGCTCTTAACCGCCGAGCCATCTCTCCAGCCCTTAGTTTCTCTCTTGAATTTCGCCTCCAACACACGTAGGTAGTTTGTCAAGAAATGGCCAAAGGGTCTAGAGATAGAGATAGCGCGGCAGTGAAGAACATTTGCTGCCTGGGTTTGGTTCCCAGCACCCACACAGCAGCTTCCAACTGTCTGTAACTCGGGTTCTAGTGGATCCAGTGCCCCCTGGTGGACTACACAGGCACTGCACACATACAGTGCACACACATACATACAGGCATTCAGTCACTACTCTAATGCTGCGAAGAGACACCATGACCAAAGCAACACTTACAAAAAAAATTGCATTTAATTGGAAGGTTTGCTTACACTTACAGAGGCCTAATCCACTATCATCGTAGCAAGGAATATAGGGGCACCCAGAGTACTGGACATACAGCTAGGAGCTTTACATCCTAATCCAAAGGCAGCAGGAAGAGAGAGACGCTGGGCTTGGCATGGGCTTTAAAATCTCAAAGCCAACCCCCAGAGACACATTTCCTCCAACAAAGCCACACCTCCTAATCCTTCTAATTCTCTCAAACAGCTTCACTTCCTGGTGACCAAACATTCAAATATATGAACCTATAGGGGCCATTCTTTTTCTTTTTTTTTTTTCTTTTTCTTTTTTTTTTTTTTTTTTTTTTTTTTTTTTTTTTTTTTTTTTTTTTTTTTTTTTTTGGTTTTTCGAGACAGGGTTTCTCTGTGTAGCTCTGGCTGTCCTGGAACTCACTCTGTAGACCAGGCTGGCCTCGAACTCAGAAATCCGCCTGCCTCTGCCTCCCAAGTGCTGGGATTAAAGGCGTGCGCCACCACTGCCCCGCCGGGGCCATTCTTTTTCAACCACCACCTACATATAAAAGGAAAATAAATCTTAAAAAGGGGGGAGGGGTGTGGCCTTTAATCCCAGCACACAGTAGGCAGAGGCAGGCAGATCCCTGAGTTCATAACAGCCTGGTCTGCAGAGGGAGTTCCAGGTCAGCCAGGGCTACACAGAGAAACTGATTCAAAACTAAAACAAAAGTGTCGAAGGTACTTAACTAACCAAAAGGAGTCTGTTAAACTTGTTGCTGTGCTATACACTGTGAATGATAGCTCAGTGCAAGGAGAGAACAGACTCACATAAATTTGTCTTCCAACTTTCTGCCGTCACACACACACACACACACACACACACACGTAAAATGATAAACAAAGGATGGCTTCAGAGATGGTTTGGTGGTTCAGAATGCTTGCCACTCTTTCAGAGGACCAGAGTTTGATTCTCAGCACCAGCACCCCACCTACCTCGGGCATCTCACAACTGCCTGCGTCTCCAGTTCCAGCGGGATCTAACGTTCCTGCGGTCACTGCAAACCTGCATGCACAGACACAGACACAGATGCACAACACGTATACCGAGATAAAAATAATACTTTCTGTTTGGAGACAGGGTCTCATCATGCAGCCTTGACTGGCTTGGAACTAACTCACTATGTAGACCAGGTTGGCCTCAAACTCACAGAGATTCCCCCCTGCCTCTGCCTCCTTGGTGCTGGGACAAAGGAGTGTGCCACTACATTGGGAAAAAAAGTAAAGAAAACACAAAGTTGAGACAGGTGTGGCAGTTGTCTTTGGAGATCTCATCAAGGCCAGGTGTGCAGGCAGTAGAAGAATTTACCAGATTCTAGGACAGAGACAGAGAATGTCTTGAAGTAAGCTATAAAAGGTACAACAGGCATGTCCCCAGAGAGGGGGTTGCTCTTCTGGGAAGACAGGTAAGCTATTTTTTTTGATGGGTATTTCTGGGAGGAGAGGCTGGGTGTCTATCTAAGTGACTCTGACCACATCTCATTGCTTTGCTGAGGTATAAATTTTACAATGTGACTTCCTTCTTTTTGGACTGGCTACGGGTGCATGATGTCATGAATCGCTACGGTCAGACCGTAAATCTTCTGGGCCTGTTTCTTAAGGTAGGAAATTCCCGCACAGTAGGGTCCCAGCGACTCTTGGTTTTGTTTTGTTTTGTTTTGTTTTGTTTTGTTTTGTTTTGTTTTGTTTCAGACATGGTTTTTTTACATAGCCCTGGCTGTCCTGGAACTCACTCTGTAGACCAGGCTAGCCTCAAACTCAAACATCCTCCTGCCTCTGCCTCCCAAGTGCTGCGATTAAAGGCGTGCGCCACCACTTAAAGGTCCCAACCACCCTCCACACCATCACAATGATAAATAAATTTAACATGAGTTTTAGAAAGGACAAGCATGCAGACACAATACAGTCCATGTTTCTATTGCTGCAGTGAAACGCCATGACCAAAGCAACCTGGGGAGGAAAGGGTTCGTTCAGCTTCTGCTTCCACATCACAGTTCATCACAGGAAGTCAGGACAGGAACTCAAGCGGGGCAGGCACCTAGAAGCTGAAGCTGATGCAGAGGCCATGGAGGGGTGCTGCTTACTGACTTGCTCCTCATGGCTTGCTCAGCTTGCTTTCTTGTAGAACCCAGGACCACGGCCCAGAGATGGCCCCGCCCATAATGGGCTTCCCCCACCGATAACTAATTAAGAAAATGTCCTACTGGTTTGCCTACAGTGCAATCTTACAGAGGCATTTTCTCAACTGAGGCTCCCTCCTCTCCAGTGAACTCTAGCTTGTGTCGAGTTCACATAAAACTAGCCAGTACATGGGTATACATACACGCTGTAGAATCGGCTGGAAATTTGGGGGTGGGGGTGGGGCAGCACTAAGGATTGAACTCAAAGCCTAATACATACTAGGCAAGTCTTACTTCACTGGGTAGGTTGGCAGTACAAATTTCGTCCTCGTGGCATTGAGTCTTCTGAGCCATGAGAATGGGCTTCTCTCTGTGAGTCTAAGTTTTCAATTACATCACGCTTTTTGTGTCTTTTATCAGTGTGTGCACACACGCATGTGCACACGTGTACACGGGTGTGCACGTGTGCACAAGTGCATTGCAGGTGCCTGTGCACTTGTGTGTGTATGCATGAGTGTGCGTGTGCATGAGAGAGAGAGAGAGACTAAATAAAGACTGAGGGACCCTCCATTGAGATTGGTTAATTCTCTGGGCTACCCATGGGCCAAACCTAGGAAACGCACACACACTGTACATGTGTCCCCTGACCCAAACAAGGAGATGACCATGTGCTCTTCACATGCTGCCAATCCAATCAGGGGTAGCTGAAAGACCCCTCTGTCCATCTCTGACTTCATCTTTGCTAGTTACTGACTTTGCCTGTCTGCTAACTGTCAGTCACTTGGTTAGGGTCACAGCCCGCTGAATTTGCAGGTGTCCGTTAGCTATCCTTGTCCTCACATTTAATCTACAGGGTACACCTGTAGCTTTTACCGTGGCAGAGAGTTAGCTCCATCTCAGTCTTTCTTGCTCATCTCATAGTTCGCTCCTTGTCTAAGTAGTTGCTTATATTAGAAGCCATACTTAAAGCTAAGAATGCAATTGTTGCCGGGCGTCGGTGGCACACGCCTTTAATCCCACAACTTGGGAGGCAGGGATAGGTAGATCTCTGAGAGGTAAAGGCCAGCCTGGTCTACAGAGCCAGTTCCAGGACAGCCAAGGCTACACAGAGAAACCCTGTCTCAGAAAAACAACAAAAGTATGCTATTGTTAGCTGTTTCCGAATCAAGAACATATGCTATGCAGTGCCCAGAGAGACCAGAAGGGGGCGTTGGGTTCCCTGGAGCTGGAGTTACCGGTAGTAATGAACCATCCAACCATGAATGCTGGGATTCAAAACAAGTCCTTGGTAAGAGCAGCAAGCACTCTTAAATGATGAGCAAACTCTACAGTTCCTTCCTTCCTCCTCTCTCTCTTCTTCCCTCCTTCCCGCCATCCCTCCCTTCCTCCCTCCCTCTCTTCCTCATGTTGTCTTTGATTGGCATGTAGTCATTGCACATAATCCCGAGCTCACTGGAGACATTTCACTCCAGTGTATCCCGTCT
>CM052720.1:41879480-41899809 GCA_028551405.1 Uromys caudimaculatus
CGCGGGACAGACAGACAGACAGAGACAGACAGATGGAAAGACAGAGACAGATAGACAGAAACTGAGACACAGAGTGGGGGTGAATGAGGAAGGGGACTGGGGGGATGGCTCAGTGGTTAAGAACACAAACTGATCTCCCAGAGGACCAGAGTTTATAGCGCCCACATCCAGACACACACATACACATAATTATGAATAATAAAAAATAAATATGTATGAAAGAATGTCTTGGGGCTGGAAAGATGTCTCCCTGATTAAGAGCACTGGCTGCTTTTCCAAAGGACCCGGGTTCAACTCCCATCACCCACATGGCAGCTCACAACTCCCCGTAACTCCATTTCCGGGAGATCTGGCACCCTCACAGACATACATGCAGGCAAAACACCAATGCACATAAAAATAAAAAATCTTGGGGGCTGGAGAGATGGCTCAACATTTAAGAGCACTGACTGCTCTTCCAGAGGTCCTGAGTTCAATTCCCAGCAACCATATGGTTGCTCACAACCATCTGTCATGGGATCTGGTGACCTCTTCTGGTGTGTCTGAGGATGGTGTACTCATATACATAAAGTGAATAATTCTTTAGAAAAAATAAAAAATCTTTTTAGAAAGATAGATAGATGATAGATATATAGACAGACAGACAGACAGAAGATAGATAGATGGATAGAAAAAATACTTTAATCTCAGCACTCAAGAAATAGAAACAAAGCCGGGCAGTGGTGGCACACGCCTTTAATCCCAGCACTCGGGAGGCAGAGGCAGGTGGATTTCTGAGTTCGAGGCCAGCCTGGTCTACAGAGTGAGTTCCAGGACAGCCAGGGCTACACAGAGAAACCCTGTCTCGAAAAACCAAAAAAAGAGAAAGAAATAGAAACAACGGCTGGAGAGATGACTCAGCAGTTAGGAGCACTGACTGCTCTTCCAGAGGTCCTGAGTTCAGTTCCCAGCAACCACATGGTGGCTCCCAACCATCTGTAATGGGATCTGATGCCCTCTTCTGGTGTGTCTGAAGACAGTGACAGTGTATTCACATATATAAAATAAATAAATCTTTAAAAAAAAAGAAAGAAAGAGAAGCAAGACGATCCCTATGAGGCTAGCCTGGTCTACATAGCAAATTTCAGGACAGCCAGAGCTACACAGAGAATCCCTTTCTCAAAAGGAAAGATGAGAAAAAAAAAGTAAAGAGTAAATGAACAAAAACACAAAGAAAAGAAGCAAATTTAGGGCTGGGTGAGTTCCTCCGGCACTACAATGTTGCCAATTGTGTATATGATTGTAACTCTCTGAAATTGTAAGTCCCAAATAAAGTCTTCTATACATTGGCTTATAAGTTATGGTGTCTTATCACAGCAACACAAAAGTAACCAAAACACTGCACAATCCTTTCCAGACAGTCCGGCCAACAGAGAACCAAATATTCCAACATGGCGGCCATTCTCATTCAAACTCCCACAAGATCCTCTGACACCATGTACCTGCATTCTGGTGTGTGTATCCTGCCCGCAGCACACACATAACTAGAAATAAAATAATTTTTTAAAACTTTTTTCAATGTATTTATTTTATTATTTTATGTGTCTGACTTTTTTTCCTGCATATGAGTGCCTGGCGCCCTTAGAGGTAAGGAGTAGGAGAATAGGTCGCCTGGCCTGGAATTACAGGGGATTAGGAACCACTATATGGGTGCTGGAAATCAAACCCAGGTTCTCTGTGAGAGCAACAAGTGCTGCTAACCACTGAGACAACTTTCCAGCCCTAAGAAACAAAAACAGGCTTGGTGACATATACCTTTAATCCCAGCACTAGGGAAACAAAGGCAGGCAGATCTGGGAGTTTGAAGCCAGCCTGGTCTACAAAGCAAGCTCCAGGCCAGCCGGGACTACACAGAGAAATCCTGTCTCGAAGGGGGGGGGGGGGTTGCTAGAGAGATGGCTCAGTAGTTAAGAGTACTGCCTTTCCAGAGGTCCTGAGTTCAATTCCCAGCAATCCTGTGGTGGCTCACAGACATCTATAAAGGGATCTGATGCCCTCTTCTGGCCTGCAGGTGTACATGCAGACAGAGCATTAAGACCACCAGTCGGTTAAGAGCTTTGGCTGACTGGCTCTTCTAGGTCAGCATACAATTCCCAGCACCAACATGGCAACTCATAACTGTCGTTGACTCCAGTTTCAGGGGGTCTGACATTCTCCAACAAACAGTCAAAATACTAATAAAGATAAAATAGAAATAAATTATGAACATAGTAAAAAAGCTGTATCTTGAATAACAGTGTAGTGAAGTGGATACCAGACTCCCTTCCAGTCTCCAACTTGCATATAGAATGCCTCTATGATGCTCTCCCTGTGACTGCCTAGTAGGTGCGGATTACCAGTGAGAGCTTCCACACCAGGTTTATACAGTGCTGGTGACGGAGCCTTTCTGAACAGTTCCACCAACTAGGGACCAACTCTTTACACATATGAGCCCGTGGGGGCCATTCTCATTGACACCGCCACACGTGGCTTTGCTGGATCAGGCATTAGTGCAGCAGGCTTTGTGGTTTCAAAAACGGACACCATCCCCAGTTAACTCTCTCTACCTCCCACTCGTGGATCCGTATGTGAGCTCTCAATTGCGGCTCAGGCTGGCCTTTTTGCCTGCAGACATGCTCTCTGACAGGGTGGTCCTGGATTCACCCTTTAATACTGTAAACCCCAAATAAACTCCTCTGTTAAGCGGCTTTGGTCACAGCATCTTAACCCAGCAAGAGAAAAGTTACAGGCCACATGATCATGGGCTCCAGGAACCCAACTTTGCTTGTCAGCAAGCTTCATGCTCCTGATGAACCCCTGTTATTTTGGAGGTTTTGTTTTGAGGCAGGGACTCCTGTAAGCCAGACTGGGTGTGACCTTGAACTCCTGATCTTCCTGCCCACAAAGAACCATTCATCACCTTTCAGTGACTGCCGGGACAACAATCCCGGGCAGGCAAGTGGAGTTTCCGTGTCCTAACGACGTGGTTCCAGCCACTCAGGTTAGACCGTGGCTCAGATCCTTGGGCCACGCCGTTTCCACGTGATTTGGGGTCATGGTCTTGAGCTAGCTCTGCCTCTTCTGCTTATCCCTGATTTTCTCCTTCAGGATCTACCCTGGCTGAATCTGGTCTAAAATGAACTCTAGGATGATCTCGACCATGGCAGGCATCTTCTCCGTCCTGAATACCATCCAGTTCTTCATCTTCGAATTGAACCAGATGACGCACATCGGCTTCGAAGATAAATACAGCATCTACCTGGACACAGAGTCCGAGGTGGCATCCTGGGTCGTGGTCTACAGGCATAATATCAGCACAGGAATGTCCATCGCCACCATCACGGTCAGCTGCTTCTTCCTCTTCTGCCTCGACAAGAACATGTTTATCGGCCTGCTAATCTATACGATCTGGATCACCACCTACGAGCTGCTCAGCTTCACCATGGTCCTGCTCATCCACGGCACCATCAAGGAGCAGTTCAAGGAGCTGAGCCAACTGTACTTGCTCTTGCAAATCTCCCGCATGCTCCTGCACTTCGCCTCCCTGCCCTTCGTGGTGATGCACGGCTACACGCTCTACAGAGACCCCAAGATCATGAGCTTAGCTGGCCGCCGCAGGCGCTCCTCTATCAGCACCGTGGACTCGTGGCCCCCTGTCGGGCTGGGGTCATTGTACCGCAAGACAAATTGAACCAGGAATGGGATGGTGCGCACCCCGGGTCTGTTCATACAGCTTGTCTCTTCGGGGGGGTTGAGTTATATACAGCCTGTTTTGGTATTGATGACATATATCTGTTACCTTGGAGTTGGCTATCTTGTTGGTGCCTGTTTTTTCCCCCCTTTGGTTTTTCGAGATAGGGTTTCTCTGTGTAGCCCTGGCTGTCCTGGAACTCACTCTGTAGACCAGGCTGGTCTCGAACTCAGAAATCCACCTGCCTCTGCCTCCCAAGTGCTGGGATGAAAGGCGTGCGTCACCACTGCCCGGTTGGTGCCTATTTTTTTAACTCTATTTTAAAATATTCTTTTGGGTTTTTTTTTTTTGCCCCCCCCCCGTCTTTACCTCTGTAGTACTAAGATTAAAAGCATGTGCCCCACACCCATTTTTAAAATAATTCTAAAATTATGAGTATGTGTGTGTGCACACGTGAACATGATTATGTACATGTCAGAGTACATGTCAGAGGTCAAGGCATGGGACCCCCTGGAGCTGGTCTTACAGGTGGCTGTGAGTCACCTATGCAGACGCACGGGTTCTCTGCAAGAGCAGCAAGTGCTCTTAACTACTGAGCCACCTCCCAACCAGCCTTATCACTATTTTTAATTATGTACGTGCAGGTGTGTCTGCGTGGGAGTATACATCTGCGAGTACAGGTGTCCTCGGAGGCCAGAGAGCTTAAATCCCCGGAGCTGGAGCTACACACACTTGTGAACTGCCCAACACGGGTGCTGGGAAACAACCTTGGGTCTCTGGAAGAACAATTTGCTCTCTTACCCGCTAGCCCGCCCTTTCCCCTCTACGGCCCTTTCGTTCTGAACCTTGCACGTTCGTGCACGTGAGTTCAGACCCACGGGGACGGTGTGTGTGGAGGTCGGTCCTCAGCTTCCACCTGTTTGAGGAGAGGTCTCGTCATCCTTGTTGCGGCTGTATCAGCAAGCGAGCTAACCTATTGGCTTCAGGATTCTCCTGTCTCTACCCCACCACCTCCATCTTGCCTTGAGAGTGCTGGGATCACAGCTACTATTACAGATGCATGCCACGGGCTACAGTCCTGGCTTCTACATGGGTCCTGTGGACCCAAACGCAGGTCTGCAAGCTTCTGAGGCAAGCCCTTTATCTACAGTGCCATTTCCCGGGCCTTGTCTCCACCTTTTACCCCAGGCTGACCTCCACTCTCCATTAGCTGAGGAGGACCCAGAGTTTTTGATCTTCCTGCCTCTGCCTCTGGAGTGCTGGGATGGCAGACATACAACAAACATCAGACCCAGCTATGCAGCGCTGGGATCAAACTTGGGGTTTTGTCTTTATTTTTGTTTCTTTTTTTTTTTTCTTTTCCCCTTTTTGGTTTTTGGAGACAGGGTTTGAGCTTCTCTGTGTAGCCCTGGCTGTCCTGGAACTCACTCTGTAGACCTGGCTGGCCTCGAACTCTTGGAGATCTGCCTGCCTCCGCCTTCCAAGTGCTAGGATTTCAGACTCAGGATTTTATTCATGCTAAGAAAGCACTCATCTTGGTCTATCCCTAGCCCAAAGGGCCATTTATAAACAAACAAATAAATATTGGTTGAATCGGGTTCTCACTATGTAGCCCCAGCTAGCCTGAAACTTACTATATAGACCAGGCTGGTCCGGAACTTACAAAGATCCACCTACTTCTGCCTCCTGAGTGCTGGGACTGAAGGCATGTGCCACCTCACCCTGCTTTAAAGAATTATTTTCTTTTTTTTTTTTTTTTTTGGTTTTTTGAGACAGGGTTTCTCTGTGTAGCCCTGGCTGTCCTGGAACTCACTCTGTAGACCAGGCTGGCCTCGAACTCAGAAATCCGCCTGCCTCTGCCTCCCAAGTGCTGGGATTAAAGGCGTGCGCCACCACTGCCCGGCAAGAATTATTTTCTTTAATCATGTGTCTGTGTGTGCATGTGAGTGTGGGTTTGTGCACATGAGTTCAGGTTACCAGGAAGGCTAGAAGAGGCTGGTGGGGTCCCTGGAAGCTGAGTCCCAGGTGGTTGTGAACCACCAGGGTTGGGTGCAGGGAACCAACCTCAAGTTTGTTGCGAGAACAGCGTGTGCTCTTAGCCACTGAGCCACCTCTCCAGGCCCCCAAAGAAACAATGTCTTAAAGCTCACTGCTGAGAACTGATGTGTACCTATCATCAGCAAGGAGCCACTTGTGTGGCCTGCGTTTCACACTCAAGTGCAATGTCATAGTCTCATACCCACTGTCCTTACAGGTCAGCCTTGTGGACAGCGCTAGAGGCCAAGGAGGGCGTGACATGGTCAGGTCACATGATAAAAACAGGTCACACTGGCTGAGCTCCTGAAGAAGAGGCAGCATGTCCTATCTAGTACCTTCCATATACTTTAAAAAGATTTATTTTATCTATGTGAGTACACTGTCTCTTCAGACACACCAAAAGAGAGCATCAGATCCCATTACAGATGGTTGTAAGTCACCATGTGGTTGCTGGGAATTGAACTCAGGACCTCTGAAGAGCAGTCAGTGCTCTTAACCACTGAGCCATCTCTCCAGCCCTCCCATATACTTAACTCCTAGTATGCAGCAGCCTCAGTGCAGAGCAGGATAGCAGGGTTACCTTATATCCTACCTAGTATCTTTAAGACTTTGTCTTGTTTGAGGCCAGCCTGGTCTGAGTTCCAGGGCAGCCAGAGCTACACAGAGAAACCCTGTCTCGAAAAATCAAAAAAAAAAAAAAAAAAAAAAAAAAAGACTTTGTCTCAAAAAACTACCTAAATAAGCCGGGTAGTGGTGGCACACGCCTTTAATCCCAGCACTCGGGAGGCAGAGGCAGGCAGATTTCTGAGTTCGAGGCTAGCCTGGTCTACAAAGTGAGTTTCAGGACAGCCAAGGCTATACAGAGAAACCTTGTCTCAAAAAAACAAAAAAAAAAAAAAAAAAAAGAAAAGAAAAAAAGGAAAAAAAAAACTACCTAAATAAATAAATAAACAAATAATCTGCTAAGCACAGGCATGGTGGTGATATAGGACTGGAAACAGCATTTGGTGATTGGATAGAGGGGGATCAGGAGTTCAAGCACAGCCCCATCTGTATGTCATGTTTTGGGCTAGCCTGGGCTGCTTGAGACCATATGCTGTATGGGGAAAAACAAAATAACAAAACAAAAAAGTTTGAAGTGGGGATACGGTGGGGTGCGCTTTCTGTCTCAGCACTTGGGAGGCTGAGGAAGGCCAATGTCTGTGTGTTGGAAGCTAACCTTGTCTACAGAAAGAGTTCTAGTCTACATATAAGACCCTGTCTCAAAACATAAAATTAAATAAAAGAAGCCCTTGGGAGAGGAAGGGATTTGATAGTCGTGGTCCGGCTGTACGTGCATGGGGACCAGAGGCAGATGGCAGATGTTCGCGACCACTCTTCTTTATCCACTCAAGATGGTCTCTCTTACACTGAACCAGGGTTTGCTATTTCCTGGCTAAGCTGCTGGCCTGAAAAGCCTCAGAAATCCCCCCCATCCCAGTACAGGGATTCCAGGTGCCCCCCCCCACCCTCCGGGCTGGGTTCTGTGATCTGAACTCGGGGTCACGTGCTTGGGCAGCTCTTATCCACTGAACCATTCTCCCGGACCCCAACACTCTCCCTCTGAACCACATTCCTCCCAACCCTGAACAATAGGGCTACTGTGGACTCACGGAACCCACAATTTCTTTTCCCAGCAAGCTGTGAGACATTCCTTCAGACCCGGGGCAGTTCTTCAAAAGGCCACTAGGTGGCAGTCTGTGACAAGTTTCCAGTTAGTACTGCTGGCCAAACCAAGATTCTCCCTGCAGTCTTAAAACCTACAAAAGGATCTAATCGGAAAACCAAAAAAAAAAAAAAAAAAAAAAAAAAGAATAAATACATATTTCTCGTTTTTTAGAGATTCTAGAAGGTACTTGGTGTAGGAAACTGATTCCGTATACCAAAACCCCCAAAGGCAGGGTCCCTGCCTCTTCCCTTCTTTTTTTTTTTTTTTTTTCCAAGACAGGGTTTCTCTGTGTAGCCCTGGCTATCCTGGAACTCACTCTGTAGACCAGGCTAGCCTCGAACTCACAGAGGTTCACCTGCCTTGGCCTCCCTGGGGTGGGGATTGAAGGCCTGTGTCTCCCACTTTCTATTTTCCACTCTGTGACCTTCTGGTGAAGCCTTCACACCTTCATTGAGGCTGCTTCTGTTAGGGTGGTCCTTCTGTGTCTGCTCCTGACTTCTCCAGCCTCAGCCCATCTCAGCAGCCTGTGACAAGTGGCTACCCCCTCTCCTGCCAACAGGTGTCTCTCTTGGCTCACAGACTCCAACCTACCTGCTCCTGACTCTACCCTTCCGGACACATGTTGGCTCCAAACCCCAGGGTTCAGGCACACTCTCCCCGGGGCGTCACTCTGCAGGGATGAGCCCCCTCCCCCATCCCTCCGGTTTTGGCCTCTCTGAAATCTAGTTTGTTTATGTAACTGCTTCTACTGTGAGGGTAGGCCCACCTGTCACGTAGCTCAGCAAGAGCAGGTCAGTACATATGCCCTGTGAGCAAACAGAGCCTAGCAAAGAGATAAGATGTTGCATACAAGGTGAGGGTCAGAGGATAGAATCAATTCCCACAGGTTGCCCTCTGACCTCCGCCCTCTCAAGGCGGATCACTAGCCCACATCCATGCATGCACACATATGAGTAAGTGCGTGTAATTTTAAATTTTAACGTAAAGTCTATTTAAGATGTTTACTGTTGGGGAGGGGTATAGTGGTACAGGCCTTTCTTATCGAGAGCTCAAGTCACAGAGGTAGGCTAGCCTGATCCCCATGGAAAGTTCCAGGAACAGCCAGGGCTACATAGAGACCCAGTCTCAAAACAAACAAACATTATTGTCCATTACAGGAAATCTGAGGCTACAGTTCTGGCTTTTGAAGGCACCTGCACTCATGTACACATACATACCCACATGCGGACATACACAATTTAAAAATAAAATAAGTCACTGGATGGTGACATATTTTAAGTCACCTTTAATCCTAGCATTTGGGAGGCAGAAGCAGGCAGATCTCTGAGTTGGAGGCTAGCCTGGTCTACAGAGCGAGTTTCAGGACAGCCAGGGCTACACAGAGAAACCATGTCTCATAAATAAATAAATAAATAAATAAATAAATAAATAAATAAATAAATAAATAAGTCTGTCTTGGCTAGGTTGGATGTTTGCCTTTTTAACCCCAGGTCTCTAGAAGCCGACCCAGGGCCTCTTTGCATTCAAAGCCAGCCTGGTCTACATAGTTTCAGGCCAGCCAAGCTTCACAGTGTAACTCTGTCACATATATATATGTGTGTGTGTGTGTGTGTGTGTGTGTGTATATATGTGCGTGTGTGTGTGTGTGTATATATATATATATATATGTATATATATATATATATATATATATATGACACCTATTTGTTTGCTAGGAAGATCTGGTGTGCCAGTCAGAGGAGATCTTATGGAAGTCTCCTTCTACCATGTGTTCCAGGATTGACAATAAGCGTCTTTACCACAAAGCTATCTCATCTCACCCACTCTGGAAAAAAGCTCTTGTTAACACCATATAGATTTCAGTGCTGGTGGTACCAAGACAGAGCCCCAGAGTTGGTAGTCTCCCTACAGAGAGGTTCCTTTGGCTGGGAACTTATAGTTAGATCTCAAAACCAGGACAAATAAATGGCTAACTGAGATGCCTATTTAACATAGCAAAGTAAACCTGGCCCCAGGTTTTCCTGGCATCCCTCTGTCCCTACCTGTTACAGGGTATGGTTGGCACACCCTAAATTTCTCCAGCCCAGAGGCTGGGATGCTCTACCCCAGCTGCCTTCCCTATAGAATGCAGCCATTTTGGATACCTGGTCTTTTCTTTGCTTACCCCTTTCTCTTCCAGCTCTCCTTCCCCTCTCTTCCCAGGGCCGGGCTCAGGGTCTTATTCCCTCTGGGCTCTCCAGGACAACCTGGCCTCTGGCTCTATCCCTCCCATCTACAATAAACCTCCTCCTCCACCATCACCTAGGAGCACTGGTATCTTCCTTTTTTATTTATTTTTTTTCATTCATCATGTCCCCATGGATTCTATCAGTAACCCAAGAGTGACCTAGGAAGCACTTCCTCCCAGAGCCAACTGGCCTGAGAGTCGACCTCAGGTGAGAGGGCCTGGGTTCTCACAGGAACTAGGACACACTAAGCACAAACAGTCTTAACCTCTGACCTCAGGGGTCATTCCCTCCCCACCAATCCCTGACACCAGGAGTTCAGAGGTCACTGAGCTAAGTGGAGCACCATCCTGTTCCCGCTAGTTCTGTGACATCACCTCTAACCCACGGTCATAACAAGGACAGTTGCCTAATCTGTCCTTTTCAGGAACTTGAAGATAGCTCAGGTAGACTGATACCTGTAACCCCTGACTGATGCATGTGACCGTGTCCTGTGGGTGACCTTTTGACTCCGGCTAGCCAAACCTCCAACCTTACTTAGAGCACGCTAAAGGCCCACACTTTCTACAAAGAGCAGTGAAGTTGGTTTACCACGTAGAGGACACAAGCTACCTAAGTTTCCCTCTGGTCGCCTTTCCCTGCACCTCAAACGACCACTGCTCCAGTCTATAAATCCTCTAAATGCTAGCAATAAATAAATAAATAAACTCCAGGCGGCTGGATGGTGGTCCCACACGCCTTTAATCTCAGCATTGGAGAGGCAGAGGCAGGTGGATTTCTGTGAGTTTGAGGCCAGCCTGGTCTTCAGAATGCATTCCAGGACAGCCAGGGCTACACAGAGAAACCCTATCCTGGAAAAAAAAAAAAAGTTCTAGGCTACCCTGGGATACATGCGACCCTGTCTCCAAACAAACAAACAAACAAACAAACAAGAGGCCAAGCATGGTGTCTGTCAGTCGAATTTTAATCCTAGCACTTGGATGAAGACAGATCTCTGTGAATCCATTGTCTGGTCTACAGAGCAAGTTCCAGGCCAGCCAGCAGGGCTACACAGTAAGACCCTGTCTCAAAAACCCAAACAACACAGCCCCCTTAAGTGTCTTGGCAGAGGCTTGTCTGTGGAGTGCACAGGGCAAACCAGTCAAGAGTTGTATCTGCAATAGCCTGAGCAAGGCAGAGTGATGAGGGGGTGGGGCCATCCAGATCTAGGATGGATAGAATTATTTATTAAGAGGAGGTCTACAGGCTGGGCAAGAACCCAGAGATGCTGGGGTGGAAGGGCTTTGTGAGAGGTTGGCTACAGGCTAGGAGTGAGCCCAGAGATGTGCGCGTGGAACCAGCCTATAAGAACCAGGCCCGCAAAGGGAGCTCATTTCCTGGCTATGGGACACAGTGAGGCTGTGTTAGAACGATCTCTGTTATCCGTGGAGCCCCATTCTGTCTACAGCGATCAGTGAAGCAGCAAGTTTCCAAAGAGAGTTAATGCGCGGGCTGGGAGGTGGCTTAGCGTGCAAGAGTGCTCATTGCAAAAGCATGACCACCCGTGTGCAAAGCCACAGCACTCGCTTAAAAAGCCAGGTAAAAAAAATCACCTGTAAGGGTGGAAGGTAAGGATGGAGACTGGAGGATTGCTGGGGCCTCCTTAACCACAAGACTAGCTTGAGATTCAGAGAGACCCTGTCTCAAGAGAATGAGATCATGGGTCACAGCAGGCCACCTGACTTCCTCCTCTGACCTTCAGGCATATATGCTCACAACACACATGTAGACATGGGGCTTCCAGCTGTGAGAACAAGGGGCTCCGTCTCAACGCCCCCTCCTCTTAAGGAATAGTGTTTATAGCTGGGCAGTGGTGGCGCACGCCTTTAAGCCCAGTACTTGGGAGGCAGAGGCAGGCAAATCTCTCAGTTTGAGCCTAGCCTGGTCTACAGAGGGAGATTCAGGACAGTCAGGGCTACACAGAGAAACCCTGTTGTGGGGAAAACAAACAAACAAACAAACAAAAAAAAAAAAACAAAGATAAACCACAAAACAAAATAAAACCCCCAAAGAGGAGGCTGGAGAGGTGGCTCAGAGGTTAAGAGCACTCACTAGCTGTTCTTCCACAGGTCCTGAGTTCATTTCCCAGCACCCACATGGTGACTCACAACCATCTGGTGCCCTCTACTAGGTATACAACAACAACAAAAACCCCAAAGACTAGCATTTGCAAATGTATGGGCTAGAGAAAGAGGGGTCCTTTAAAGTGTGGGAAACTGAGGGCAGGACAGACTTGGTGGTGCACAACTCTTTTTTTTTTTTTTTTTTTTTTTTGGTTTTTCGAGACAGGGTTTCTCTGTGTAGCCCTGGCTGTCCTGGAACTCACTCTGTAGACCAGGCTGGCCTCGAACTTAGAAATCCACCTGCCTCTGCCTCCCAAGTGCTGGGATTAAAGGCGTGCACCACCACTGCCCGGCGTGCATGCACAACTCTTAATCCCAGCACTCAGGAGGCAGAGCAAATGGATCTCTGTGAGTTCGAGGCCAGCCTGGTCTACATGGATAGTCCCGGGACAGCCAGGGATACATAGACAGACCCTGTCACAAAATAGAAAAGGGGGCAGAGGGAGGAAGGAAGGTGAAAAGAAGGAAGGTGACCAACAGTCTGTGCCTGTTGATCTGAGTTAGCCAGTGACCCACTAGGTGGACCCCCAGGGTCATGAACGGTGGAAGGAGAGAACTGACTCCCACAATTGTCCTTTGCCCCCCACATTCCCTTTATGTCATGCTCAGACACACACAGTACATTTTAAAGTGTCAATTTTTAAATACTGGGGGCGGGGAATTGTTTTCTGAGACATGGTTTCTCTGTGTAGCCCTGGCCTGGAACTCACTCTGTAGACCGGGCTGGCCTTGAACTCAGAGATCTTCCTGCCTCTGCCTCCTAAGTGCTGGGATTAAAGGTGTGCAGGACCACCACCCAGCAAAAATTATTTTGAAAATCATTAGTAGCAATGCCTTTTCTACACAGTCTAGGTTCTAGTTTGTGCGCACGCGCACACACACACATACACACACACACACACACACACACACACACACACACACACACACAGAGCCGTCTATCCCACTTGCCCTTGGGCCTGGGCAGTTATCAAGGATCAAACTCAACAACTCAGGACCATATCATGCCTGCTAGCAAATGCTGCTAAGCTGTACCTGAGCCCTTGCAGGTTTCTCCCGTAGCACATATTTCCTGACTAAGTATGGATAGTTACCTCCCCTGTCCTCTCCCAGGACAAGGGAACACCATATTTACTTCATGGCTGTTCCCCCCCCACACACACACACCTAGAACAACGCCCAGCCCATTGCAGGTGCTCTGTAAATACCTGCAGAGTGAATACACACAGACCCTCTGCTGAACAGAAGGGCCTGTTCAGGCCTGTTTCCCTAACTGACAGGAAGGGCAGCTTTGTTTTGTTTGTGGTGGTTTTTTGTTTGCGTTTTTTTGTTTTGTTTTGTTTTGGTGAGTCTTTCTTTCCTTCTTTCTTTTCGGTCTTTGTTTTCTGAGACAGGGTTTCTCTGTGTAGCTTTGGCTGTCCGGGAATTCACTCTGAAGACCAGGCTGGTCTTAAACTCACAGAGATCCTCCTGCCTCTACCTCCCCAGTGCTGGGATTAAAGGTGTATGCCACCATTTGGCTCCTTTCTTTCTAAGGTAATTCTTGGACTATAGCCCACACTGGCCTAGAACTTGCTTGGTAGCCCCTGCTGGCCTCAAACTCAAGATCCTCCCGGGAGTTGAGATGAAAGGTCTGGGCCATTATACCCAGAAAGAAGCTAACCCCCCTTCTGTGTTCTCCCCACCCCCACCCAACAGCTCTCCCTCCTCCTCCCCCTCTTTTATTGAGTTGGAGTCTCAGGCAGTCCAGACTGACTGGCCTTAACCCACAGCTGTGGCTGAGGGTGACCTTGAACTTGTGATTAGACACCTGCCCCACTGTGCCTGGTTTATGGTTTTATGAAAAACCAGGTTTCACCCAAGCTAAGTGAGCACCCCTTTCTTCCCTTGACCCTTTCTGAAGTCCCTGAGGAAGCCTGGTCAAGATTGCTGCTGGTAGGAGATTGGCCACAAAGAATCAGATCTCAGCCTCCTCGGTCCCCTCCTGCCTTCCTGGTCCTCCCCTTGTTCAGCTGACACTAGAGAGAGACACTACCTTACCTCGGCTCTTTCTCACCAGGCATAAAACAGGCCTTTCTATTTTAAGAAGGGAAACACTGAAAACTGTCAAAGACCCTGGGACCTTCGTCCTGTTTTTTATTTATTTCCTTTTTCCTTTCGTTTTTTTTCTAAAACAAGATCAAGGACAGCCCAGGCTGTCCTTGAACTCCCTAGTAGGCAAAGATAGCCTTGAACTTCTGGTCTCCCTACGCGGCCCCTCCGGCCCCTCGGACCTGGTCTATGCAGTGTGCTCCGGTCTTTAACCCAGGCCTTGGGGCATGCTAAGCAAGCAGTCACTCAGCCAGGCTTGCTTGCTTCACAGTTTAGTATGAGGCGGACCTTAGACCTTAGACAGGAGCTAGGACATGTCCTGGGAAACAAGTCACAGCTCACATCCCCTTGAGTTTCCAGCCCACTTGGACCTCTTGGGCCCAGTATGACAAGTGCTGGGGGCAGTTCTAAGGGACTCAGAAGCAGTGCCCAACCACTAGAGAGTGGAGAGTAAGCCACATCTTCCTGGAGATTGGTGTCTCTAAACTCCAGAAGAGTGTGTAGGCTAAGCCCTTAGCAGAGAGGCTTGTAATTTCATGTCCTTGGGAGGCTGAGGCAGGAAGGTTACAGTGCAAGGTTGGCTTTAGGAAGAAAAAAATTCCTAGCCCCTTTGGGACTAGAGAGATGGCTCAGTGGTTAAGAGCACTGGCTGCTCTTCCAGAGGTCCTGAGTTCAATTCCCAGCAACCACATGGGTTCTAATGGGATCTGATGCCTTCTTCCCCCTTCTGGTAGGTCTGAAGACAGCAACAGTGTACCATAAATAAATCAATCTTTAAAAGAAAAGAAAAAGAAAAAGGCGCCCACTCTGTGGCGGGAGGGCTAGCTCAGCAGTAAAGAGCACTTATTACTCAGCAGAGGATCCAGGTTCAGTTCCCAGCACCCATGTGAAAGAGAGAGAGAGAGAGAGAGAGAGAGAGAGAGAACTTACAGAGACAGAATGAGAGAGAGACAGAGACAGAGAACAGAGAGAAAGAGTCAACTTACTCAGTGGTAGCATGCTTGCCCTGCACCAATCCCCAATATAAAAGAGAGAGAGAGAGAGAATGAGAGGGGGAGAAGGGTGAAGGGAGGGAAGGTGGGAACCTAGCAAGGTGAAGTTTCCGGGCGCAGGGACAGGGTTGGGAGTGAGGGGTGTGGGGAGCATGTCTTAGTCAGGGTTTCTATTCCTGCACAAACATCATGACCAAGAAGCAAGTTGGGGAGGAAAGGGTTTATTCAGCTTATACTTCCATGCTGCTGTTCATCACCAGAGGAAGTCAGGTCAGGAAGCAGGAGTTGATGCAGAGGCCATGGAGGGATGCTGCTTACTGGCTTGCTTGCTTGCTTCCCCTGGCTTGCTCAGTCTGCTTTCTTATAGAGCCCAAGACTACCAGCCCAGGGATGGTACCACTCACAAGGGGCCCTCCCCCCTTGATCACTAATTGAGAAAATGCCTTACCGCTGGATCTCATGAAGGCATTTTCTCACCTGAAGCTCCTTTCTCTGTGATAACTCCAGCTTGTGTCAAGTTGACACAAAGCAGCCAGTACAGAGCATGTCTAGAAGAAGCTAGCAAACTTCCTCAGAGAGAAGACAGTCTCCTGGTTTTTTTCCCCCACAGCCTCTGTTCTTAGGTTAGGTGTCCACCCTCTGAGTAGCCTTTAAGTCACACTCCCACCCAATGACCGCCACGTGTGATGTCTTTTCTGGTGTGTCTCACAGAGGAGAGCCATGCCCTCCCCAACATTTATTTGCCTGGGTTGTGAGGATCCCAACTCCCTGGGTCTGGAGTTCCAGGCATGGTGAGCTGGCCCGTGTGGGAGTAAAGAGCAGAACTCAGATCCTGGAAGAAGAGCAGGAAGTGTTTTTAACCGACCCTCCCCCCCCCTCCCCAAAAAAAAGGAATTCTAAAGAAAATAAAGGCTCTCTTTCAGATACACTGAGCTATAAAAAAGAGCCCAAAGACAGCCATCAGACCACTATACAGCTGCTTTTGAGGACTCTCTCAGCTCCCGGGCATCCTCTGAGGTTGAGCCTCCTGTCCCCTGCTACGCAAACCTCAGCTCAGAGCCTTCCCATTCAGTCTCCCATCCAAGGCAGTCTCCATTTTTCTGGCCTGATCTCCATTACTAAGGTCACCTTATTACATCTGTTACTCTTATTCGATACACAGCCTCGGTCCCCTCCTCAACAAAACTACAGCGCCGAACCCCACCCACACCTTCTTCTCATTCCCTCATCACAAATGCCTCTCTCACCAGTCTGGGAAGCACACGCCTCTAATCCTAGCACTTGAGGGCTGAAGCCAGAGAATCGCTACAAGTTTAAGGCTAGCCCGGGGTTACATAGTGCGTTTTAGCTCAGTTCTGGCTAAAGTGAAACTGTCTCCAAACAAACAAAAGTATCTACCACCACGCCCCACACCAAGCAGCAGGCTCCTTCCTCAGACAAAAATAAACAGATAGTAGTTTTGACCCCCCAATAAACTCCCAGCCACTAAATTAAAACCAAGGGAGCTAGATAAATAGGTGGCTCAGCAGTTAAGTGCACTTGTTACTCTTGAGAGGACCCAGGATTCAGTTCCCAGCACCCACATGGCAGCTCACAATCCTCATTAACTCTCTTTTCTGACCTCTGAGGACCTTAGGCATGCACACACATGCTGTACATACATACACACAGGCAAAACAGTCATACACGTAAAATAAATCTAAAGAGAAGAAAAACCAGAGGGTACTGGAGAGGTGGCTCAATGGTTAGAAAAGTGTGCTGCTGCCGGGCGGTGGTGGCGCACGCCTTTAATCCCAGCACTCGGGAGGCAGAGGCAGGTGGATTTCTGAGTTCGAGGCCAGCCTGATCTACAGAGTGAGTTCCAGGACAGCCAGGGCTACACAGAGAAACCCTGTCTCGAAAATAGATGATTGTGAGCCACCATGTGGTTGCTGGGAATTGAACTCAGGACCTCTGGAAGAGCAGTCAGTGCCCTTAACCGCTGAGCCAGCTCTCCAGCCCCTTACAACCTTCTTATCTTCCAAACTCCTCCAGAACCATTCACTGAGCTCTCAGCACTCAATGGCTTCCACAATGCTTTCCAAAGTCCATCCACAACAATACCCCACTATCCTGGTGCCAACTTGTCTTAGTTAGGGTCTTTATTGCTGTGATGAAACACCATGACCAAAAGCAACTTGGGGAGGAAAGGGTTTATTTCACTCACAGGTCCATAGAGCAGTTTGTCACCAACAGCAGTGAGGACAGGAACTTAAGCTGGACAAGAATCTGGAGGCAGGAGCTGATGCAGAGGCCATGGAGCGGCACTGCTGACTGGCTTGCTCCCCATGGCTTGCTCAGCCTGCTTATAGAACCCAGGACCACCAGCCCAAGGATAGCACCAAATGAGCTGGGCCCTCCCCCGTCAATCATTAATTAAGAAAATGCCCCCCAGGCTTGCCTACAGCCCAATCTTACGGACACACGAGTCGAAACTCCCCTTCACAGAAGACTCTAGTTTGTGTCAAGTTGACATAACCCAGTCAGGTTTATTTTATTTATATAAGTATACTGTAGCTATCTTCAGACGCACCAGAAGAGGGCATTGGAGCCCATTACAGATGGTTGTGAGCCACTATGTGGTTGCTGGGATTTGAACTCAGGACCTCTGGAAGAGCAGCCAGTGCTCTTAACCGCTGAGCCATCTCTCCAGCCGGGCCTTATACATCTTGAACCCCAGCACTGGGAAGGCCGAGGCAGATGATCCCTGTGAGTTTGAGGCCAGTCTGGTTTACATAGCAAGTTTCACATCACCCAGGGATACCTTGTCTCAGAGAGGGGGGGGGGGAGAGAAAGAGAGACAGAGAGACAGAGACAGAGATGCAGAGAAAGGGGCCAGCCAGACCACTCAACTCAGGGGGGTAAAGGCACCTACCTCCAAGGCTGAGGATCTGAATTACATCCCTGAGGACCAAAATGATAAAAAGAAATGACTCTCACTCCTCTGATCTACAGCCCTCCTCTTAAATTAGAACAATAATATTGAAATAAAGAGCACAGAGCCCAGCCTGAAGGAATCCCAGGTGATCAAAACAACGTAACTGTTTGAAGAGCTAAGTGACAAAGACAATGGACCCTGGAGCACAAAGTAAACTAGAGGGCTGGGTAGATCCCCGCACCTGTGAGCCAGAAGAGACCTGGCTTACAAGCTGTCCTTGGAGTTCCACATACTCGCCACGGTATATAAGAATGCACTGTTGGAGCTGGGGTGTCGCTCAGGAGTAGAGCCCTTACCTAGCTCAATTCCAAATCCCAATTTCTCAGACAGTAAATAATTAAATACCAATAAACCCACCACGTGGGCGCTGGGAATTGAACTTGGGTCCTCTGTAAGAGCAGCGCTTGCTCTTATGACACTGAGCCATCTCTCCAATCCCTATAAGTTATTTTTAAAAGCTTCACTTCATTTTACCAAGACAGGGTCTCTTGGAGCCCAAACTGGCCTCAGACTTGGTACATAGCCAAGGATAACCTTGAACTCCTGATTCTCCTGCCTCCTTTTCCCTGGAGTTGGAATGACAGGTATGCATCACCTGCTTAGGATCGTGAGCTTTGACCTTACACCTGCTCCTAACCTACATATCCATAGAGATGGATAGACTGTACTGGAGAGATGGCTCAGCGGTTAAGAACATTGACTGCTCTTCCAGAGGTCCTGAGTTCAATTCCCAGCATCCACATGGTGGCTCACAACCATCTATAATGGGATCTGGTGCCCTCTTCTGGCCTGCAGGCGTGCAGGCAGAACACTGTATATTAAATAAATAAATAAATAAATAAAACCCAAAACATAGAGGTGGATAGACATCTACAGCAAAAATCCATTACCTTCTCTTCTCATCTCTAGTTACGTGGCTAGCTGAAAAACAGATTTGTGGCTAGCTGTTGACACAATAAAAGCCAAGGAGTTATAAGCAAAAATGTTGTTAGTGAATATTAAAGAAAAATTCCTTCGCCGGGCAGTGGTGGCCCTCGCCTTTAATCCCAGCACTTGGGAGGCAGAGGCAGGTGGATTTCTGAGTTTGAGGCCAGCCTGGTCTACAGAGTGAGTTCCAGGACAGCCTGGGCTACACAGAGAAACCCTGTCTCGGAAAAAAAAAAAAAAAAAAAGAAAAGAAAAAAGAAGAAGAAAGAAAGAAAAATTCCTTCAAAGATACTTTGGTATGCACATTTCACCCCAAGGGGGGGGACCGAGATGAGGGATAATGGGAGATAGACCAGGTGGATCATGTGATTCCCTCTGATACCGCAGATATCTAAGCCTGCACCGCACGGCTCCATCCCGCTATGCTGTTTAGCAACAGGGTCTCATGTAACGCTGGCGTGGAACTCAGCAAGTGCTGGATGCCTGAACCTCCTGCCTCCACCTCCCAAGGTGCGAGGTAGGCATATTCCGCCGCCACCGCCCCCAGCCATCATTTTGCTTTGTAGAAGGCTTGTCGTGCTTCGCAAGGAAAAAAAAAAAACTTCTCCCTTTAAGTTTGTGACTTTGAAAAAAATGCGTGGCATGTAAGTTTATCTCCGTCATAGCGTGGTCGCAGCGTCGGCCCCCTCCACCCCCTGATGACACATCTCTCTAATTTTGCACTACAGTCAGAAAGTAAGATGGGAAATTAAGCCAATTCTCATTTATTTATATCAATCCATGGGGAGAATGTACGCGCTAACACGAATAATCTAACCGGAAAGGGGACTTCCGTGGTATATTTGGCTCGGGGACGTGTTTTCATTGATGGGGAAAAGAAAAAGAAATGAACTTTTTTTTTTTAAGTCAGTTTACCCAGGGGTAATTTATACACAAAAGACACTGCACGAATTTTAAGCGTTCACTCAGTAGGGTGTGTTTTTGACAGCCGTGTAAACATTACCACACTCAGGATGAAAAACATGGCCACACCCCCTCCCCTGAAGTTCCTGGTGCCCTTTTCAGTCTACCTCCTGACCCCGCTAGCTCCAGGTCACCAACAAGCTAACTTTCTGTCACTGTGATTCAGGCTAGCTGGTTCTAAAATCCCCTTCTATAAGCTGTGCTTCATTTGTAGCAATGCCCATTGCCTGGGTGGCATAGACTTTACAAACTCGTGACCATTTCTCTTTCATAGATGAGGGGAAAAAAAACAAAAAACAAGAACCTCAGACACTAAATAGCTGCCCAGGTCAGGTCATGTGAAGAGCAAAGTTGGAAGGAAATTCATCTGTGACAATGTGTCTCCAAGCCAAGGAAGGGTCCCTTACACACCACACTGCTACTGCCCCTGATTTTATGTGGGCCCTCAAGGTTCCAGGGAGTTAGATTAAAAGGGTATTTTATATACTATGGTAAAACTTTGGAAAATACAAAATTCATTGTTTATTTGAACCTTATG
>CM052720.1:41899909-41945267 GCA_028551405.1 Uromys caudimaculatus
GGGGGGGGGAGAGTTTCGAGACAGAGTTTCTCTGTGTAGCCCTGGCTGTCCTGGAACTCACTTTGTAGACCAGGCTGGCCTCGAACTCAGAAATCCGCCTGCCTCTGCCTCCCAAGTTCTGGGATTAAAGGCGTGTGCCACCACTGCCCGGGTGAAAATAAATCTTAAAACCACAACATCAAAGTAAATAAAGTAAGAAAAAAGCTATACATGACATTCAGGGCAGCAGGGTTTATCTAGGGGCATCGAGGCACAAACTAGTAAACGATCCGGTCACACAGACAGGTAGATGGACACGACTGTTACTGTCCTGCCTGTAATCCAGGGTGGCCTATAACTCATGCTGAGGATGATCTTGAACATCTGGTCCTTCTGCTTCTACTTCCCCAGCGCAGGGATTACAAACCCTACCCAGGGCTTTGCGCATGCCTGGTAAGAATTCTACCCACTGAGCCACATCACCAACTAGCTTAATATTGGTTCTTGAGCTTGGTGTTGGTTTCACCAACCAGTAGGATACAATTCAATAACAACCGGTCGTAAGACTGTATCCCGGACCTAAGGTCACCAAGAATTCTGCACACCGAATGTCCTATTACAGTAAATAAAAATAATTCGGTCCCCTCAGCTTGGCCTCCGTTCTGCTTGGCTTCCACTTCCTCACACAGCCACCGGAGGGGTCACTGCAACCTTGCTGTTGGCAATCGGGGTTAGTAGCACAAGGCCACTGCGGAAATGAACTGGGGGGGAGAGCGAGGCCGTATCTGCTCCAACACTGCTCTCGATAGGTCCTTGTGGTGAGGGTTTCCAAGAACCAGCGCAGCAGTTAAAGGAGCTGAGCAACACTTACGAGAAACGCGCCCTGCCCCACCCCACCCCCACCCCTCGGCCCCTTTCTCCCCCACTTTGCGGTCTCCAGCCCTTCCTCCTCCCTTCCAGGACACACAGGTGCAGGGTAGGTCTATTTCCACAGAGCAGGGTTCCTTCCCCAGCTCTGCTCTGACCTCCATGTCCAGGAGCCCAAAGGGGCCCTAGGATGACCCACCACTCAAATGCCTAGTTGTCAGGAATACAACACGGGTTCGGTCCCTGCCACCAAGAGGAAAAAAATGTCCGTCTAACAGAGAAGCCATGGGCATGGCTAATCTGAACCCACGTTCTAAAATTCCTCCCTTACCATGTCCTATTATGTCTTGTTTTGTTTTGTGTTTCTCTTTCTCTCTCTCTCTCTCTCTCTCTCTCTCTCTCTCTCTCTCTCTCTCTCTCTCTCTCTCTCTCTTTCTCGATGATCTCATGTAGCCCAGGCTAGCCTTTAGCCTTGAACTGGATAAGCTACAGATAGCCCTGAACTCCCGTCCTCTTGCCTGCATGTACTTTACAAATGCTGGGATTAGGCCGAGCCATGGTACACATCAGGAGGTCCGAGTTGGTTCTCTCCTCCCGGCCTGGCGCTTGGGTCCTAGGATTTGAACTCAGATCACCAGGTTTGGCAGTAAGAGCCTTTAACCCACCGTTGCTGAGCCATCTCAGAGCCTCCAACATGCTGTTATTCAGGCACTAGGGTGCAAACCTGTAGTCCCAGTACCAAGAGGCTGGAGCAGGAGGACCGTGAGTTCAAGGTCACCCTCTGCTACATAGTAAGGTGTTGGAGGTCGGTCCCTAAGATAGTACTAAGGGAGGGAGCGTTATCAAAGGTAATGAGAGGATGAGAGAGACAGGTGGGGTGTGATCAAAATACATCAGCTGCAGGTATGAAAATATCAAATGGTGTGGGTGGGGGACTGGAGAGGTGGCTCAGAGGTTAAGAGCACTGGCTGCCATTCTAGAAAACCTGGTTCAATTCCTAGAACCCACACGATAGCTCACAACTGTCTATAACTCCAGTCCCAGGGGTTCTCATGTCCTCTTCTGCCTGCTGCCCTGGGCACCAGGTGCATTCACGATACACGGAAAAATGTAGAGAAGACTCCCGTGCACATAACATAAAATGGGGAAAAAAATTAATGTCAAAATGGAGCTCACCCTTCTCGAAGCAGAATTAGCATTTAACCAAATACTTTAAGGGTAGGGAAATGTCACAGAGGGTAAGGGTGCTTGTTGCTCAGGCCGATTACCTGATAACTTGGGTTGGTTCCTGGAATCCACATGGGAGAAGGACAGAACAAATTCTGGCAAGCTGTTCTCTCTCTCTCTCTCTCTCTCTCTCTCTCTCTCTCTCTTTCACACACACACACACACACACACACACACACACACACCCATGGCACCACAGCATAAGAACCCAGGCCATAATACATATGGAGAGCCTGTCTCAAGAATAAAAACTAAACAAAATAATGAGATGCTGCTGCCTTCCCTTTGAGGCTTTCCCAGTCCCTTCCATCAAGGGTACCCAGTCCCACCTCCGGACAGTAAGCACAGTTCTGTCCATAATGTCACCACAATGTCATACACTACTAAAAAGCAAGCCAACAGTAACATAAACAGCTCTGTCTCCACCTCTTGAATGGGAAGTAATGCCAAGCTAGCTGGGCCTGGACCTTTCCCCAGGTCACACTCCCTTCTTACTCCTTAGAAGTGACAACCACAGTCCTGACACCCCACCCCCACCCGGGGACCTGCCTGGGACTGTCCTAAACTTGCACGTCTGCGTCCATACCCAGGAGAGGTTTGCATGTGCATACACCCAATAACATATAACCTTTCTTTCTAATAACCAAACCAAGAACAGATCACTGTACACACCGGCCCCTCATTGGTCTCAACAACATAACCGGGTCATGGAGAATGAGAGGTAATGGTAGGATTTGAACTCAAGGCTGATGCCCAGTGGATGTTATTTTTGTTGTTGTTTGGTTTTTTGGTTTTTTGAGACAGGGTTTCTCTGTGTAGCCCTGGCTGTCCTGGAACTCACTCTGTAGACCAGGCTGGCCTCGAACTCAGAAATCCACCTGCCTCTGCATCCCAAGTGCTGGGATTAAAGGTGTTCCTAAAGCGCCCTAACAAGAGTTTAAGGACCTTTCCCCTTCTCAAAAAAAGCCTAGTCTCAGATCAACACACCTATTATCCCAGGGTTCAAGTCTAGCCTGGAATGCATGAGATTCAATTTCAGAATAAAATAACATAAAAGATAAATAGGAGGCTGGAGAGATGGCTCAGCAGTTAAGAGCTCTGACTGCTCTTCCCGAGGTTGTGAGTTCAAATCCCAGCCCCCACATGATGGCTCACAATCATCTGTAATGAGATCTGATGCCCTCTTCTGGGGTGTCTGAAGACAGCTACAGCAAACTGGGCCAGAGCGAGAGTGGTTAAGAGCACAGACTGCTCTTCTGGAGGTACTGAGTTCAAACCCCAGCAACCACATGATGGCTCACAACCATCCGTAATGAGATCGGATGTCCTCTTCTGGTGTGTCTGAAAAGCAGCTATAGTGTACTTACATATAATAAATAAATCTTGAAAGAAAGAAAGAAAGAAAGAAAGAAAGAAAGAAAGAAAGAAAGAAAGAAAGAAAGAAAGAAAGAAAGAAAGAAAGAAAAAGAAAGTAGGGTGTGGTGGCACAGACCTTTAGCCCTAGCCGTCAGGAAGGCAGAGGCAAGTGGATCTCTGTGAGTTTAAGACCAACCTGGTTTACATAAAGAGGTCCAGTCTAGCTAGGGGCTGCTACATAGTAAGACCTTGTCTCAAAACCAAAAAACAAACAAAACAAACAAACCTGAAAAGCATCTCCTATAACCCCTGACCTCTTCTACTTAGAGAGGACCTACTTTCTTCAGACACAGTCTGGCCGGCCCCCACCTCATCTCAAGGACAAAAAGAGCAAGGTTCTGCTGGATTTCATTAGAAGTTCCTAGCAACGTTCAGTTATTCACTTGCAGCTTTGGAAAGGTCTCACAGTGTGCCTAGATACCCGGAGCTGCCTGGCAGTGTGTAGACAGGAAAGGGGAGGGGACAGAGGGGTAGGGAAAAGGGGAACTTCAGAAAATCAGCCCCAAAGAACTGAGAAATCCTTCCTTCCTTTCTGGGCCACATGGAGGCTGTGCTGGGGTTTGGGACCTAGTCCAAGATGTGGTGGTAGAGATCTCTCAATGAAGAGAGGGCACTGTGGCCTGAATCCTCCACAAGTGCACGGGGCCAAGTTCCTAAGAGATTATGGCAGGAAAGAAGAGGTCAAGATGACCCCGCAGGAGGTAAGAATATTAGAACTGTTACCAATGTGCAGAAAGCAACAAGAAAACAAGGTTTACACCTGGGCGTGGTGGCCGCCAGCCTGAGATCCTAGATACAGGGAGATCAGGAGGAGTTCAAGGCTATCCTGGGCTATTTAAGCAGTTTGAGGTCAAGCCTAGGCTACAGGAGACCTTGCCTCAAAAAAAGAAAACATTTACTTTTAGTATACGAATCAGCAGTGGTTCACCTATGAGGACACACTCAGACCAAACATATGGGGCAAATTGGGGGTCCTTTCTTCCAGTATAACCTAATACACAAAATAAACACTGGTCTAAGAAACCGAGCACTAAGTATGCATAGGGGGAGATGTTTCACTCAGTCCCAGTGTAAGTTGTCAAGCAAGCCGCAGGGGAAAAGGATACACCACGCCAAGTATTTCCACAGAGTGGATATCCAACACTCTCATTAAAGGTGAACAGACCTGAACCAAGCCCTAACCCAGCATGGTGGCCCACATTTATGACCGCAATACTCAAGACAGGGAGATGGCTGTGCGTTCAAGGCTTGCCTGAGCTACAAAGTCAGAACCCGGGATAAACTCTCCAGTAAAGTACATATGTCAGTTATATACATTCAGCACATTTCTTAAATGTTTCTTTTGTGTGTGAGTGCTAGGTAAGTAGGTAGGCACACTGTGTACATGGGTCGGATCCCCCAGAGCTGGAATTAGAGACAATTGTGAGGTCATATGGGTGCTGGGAAGCAATCCTAGGTCCCCTGCAAGAACAGCAAATGTTTTCTTTTCTTTTTTTTTGTTTTTGTTTTTGGAGACAGGGTTTCTCTGTGTAGCCCTGGCTGTGCTGGAACTCACTCTGTAGACCAGGTTGGCCTCGAACTCAGAAATCTGCCTGCCTCTGCCTCCCGAGTGCTGGGATTAAAGGCGTGCGCCACCACTGCCCAGCCAAGAATTTCTAACCAAGTGAGCCATCTCTCTACCTCCCTGCCCATCTCCATCCCTTTAACGTGATAGGATAGTCCTGGAACTCTGTAGCTGAGGCTTAGCTTTGAATTCATAGGAACCCATTTGGCCCTGTCTACCAGAGTGCCTGTCCTCCTGGTTGATAAGACTAGTCTCCAGTATCCCAGGCTGACCTTGAACTCCCGATTCTCATCCTTAGTTCCCAAATGCTTGGATTATAGGATTAACACCAACCACTCTGCTAGGAAGATACCACAATCTCTGGCTCCAAATCTTTTCCACTACAGAAGGCTGTATATGCCTTTAATCTCAGTACTTGGGAGGCAAAGGCAGGGCAGATCAGGAGTTTCAGGCCAGCCTGGTCTATACATAGCAAGTTCCAAGGCTACACAGTAAAACCTTGTCTCTATAAAACACTGGGTTCCTGGTTATACATGCCTTTAATCCCAGCATTCACTGAGCAGGGCAGGCAGGTCTGAGCTTGAGACCAACCTGGTCTACAGCCCTAGTTACAGATAGGGCTAAAGAAAAACCTTGCTTTGAAATACCAAAACCATGGGGCTGGACAGATGATGGTTCAATGGTTAAGAGTACTGACTGCTCTTCCAGAGGTCCTGAGTTCAATTCCCAGCAACCACATAGTAGCCACAACCATCTGTGATGAGATCCGATGCTTTGTTCTGAAGACAGCTACAGTGTATTCACATAAAACAAATTAAAAACAAAAAAACCCAAAAGCCAAATCCAACTCCAAGCGCTGCCTGTGGTCATTCCTGAAGCAACAATGCTCAACACCAGCTGCTTAGGTGACACGTCACAAAAAATTAGTCCCAGCCAAGTATTCTCCCCAAGTTACTGATGCTAGTTTTTGGCTGCCACTGCTTTGAAAAAGTGACAATCCCTAAACTTTTGTGGACAGGAATTGGTGGTAGTCAGGGGGTTTCCTTGGTAGAGAGAGCCGGCAGGGAAGGCCTGGGTTCTATCCAGCACTAGTTTGTTCAGAAAGCCCGGTACTTATGTGCCCCAGCAGGAAATCAGATCTAGTCTGAAAGTACCCAGTCTACCTGGCTCTACACCAAGCATACATCTTTGTATGAATGAAAGGAAAACTCCAAGTTAAGACAAAAGGTTTTTATTCAAAAAATGCCAAGTATAAAAAAAAAAAAAATAAGATCTCTTTTATTCCCCTGTACAGTATCTCACTCAGATAAAACCAGCGGGCTCCATGCTGCTCAAAGCACAGCCCCAGAGAGGATCCGGAAGGCACACCACACCGGAACTGCCTTTCTGTCCTATGTACACAGTCAGCAGACCCTAGACCCCACTCCAGCAAGCAGGCAAGGGGGCCCCCACATAAGGGAGCTACAGCTACTGTCCCACCGGAGCCCCAACACCCCAGCAAACATTGCAGCCCTCCTCAAAAAAGGTCCCCAAGTCAGGAGGAGGAGAGAAAAAAAAAAGACAGAACATGACAATAAAACCCCCGGGGCAACAGTCAGTGGAAGCTTGGGACAGGAAGGTAACCAAATAAATAAATAAATAAATACATTAAAACATCGACTTCCAGGCTAGAATGTGCCACTTTCAAAAAAAACGAAACAAGCAAAAAAAGAAAAAAAAAAAAAGAAAAAAAAATCCAAAACAAATAAAAGAAACCAAACCAAACCCCCAACACATAAAATAACTTAAAGGCATTTTTTTTTCCTTTAAAATTGTTATCATCTACAATCCTTTCGCAGGCTACCATGCCGGACTGTACACACATTTACAGCTTGTCTGGTTGTTGCATTGGTTGTGCGTTCTGTGTGAGGTCTTGGCTTTGAAAAGGTTAAGTCGGAAACCAAAAAGGAAGACCAGTTCACTTGGGAATTTTACTAAAGGAGGCAGAAAAAGGGCAGGTGGCTCAGCAATTGGCCCTGCAGCCTCTCCCGTGGCACCTTTCATAGGAAGTGGGGGATGGGGAAGGAGAGGCCAGTAGGGAAGGAAGCAAACCCAGGCAGAATTTGAGAAGCAGCAGCTAAGAGGTAAGTTCAAGTATTTCTCCCAGCACAGGCGGAGTCCCCACAGAAGGCACTCAGAGGAGTTGGAAGAGGTGACAGGGACTTAAATATGGTGCTAGTTTTTAATCCCACCCCCAAATGTTTTCCCCTACCCTGGCCCATCTTGGTAACCCACAGTCTCCATGGTGACTAAAGTTCCATGACAGGGCTTTGACCCACTCCCACCCCCACCCCACCCCCGGGATTCTGCAGAGCCCAGCAGCACTAGATGCCAGGTCTATGGTGGGGGGGCGGCAAACAGGGGCCCAGGACGAGTGAAGTAGTCTCTTCCTCGTGGGAGGCTACTCCAGGGACCTGGAGTCTGGAATGAGTTGTCATTACTATTCCTGCATCATCAAGCAAGTTCCTGTTGGCGGCCAGAAGACAAGCTCGTCCTCCCTGGAGGGTCTGACAGCAGAAAGGTTGCTATTTACTGGGCGCCGGTGACAGGCTGTGCAGATGGATCTCGGCAGTTGCCTGGGGTAGGAGAACATCCTGCATCCACGGATGGTTCTGGATTTCTTCAAAGGAGGGCCGATCTGATGGTCTCAGGGCCAGGCACCATCTAATAAGATGCTGACATTCTGCAGAAGGCAGAACAGACAGAGGTTAAAGATGACTCAACTTGTTTTTGTAATGCACAGGTCTTCTTCCTGAGACCCACAAGTCTGGGGTTTTTAAAGAGGCGGGTACTTTTATACCTAACACTGCCCGGTGGGAAAAAACGTATACAGATACTGAAGTCTGCTTTCAGTTAAAAAAAGTGTCTCCCCTCTTAAACCTGTGGTTTCAGACTTCAGCCTGGGACTTTCCCACGACACCCACTCACCAGAAATAGGAAGGATGACAAGGGTTTTGATGAGCCATCACTGAGCAAGATGAGGTGATTCGATTCACCTACCAACTTCCACCGACACTACCCGGAATGAGGTCACCAGGACCACAATATTTAGAGAGCTATTGCCTTACGGGAAGAAGGCTGAAACAGACCTTCGGTTTTTAAACATCGTTTGGAGACTAGGTCTCTGCTGGTGCTTAAACTTTTTACAGGGTCTGGTGGTTGGGGTGGGATATAAAACTCGCTCCAATTTGAGCAGGACCAAACCAAAAACTGAAAGAAAAGAAGGCCAAACAGAGTAACTCTGACCCAGTGAAACCACACCATCTCCTGAATCCCAGTAGTTGGGGGTCAGAGGCAGGCTAAGGCCCTACTCTCCCCCAAAAGAAAATTAATAACAATAAAAAAGTGGGTAGGAATAGAAGCCCCATGCTCTCTCTCACCTGTAATCCCCAAACCAGCCTTTCAAATATACCAACCCCGAAGGGGGTGGGGAAGGGGAGGGAGCCGGACAAGAGAAGTTACCTGAAGAGACCCTTTGCCTGAAGAACACCTGACCCTTGATGATCTCTTCATCATGCTCAAAAGGAATATCTCCGCAGACCATGTCATAGAGCAGGATCCCCAGGGACCAGACAGCTGCCGACCTGCCATGGTAACGATGGTAGCGAATCCACTCAGGAGGACTGTACACTCGGGTTCCTACCAGCAGAGGGAATAGAAAGAAACTGGTATTAGCAAAAATAAACAAAGCAACTAGTTTGAGCTACTTTTCCGGAGTTTCTCTGTATAGCCCTGACCTGGAACTCACTCTAGGCCAGGCTGGCCTTGAACTCAGATCTGCCTCCCAAGTGCTGGATTAAAAGCATGAACTACCACCACACCTGGCTTTAAAATACGTTTTAATAAAGGCACTGCCTGGCTCGGGTTTGGTGGCATGTGCCTTTAATCCCAGCTCTCAGGAGGCAGACAGGCAGATTTGAGTTCAAAACAAGCATCATACATTTTTTCCTCTCCATCTCTGCCTCTTTGGCCCAGACAGAAAATGGAGAAATGATACGGTACTTCTCCGGGAACCCAAACCCTAAACCCAAATCCCTTATACACCGGGATTTACAAAGCCACCAAAAAGCTTAAGTCCAAAGATCCTGTCACTCAGTGGGATAGCCTTGAACTACAACGACCCTGAGGACCCTGCCAGATTATTAGTCTCATCTAGACCGGGACCAGGTGAGGACCTTTATACACAACACTTAAGTTAGAGTGTACTTTGGAAAGCTCTCCTCTGGGTTCTGCTCAAGCAAGGCCGACAACCGGCACTCGTTCAGTCCCTAGACTGGAAAGGTACAGTGGCAGGGCTGGTTTCAGACCACGTGATTCCTGTTTACAAACTTTGGGTAGTAAAAAAAAAAAAGTGCGAGCCTCATGGTGCTCAACAGGGGGCAGCAAAGACTTGCCGGGGGAGGGGGGGCGAAACACAAGGGAGTACTCAGCCAGCCATTAACTGTTAAATACAAAAAATGCAGCCCAGCCCCGCATCCTCCAAAGAAATTCAAACCACAAGCCCGAGTCACAAGTTTTGAAAGAACGTAGTTTGTGAGGGCGAGCCTCTCAGATCATGACCCACCCTCGCGCTTTGATCTATTCCTCCCCCTCCTTTTCTGAAAGAACGCGATCCAAGCCCCTCCCTAGGATAGATAGGTTTTCAACCTCCCGGAGGAGACACCCAACTAATTTTCAAACCAGCAACAGATCTTATTTCACAACATTTATTCCAGGCCTCGTCACCCCACAATACCCTCAAGTGGAGTGAAACCGCGGCTCTTATTCCTTTACCCTCAAAAACAAAACAAAACAAAACACTGCAGTTCTAAGAACTACCTTAAAAACTCCCCCACAAAACTACAAAAAAAAAAAAAAAAAAACAAACCAACAACAAACAAACCCGGCACCAAGGTCTCCCGCCACCACCGGCTCCACCTCCTACTGGCTAGAAAAGTGGGTCATACTTTAGAAATCTGGGCTAGAGCCGGTTGCCCACCACCTCTTATTCACCGGGAAAACATGGAATTTACTAAATTCCTACTGAAAAGAATAACAAGCAAACGGCAACAACAACAAAAACCAATCACGCCAGTAATGTTGCAGGTTCGTTCAACTAGCTTGAAATCCCCGGCTGTACTATGCCGGGAAGCTCGCCTCTGCCCCACCCCTGCCAGCTCTGAGCCAGGCGGCCCAATGACCTTTACAAAGGGCCGGAGCCGAGGCCGCCAGAGGCTTCCAGGCCGGCACCTTGGGCAGCTCCCTCCCCGGGGGCCTGGCTCACCATCAAAGTCCGTGTAGACCGTGTCCTTGAGCAGCGCCCCCGACCCGAAGTCAATGAGTTTGAGTTCGCCGCGGTTCAGGTCGATTAAGATGTTCTCGTCCTTGATGTCGCGGTGAAGAACCCCGCAGTTGTGGCAATGCCGCACGGCCTCCAGCACCTGCCAGAAGAAGCTTCGAGCCAGCTCCTCCTGTAGGGCTCCTCGCTCGGTGATAAAGTCGAAGAGGTCTTGCACTGGTTCGGGCCTCTCCAGGATCAGCACGAAACTATCGGGCCTCTCGAACCAGTCCAGAAGTCGAATGACGCCCGAGAAGCCCGAGCTCACCTTCTTCAGCAGGACCACTTCCATGGGCACTCGGGTGCCATTGGGCTGCAAGGGTGGGGACGAGGGTTAGCGCGCCGGTTCCCGCACGCCCGTCGCCACCCACCCACCCATGGGAGGGTCTCCGGCTCCGGCTCCCTCACCAGTTCTCCCCAATCGGAAATCCGGTCCTTCTCCACGTGCTTGATGGCCACCTGGAAAAAGAGACCCCCGAGTCTCCATCAGACCCTCCTGTTCAAAGCATCCCTCTGCGCGCTCTCCCCGAGGCAGGGTTGACCACTCACCGGCAAGTTGTCGGCGACGCGGATGCCCGAGTAGACCGAGCCGAAGCCACCGCTGCCCAACAGCGGGCCCACCTGGTACTGCGACTCCAGGGGCTCCTTCTCTTTGCCTAGGAAAGAGTCACGGGACACTAAGCGCGCGCGGCCCACGCGGGGGTCTCTCGGCGTCCCCCCAACGACCCGCGCGCCCAGGGTGGGGTGGGGACACTCACCCGGCGCCAGCTTGGTGGCGTGCAGGTCGTTGCAGGGCGCGGCGCGCAGGTGGGCCAGGGAGTTGATCTTGGACAGGAGCATCCCCACCTCCAGGGTGTCGGTGCGGCGCCGGTGTCGGGACGAGCAGCAGCGGCGGCGGAGCGAGCTGGGGCTGAGCCGACGGCCGGGACTCAGACTGCGGGTGGCGTTGCGGCTCGGGCTGCGGCTGGCGCGCAAGGCCGAGGGCGAGTCGGAGGACGACTGAGGGCGCTGGCAGGGCTGGCGGCGGGCGGGCTCGCCGGCCGGGTCAGGCAGTGCGGGAGGCGGCGGAGCGAGAGGCGCCGCGGGACCCAGGGCTGCTGCTGACTGTGACTGCTGCTGCTCCTGCTGTTACTGCTACTGCCGATCCCGCCGCCGGTGCTGCCGACTCCCCTCCAGCCTCCTCCGCCGCCCCGGCCGCTGCTGCAGACGCCCGGCTCGCCCCGCCGCCAGGAGTAAAGGGGCGGAGCGCGCCGCTGGGGAGGGCGCGCGCGGCGGGCGGGGACGGGGCGGGGCCTCTCCGGGAGGCCGAGGTGGGGAGCCGGGCTGGCGCGGCGGCGGAGGGCGGAGAGGGGGCGGGGAGGCGGCGGGACCAGGGCCGCTCCCCTCCGCTCCGCCCCCTCGCGGCTACACCCCTCTCCCGGGTCCCGCCCTCGGGCGCGGCTTCAGCCAACCAGAAGCGGCCTGATCTGCTAAAGGCGTTGCGGGCCCCACCCACGCCCCGCCCCGCGCTTCGCGGTCAGAATGGTCGCTAACGCCGCCACGACGTGGCGGGAAGGAAAAGGCGCCAAAACGGAGGGGGAGGGGCGCTGGGCGTGCGGGGAGGCGGGAGCTGGGTGGCGCGCGCGGCCGGGGGAGGAAGGATGGGGAGGGGCGTATCGATTCAAACCCAAACAATAACAAAGTCATCAAAGGCCGCCCGAGGCCAGCTCCGCCGGCTCTGTGTTTCCCGGAGATTTGGGGTGTGGAGGGGGGTCGAGGGTTGGAGCTGGAGCGTAGCAAGTTGTGAGAAATGGAAGGGCGTTGGTGTGGCCGGCGCGGAGGCCATGAACAGGGACCGCGTGTGTGTGGATACCGATCAGGGTGGTCCTCTGGTGTGACTCAGCCCGGAGACCTCCAAGGCTGCCGGGGCGGGTTGACGATGCGCTGTGGGCTAGATCCTGGGGGTGGTGATTGTGTTTTGGGGGGCGAAGGCTGTGCAAGACGTGAGTCACCGGCATTTTGCACACCGAGGGAGTCACAGGCCTGCGAGGAAAAGTGGGGGGGACCTGAGCTGCGAGGAGCCGGTGACAAAGATTCTCAATTTAGAAATGCAAAGGAAATTAGAAGGTACCAGGAGGTCCTGATCCCCTCAGAAAGGATCCGTGTCCGAGCGCCTGGGAGAGAGGAAATCACGACACAAATGTTAGCTTTCTCGTGCCAGATGCTGCCTCAGCCCCTTCTGAGAGGGCGGGAAGAGCAGGAAAATTCCTGATCGCGGGCGAGGGTGGGAGGGTGCCGCTGTGTTTAATCAGAGGTTGCTCCGGTAGTCACCTTCTCATCAGCTTGGTATTAGCAGTCAGGCGATACTATTATTGGCCCCGACCCCAACCTTGTCTCAAAGGAAAGTCCCCACATGCACGTGGAAATACCACGGAAAGCTCACCGCGTCCGCTTCATCTTTTGTCCTTCTAAACTTCAGGGAGAGCTGATAACGACGTGTGAAAATGGGTAAACTCTCATTCTGTGGAGTTTTAACTGAGACACTAGTGTCCAGAGTCATTGAAATTCCATCTCCACCCCATTTTCGTTATTTTTGTTTTTAGGTCCCAGGGATCTTTAAAGGAGGAATGAGCCTGTTATAGATGTAGTCATTAACGCATTTAAATGCTTCCTTTACAAGTTTTCCGTGGTGCTTATAAAGATGCCCAGAGACTCCATAACTTTTATGGATGCCTCTTACAAAACATTACATATTTCCCCTTTGTTTGTGTTCTGTGGCCTAACTCGTTCATTTCTGATGACGAAAGGAGAAAAACCCAGGGGAACAAGAATTACTTCCTTTTTTGCAGATAGGAAAATGAGTCGTAACTGGGATGACACAGGGTCATATGACGACAGCCAAGGGAATGACCCAAATTCTGCTCCTGGGGGATTCAGAGCTTTCCCTTTCATCAGCCTTGAAACATCTATGACACTGGCATTGAACAGGAAATCAGAAACCAGGTATGCCCAGAGTGGAGCCCAGCATCCTGGACCAGGCCAGCCTGGTCTACACAGAGAAACCCTGTCTATAAATAAATATGTTTAAAACACCAGTGCACCTTGTGCCCTATCAGGCCCTCAGCTCTGTCCAAACAGGACCATCTCCACTTGTTCTCAATCTCCCAGCATATTCCAGACTTTGTGCCTCTGAAAACTAAGTACACGTGTCCAAAGTGCCCTGTTCTCTTCTCGGAATGGGTCTGATGTTGGCAAATAGGTCCCAGGTCTTACACGTGCACCCTGCCACTGACCTGCACTCCAGTCCTCTCTCTTATTCAAAGTCTTGCGTTCTGAATGGGGCACATGTATTTCCACATTTTTGCTGAACAAACCCCAAGCCTTCATTCACTACCCCTCCGCCCATTTGGCAGTCATGTGAGGTTATTACAAAGGGGGAAAAATCTTTCTGGACTGGGGATGCTACTCAGTTGGTAGAGTCCTTGTTTGGAGTACATAAAATCCTGGGTTTGATTCCCAGCACAGCATAAATGGTACCTTGGGCATGCCCGTGATCCCAGGACACAGGAGGCCGAGGCAGAAGGATCTGAAGTTCACAGTCAGTCAAAGACACAAAAGATCTCATCTTAAAACAACAAAAGACTTCCTGTACGTTCTCTCTTCATTTATTTATAAGGTCTACCCACTTTGTTTTCCTTTTGTACTTCTTCTTTTTTTTTTTTTCAAGACAGGGTTTCTCTGTATAGCCCTGGCTGTCCTGGAACCAAGACCCTGTCTCAAAAAAACAAAACAAAACAAAACAAAAAAAACTTATGGCTGACTATGTAGCTCAACGATCAGATAGTTATCTAGCATGCCCAACAGGGAAGAAAAACAAAAATAAAAAACAAACAAACAAAAAAACAGGATATTTAAGCGGGCTTGGGAAAAATAAGGCCAAAAGTGAGGAGAAAAAGCAAAACAAACAAACAAAAAAACAAACCAGAAGAGTCCATTAAGGAAGCTTTTGATTCTGAGAAGAGGTGCTGGGTGGTTATGAAACCAGCCAAGTTAACTCGCCTTTCTTCCCAAGGTGTATCAAGGGTGCAGATAACATCACCTACCTCCTTGCTGGAAGAAGCAAAGTCTGCATGTGAGTGTGAAGCCTAGCCTCAGACCCAGTACAAAGCTAACCCCAGCTATGACATGGCAACAGTGCCCATTGTGACGGCAATTATGACAGCAAACACCTTGGACAGAGATTGTTGTCATGTCCTTTTATTACGGCCTGTGTGAGGCGGGTGGGGATGCATGCACATCACAGTGGGCGTGTGGAGGTCAGAGGACAGTTCTCGGGAGCTGATGTTGGAAGATCTTAGACCTGGAAGGGTCCAAAGGTAAAAATACTGAATAAGGGAACTGAGCAGTGGGTAAAGGTGTTGCCAAGCAGAGTTTGATCTCCGGGTCCTTAAGTTCCCCAAGTTGTCCTCTGACTTACCCCACCTCGTTCTCTTTCTCTCTCATTCTCTTTTTCTCAATAAACAAACAAACAAATAAATACAGGGGATTCAAGAAATGATGGCTCAGCTGCTAATGGTGCTTACTCTTCTTGCAGAGAACCTGAGTTCGGTTCTCAGCACCCAAGTCTAGTGACTCACAACCCCCTGTGACTCCAGCTCCTGTGGGATTGATCCTATGTCCTATTCTGGTCCCTTCAGGCACCTACCCTCTTGTGATGTGAACCTGTATACACACACACACACACACACATGCACACATACATATAATATAAGATAAAATATTTTTTTAAAAAACTGTGGGAGGGGGAAAAACTGCCAAAAGATCATTGCTACTAGCTGGGTGTGGTGATACTTCCCTGTTACACCAGCACTCTAGCACTGAGGCTGACCAATGATGGGTGCCAGGTTAGCCAAGGCTACACAATCAACATGTGTGTGTGTGTGTGTGTGTGTGTGTGTGTGTGTGTGTGTAGGGGATGAAAAAGACTCTAAGGAAGAGTCAGAAAAATCACCCAAAGGATTAAATAACATGGTTTAGGAAAGACAAAAGCCATAATTGTGCCGGCAGGTCTGGGTAAAGAGTAGTATTTGAGCCAAGCAGTGGTGGCACACACCTTTAATCCCAGCACTTGGGAGGAAGAGGCAGGTGGATTTCTGAGTTCGAGGCCAGCCTGGTCTACAGAGTGAGTTCCAGGACAGCCAGGGCTACACAGAGAAACCCTGTCTCGAAAAACCAAAAAAAAAAAAAAAGTAGTGTTTGTTATCACTAAACAGTACACTAATCAGAATGCCAAAGGTTGTCCGGCAATGCTTGTCATCAGAGAAATGTAGGAGGAAGTTTGAAGAGATAGCCAGACCAATTTTTTTTTTTTTAACACAAGTTTCACTGTGTAGCCCTGGCTGTCCTGGAACTTGGCTGGCCTTGAATTCAGAGGTCTGCCTGCCTCTGCCTCCTGCGTGCTGGGATTAAAGGCATGCGCCTCCTCTACAGCCCAGTGCCGGAGCTGGTTTTAAAGTACTTTTGTTTTGCGATGCTAGGGATCTAGTCCAGGGCCTTAGATGGGAAAGGGTTACATAGCAACCACTGAGCTCAGTGGGATCGGCCTACCGGGCTTCTGGCTTTCTCTTGTTAAGGTTTTTCAACTAATCCAGTAGAAGCAATTAGTATCTGTATGGTTTATTTCTCTCTTTCAAAGTAATTATCCGAGGCTGGTGGCAGTGGCAGTCACCTTTAATACCAGCACTTGAGAGGCAGAGGCAAGTGGATCTCTCAGAGTTCAAGGCCAGCCTGGAAGTACTGAGTAAATTCCATGCCAGATAAGATGATATAGTGAGAACATGCCTCAAAAATAAATAGCTAAAATTAACTGAAAATTTTTTTCTGGGGCTTAGAGAGATGTCTCAGCTGTTAAAAATACTGGCTGCTCCTGCAGAGGGCTCATGCCCAGCTCCTAGCATCCACATAGTGACTTACTGTAATTACCCAAGACTCGGAAGGTGGAGGCAGGAGGATGGGGATTTCATCTCAGCCTCAGCCTGGACTATATGAGACCCTGTCTCAAAAACTAGAACAAACAAACAAACAAACAAACAAACAAACGGATGGGGGTGGATCTGGAGAGACAGCTCAGTGCTTAAGAGCACTTGTCTCTAACAGAGGACCTGGGTTCAATTCCCAGCACCCACAAAGCAGTTATCTACCAGTAACTCTGCTTTCAGGGGATCCAACAACCTCTTCTGGCCTCCGAGGACATCATGTGTTAACTGGACTTACATACACATAGCCAGCAGGACACATGTTTTATAGACTCAGCAGCCCTGAGGAGTCAGAGGCAGGCAGATCTCTATGAATTCATGAGTTTGGGAAAGGCCTGGTCCCCAGAGTGAGCAAATGAAAGAAAACAAAACCAATACATCTTTTAAAAAGAAAGAAAGGTGAGGATTGGGGCTGTGGGTCAGTTGTTAAAGCCTGGCAGGTTTAAAGCCCTGGGTTTGATCCCAGGCACTCCTAATCCTGAGGAGGTAGACCAGAAGGATGACTCAGCCGACAGAGGGGTTTGGGGAGTAAGGCAGAGAATTTAAGGCCAGCCTGGTCTACAAACTGAGTTCCAGGGTAGCCGGGGTTGTTACATAGAGAAACTCTGTCTCAAAACACCAAACAAACAAGCATGGAAAAGGTGTTCTATGGTTAGGTTTGGCCAAGGCAAAGGTTCAAGAAGGTGAAGCGGTGTAAGAAAGGCTCCACGTGGATCCCGCCCCCGCCCCCGCCCCCAGACGGGGTCTCTCTGTGTAGCCCTGGCTGTCCTGGAACTCACTCTGTAGACCAGGCTGGCCTTGAACTCAGAAATCCGCCTGCCCCTGCCTCCCAAGTGCTGGGATTAAAGGCGTGCGCCACCACTGCCCGGCTGTCTCACCGGCTCTTAACCACTTTGCTTCTTCACATTGTTTTGATGTCCTTTACCGCATTGAGGATTGCGTGAACCTGGGTCCTCTGGCTTGCTACACAATTGCTCTGCGACTGAGCTGAATCCCCTGAAATTCTTCACCCTCTGAGACAGGGAATTCACCAAGCTGCCCAGGCTGTCCTTGAACTCATTCAGTAGATACACTTGACATTGGGATCCTTCTTCCTCAGCCTCCTGAGTGATATTGTGGTGCTGCACTGCCAGGCTGGGTTAGCTTTGAGGTTTTGTTTGTTTGTTTGTTTAAGTGTCATGGTCTGAATATGCTTAGCTCAGGAAGTGGCACTATTTGGAGGTGTGGCCTTGTTGGAGTGAGTGTGGCCTTGTTGGAGTGGGCCTGTTACTGTGGGCCTGGGCTTTAAGACCTTAGCTGCCTGGAAGTCAGTCTTCCACTAGCAGCCGTCAGATGAAGATGTAGAACTCTCAGCTCCTCCTACACCATGCCTGCCTGGATGCCGCCATGTTCCCGCCTTGATGATACTGGATTGAACCTGTAAGACAGCCCCAATTAAATGTCGCCCTCATAAGAGTTGCCTTGGTCATGGTGTCTGCTCACAGCAGTAAAACCCTAACTAAGACATTAAGACAGTATCTCGCAAGCCAGGCAGTGGTGGCGCACACCTTTAATCCCAGCACTTGGGAGGCAGAGGCAGGTGGATTTCTGAGTTCGAGGCTAGCCTGGTCTACAGAGTGAGTTCCAGGACAACCAGGGCTACACAGAGAAACCCTGTCTCAAAAAAACAAAAACAAAAAAAAAAAGACAGTATCTCGCTACAGGCTGGTACAGACATTTTGATCCTGCTGCCTCAACCTCTGAAGTACAACCATACCTGGCTTGTTTTGTTTTCTACTTGTGCTGGTTGTTATTGTTTCTATTTGTTTGGTTGTTGTTATTTGTGTTCACAGGATCTAACTGTAGCCCAGGGTGCCGTGAAGCTCACTCTAGTTTGAGGATAGATACCTCCATCTTGAAGGGATCTATGTGCTTCAATTTCTTCACTATACCCAGCTCCATTTAATTTCATTTCTGTATATGTGTGCTATGTCTACATGAATGTCTGTATAGCATGTGTGTGCCTGGTGCCTGTGGAGGCCACAGGAGGGCATCGAGTCCTCTGAGACAGGAGCTGGAGTTACAGATGGTTGTGAGCCCCCATATGGGTACTGAGAATCAAACCTGGGTCCTCTGAAGAGCAGCCACTGCTCTTAACCGCTGAGCCATCTCTCCAGCCAACAATCTTCTTTTTGCTATTAAACACGGACTTATAATGGAGTCCTGGCTTTGTTCCATTTTTTTTTTTTTCTTTTTGTTTTTGGTTTTTCAAGACAGGGTTTCTCTGTATAGCCCTGTCTGTTCTGGAACTCACTCTGTAGACCAGGCTGGCCTCAAACTCAGAAATCTACCTGCCTCTGCCTCCCAAGTGCTGGGATTAAAGGTGTGCACCACCACCACTGCCCGGCTTTTGTTCCATTTTTGAGATGGAATTCAAACCCTTCAGACTCAAGGAATCATTCACCTGCCTCTACCCGCTGAGTAGCTGAGACTACAGACCTCAGCAGTGTATGGCAGGTGCCCGGGAGGGAGAATCTCCAAGTGTCTAAATACAAAGAACTTAGCGAGCTGTACCTCCCACACACAGTACTGATACCACCTTTCCTTGTCTAGGTGTTCAGCGGTGCCACTTTACTAAGGAGCCACTTGAGTGGGGCGTGGTGGCGCATGCTTGTGATCCCAGCAGTCACCGAGGCTGAAGCAGGAGGAGTACTAGGGCATAGGTAGTAAAGACCAAAACCAAGACACCCACTCACTAGGTGAGAAGCTCATTCTTATATGGATCAGAGTCGCACCTGAAATCATACTTATGAATGGGAGTTGAGCAGGCAAACAGCCAGTCCTGAGTTCATCCTGTCTCTTTCAAGTCTGGAGAGGCCGCCTGATCTTTCTTCTCCTTCCTGACTACTTGTTTTAAAACCCACAGCCATTATTTGTATATGACGCCATCTGAACATTTAGTGTGACCATCTGTAAGAACAGTGAGCATAAGCACAGTAGCGCCACCACTCGGGAGGCAGAGGCAGGCGGATTTCTGAGTTCAAGGCCAGCCTGGTCTACAGAGTTAGTTCCAGGACAGCCAGGGCTACACAGAGAAACCCTGTCTCGAGAAACCAAAAAAAAAAAAAAGGAAAAAACAACAAACCTCACTAGAGGTGGCATATACCTATTAGCAACTATTCAGAAGGCTGAGGCAGATCTGTCACTGACTCCATGTATTTAGGGCCCGTTTGAGCAGCAAACTCTAATGGATGCATAAAGGTCAAAGGGCAGCTTGCAGAAGGACAGCCCCCCCTTCCACCACATAGGTCCTGGGAACTGAACTCAGGTTGGTGGGCGTGGCAGCAGGTACTTTTACCTGCTGAACTATGTTGCCAGCTCTAAAAATAGAATCAAATCCAATCTGAGGCAACACACACACACACACACACACACACACACACACACACACACACACGAGATAACACGGTTATTTCCTGCCTCTCCCTCTGTCCTAGTCGCCGTTTTGATAAATTATAATGAAAAGACAGATGGGTGTTTGCATTTCCACAACACAGACTTCATGCATGCCTCGTTGGTGCAAAATGACGCTAATCGGTCTCATAAAAATACAGATGTCAAGGCAGAGGTGGCCAGGCTGCCTCTCACTCCAGTAGTCAGAAGATTGAAAAAGGCAGGATGATTACAAGTTTAAGGGCAGCCTGGGCTACGTGGTGAGACTGAGGCCACATTGAACTCTATATTGATACTCTATCTCAAAAAGTAAAATAAAACGAGCAGATTCTGGGGCTGGGTGCATAGCTCAGGGAGAGATTTAGCCTAATTCACTCCCTGGCACCAAAAATATAAAAAATAAAAAAATTTTTTTAAAAAATTGAAGCAAAACTTCACCTTCTTCAAGAAGGTACTTGCACCAGATGTGATGGCTCTCACCTTTGATCCCAGCACTCAGAAGGCAGAGGCAGGTGGATTTCTGTGAGTTCAGTGGCAGCCTGGTCTACAAATGAGAGAGAGAGAGAGAGAGAGAGAGAGAGAGAGAGAGAGAGAGAGAGAGAGAGAGACGGAGGGGTGTTTGCATTGATTTCACAGATTCCAGGATGGGGGACTAACTCACTGGCAGAGAGCTCTTGTCCGAAGTTCTGGATTCTTTTCCCAAAACTATAAATAAATAACCATAAATAAATGAATAAAAAGATAAGCAGTGTCCTAAAGCAAAGGCCTAGTGAAGTAATATCTATGCCAGGCATGGTGGAATCTGAGTGTGATCCAAGGCTTCAGAGGTGGAGGCAGGAGGATCAGGAGTTTAGATTATCTCTGGTGGGGTTGGGGATTTAGTTTGCTGGTAGAGCATTTGCCTACATAAGAGCAAGGCCCTGGGTTCGGTCCTCAGCTCTGAGGGGGGAGAGGGGGTGTAAGAGAGAGAGAGACTGAGGCAAGTAATTTTTTGGAGGGTGAGCACTTTAGACAGGGTTTCACCTAATTCCTAGCTGGCCTGGGAGTCACTGTGTAGACCAGACTGAGCTTGAAGCCGCTGCACTCAGACTTTAGGCTCTGTAATTGTTATTGGAGTACAGGTATACCCGGCCTTGTCCAGCTGCTCTCTAATATTAGCTGTGTGTTAATTAATCCTTTTCTGCCCCAGTATGGTACATACATATTCATGTATATCCATATGGCACATATGTGTATAATTTTCTCTAATTCTCTTCATTGCTAGCATACCTAGAAAATGAAATAACTTGCCCAAGGACCACAGGTGAATCAGATGCAAGCCATCATTCATTCCTGGGAGATGCCTGGGGTGTCGCTGTCTGTTTGTTGGAAAGCACGCTCAGATCACAGACAGCAAAGGGGCACGGTCAAGACAATCAGGACGCGAGATAACAAACGGAAAGACGCGATTGTGCCCAGGAGAAATGGCACCTGAGCATCACCAAGAAAGAAAACACAAAAGTCATTGTGTGTGAGACATCTTGAGGGAAAGTGATTGTCCATCATGAGAGAGTTGAATATTGTCCTGGGAAGTTTCTCTCTGCTGTAAGCAGCAGCTGAAGCCGAGACTCACAGCTAGCTAAAGTGCTGGGAATAAGTGACAGCCCTAAACCGGAAGTCTACACCAAGACCCGCCTCCTACCCCGCCCCCCAGTGCCCCGGAAGCAGTTGGGATGCATATGATTAAGATAGTGTTTGCATGTATGAAATTGTCAAAGAATAAATAAAAGATATTTACCACAAGTCTTTAATCCCAACATTGTGGAAGCAGAGGCAGGAGGATCTCTGAGTTCGAAGCGAGCCTGGTGTATATAGTGAATTGAAGGCTAGCCAGAGCTACATAGTGATACCCTGTCTCAACAAAAGTGACTCTTAGGTCTTGCCCTGGTACTAATTTTAACAAAATGAGGAAATAACTAATAGGAGTGGCTGCAATGTTCAAGGCACTGCCCAAAATTCTGGGAAGCAGGAAAGAATGGAGAAGAAACAAAGGCGTGGCCCTTGCCTCTGTTTAATGGACGTTTATTTTACATGTATACACACATAGACATTTATGATCCACACACATTTAAAGAGCTAATCATCTGGGCTAGGAGATAACTCAGTGCCTAGCAAGTGCGGGAAGCTGAGTTCAAATCTACATACAGTTGAGCAAGGGAGTTATGTCAGCAATGCTCCCCGTGGAGAGATGGGAGCTGAGACAGGAGAATCTCAGACATGTCTGCCAGGAGCAAATAAAAGAAAGACCCGCCGGGCAGTGGTGGCGCACGCCTTTAATCCCAGCACTTGGGAGGCAGAGGCAGGTGGATTTCTGAGTTGGAGGCCAGCCTGATGTACAGAGTGAGTTCCAGGACAGCCTGGGCTACACAGAGAAACCCTGTCTCAAAAAACCAAAGAAGAAAGAAAAAAGAAAGACCCTCCGTCTGGGTGGGAGGTAAGGACACGCACCACATCTGAATTTATCCTCTGATTTCTACGAGTATGCCATGGCCCATTCATACCCACGCCTTCATGAAGATGTGTGTGGGCGTGCACACGCATCTCACACTCACGCATACAAACACACACGCCCACATTCTGCCGTATAGATGGCATAACCAGTTGCTGGCACAGGCTGCTTCAACGCTCACCGTGACACCAACGGTAGTAACGACAGGCTTTATGTGCCAAAGGGACAAGTTAATGGTATAGGCAATGTAGGCACTTTCCGGTAACCTGTTTACAAGTTGTCGCACTCTGATAACCAAAACTTTTTCTGGGGAATTTTCAGGTGCGTGGGGACTTTCCAGTCCTCTCCTCAGCACAGATATAGAAAATGGCCTTTCTCTGCTCTGCGCACCTGCCAGCTTCATCCCAGCCACGGGGGTCACAAGGGGAAGGTTCTGAAAGTGTGTGGTCCTCTGGAGCCCCCGCACCTGGAAACCTGTCAGAAATGCAAATTTGGGGGCCATTCCAGACCCCTGGGATCAGAAACTGAGAGGGACAGGGAGGGGGTCAACCATCTGGTTGGGGGTTTTGTTGTAGTAGTAGTAGTTGTTGTTTTTGCATTTGTTTGGGCTTTTGCCTTTTTTGGGGGGCGGGTGGGGGGAGGCTTTTGCCTTTTGATCCGGGGCTTGAACTATGTAACTCAACTAGACTGTCATCCAGTTTACAATTTTCCTGCCTCAGCCTCCTAAATACTGGGATTAGTTTATGTGTGTGGTCTCACTATGTATCTCTAGCTGTTTCTGCAACTCACAGCTATGTAGACCAGGCTGGACGCGAACTCACAGAGCTCTGCCTGCCTGGGATAAAAGGTGTGCCACTATGTTCTGTTGGAGATCAAGGGATAGCCTTCGGGAGTCAGTTCTCGACTATCATCTGGGCCCTGACCAATCCATCTCAGGTCTTCAGGCTTGGCAACAGATACCCTTGCCCACCAAGCCACCTCATTGGTCCCCATTTTTTATTTATTTGTTCATTCGAGACAGAGTCTGGTCTGGAAGTCACAATAATCTCCTGCCTCAACCTCCCTGGATTCCCTAGGTGAGGTGCTCTGAAATGCTTTTAAACCCAGAGATCCAGAGGTCAGTGAAGATGGATCTCTGTGAGTTCAAGGCCAGCCTGTTCTGCACAAGACTGTACCTCAAAATAGAGAGGTGGGAGCCAGGCAGTGGTGGCGCACGCCTTTAATCCCAGCACTTGGGAGGCAGAGGCAGGTGGATTTCTGAGTTCGAGGCAGCCTGGTCTACAGAGTGAGTTCCAGGACAGCCAGGGCTACACAGAGAAACCGTGTCTCGAAAAGACAAAAAATAAACAAAAACAAAAACAAGTTCATTTATTTTAATTTTTAAAATACTTATTTTGTTTGTTTGTTTGTTTGTTTTTTTGAGACAGGGTTTCTCTGTGTAGCCCTGGCTGTCCTGGAACTCACTCTGTAGACCAGGCTGGCCTAGAACTCAGAAATCCACCTGCCTCTGCCTCCCAAGTGCTGGGATTTAAAGGCGTGCGCCACCACTGCCCGGCCACTTATTTATTTTTTATTTATGTGAGTGCACTGTCTCTGTCTTCAGACACACCAGAAGAGGGCATCAGATCCCATTACAGATGGTTGAGAGCCACCATGTGGTTGCTGGGAATTGAACTCAGGACCTCTGGAAGAGCAGGCAGTGCTCTTAACCGCTGAGCCATCTCTCCAGCCCTCTTTTTATTTTATTTGGTTTTGTTAAACAGGGTTTCTCTGCTTAGCCCTGGCTGTCTTAGAACTCACTCTGTAGACCAGGCTAGTCTTGAACTCAGAGATCCAACTGCCTCTGCTTCTGAATGCTGGGATGAAAGGTGTGTACCACCACTCTGCCCAATTGAAAATACTTTTTTTTTTTTTTTTTTTTAAAGTGAGGGAAGGTTCTGTACTCAAAGGGAGATCACTTGCTTGAAGCATATGCAAGGCCTTGGAGGGAAAAATAACAAAACCAAAAACCAAACCTGACCTGATCCGGGCCCTGACAAGGCTACAGCAGGACAAGGTCCTTTTGAGGTGACTCGGGCTAAGTCATAGTTGACTGTCCAGCCCTTGAGCAGGAAGCTGCTCCAGGCTTCCCGTGTGCTCCAGTTTTACCTCCATCCTGACTCAGGCATTTGGAGGTTGAGCAAGCTGAACCTCTCTGAAGACTCAGTTTCCTTGCCTGTAATTTGAGGCTAATAATAGCTCCCTCCTCCTAGACACAATTCTGTAATTGCTGAGTACATCACAGGCACCCGGGACATGGTGACTTAGCCTGGTAATTAACAGACCTGTTCACAGTGACACCCTTAAGTGAAGCTTTGGCTGTAACGCTTACACCTGTTCAGCACACGTAGGGCACTGTGGTGAGTTTTTTATTTTACTTATTTTTATGTGTATTTCATTTTTTTTTTTTGTTTGCATGTTTTGAGACAGGGTCTCACTATAACCCTGGAACTCACTATGTAGTCCAGGCTAGCCTTGACTCTATAGAGACAGAGACATAGTATCCTGTGTCAAATTTAAAAGGGGGAGGGGGAGGATGGAGCATCCTGGCCTACATAGTGAGTCCCAAACTCAGTTCCTCACACTTGTTTCGGGAATACTTTACTCTCTGAGCCCTCTTGCCAGCCTCTGGAATTTGTTGCTTTTTTAATTTTTTTTTTTTTTTTTTTTCCGAGACAGTGTTTCTCTGTGTAGCCCTGGCTGTCCTGAAACTCACTCTGTAGACCTCAGAAATCCACCTGCCTCTGCCTCCCAAGTGCTAGGATTAAAGGCGTGCACCACCACTGCCTGGCTCTTTGATTTTTTTTTTTTTTAAGAATTATTTATTTATTTATTTAATGTATATGAATACACCATAGCTGTCTTCAGACACACCAATGGAGGGCATCAGATCCCATTACAGATGGTTGCGAGCCACCATGTGGTTGCTGGGAATTGAACTCAGGACCTCTGGAAGAGCAGTCAGTGCTCTTAACCACTGCCCCATCTCTCCAGCCCTGATTTTTTTTTTTTTTTTTTTTTTTTTTTTTGTAAGACTGTGTTTGTGTAGTTAGGCTGGCCTTCAACTCAGAGATCTACCTGCCTCTGCTTCCCTCCTGAGTGCTGGCATTAAAGGTGTACACCCCCTCACACACAGGTTCTTTGTTTGCTTGCTTGCTTGTTTTTGGCTTTTATTTTTTGAGACAGGGTCTTTTTAATTTTTCTTTCTTCCTTTCTTTCTTTTTTTTTTTTTTTTTTGGTTTTTTGAGACAGGGTTTCTCTGTGTAGCCCTGGCTGTCCTGGAACTCACTTTGCAGACCAGGCTGGCCTCGAACTCAGAAATCCGCCTGCCTCTGCCTCCCAAGTGCTGGGATTAAAGGTGTGCGCCACCACTACCTGGCTAATTTTTAATTTTTTATTTTTAATAAAAACACATAAAGAAAAAAGAATCGCAATGTGTCTTAATTGTCCTAACTGAAGACAAGGGACTTCAAAAGGGCATTGGAGGCATCTCATGTGCACCTCACAACTCAAAAAGAAACAGAGGAGTCAAGCAGCACAGAGGCATAAACTCCCATTCCAGGATAACAGCGCTGGTTCTTTATCGAAGTGGGAAGTCCCCAGGGCAGCCATTAGAGAAGGAAAGACTTGAAGTTGTCCCCATAATTCCTTGGGGCTGGGGATGTAGATCCGTTGATAGAATACTGCCTTGCATGTGTGAAGCCAGTGAAGCTCTCATTCCAACCCCAGCACGACATAAACTGGGTGTGGTGGCACATGTCTATCATACAGCCCTCTGTGATGTGGAGGCAGGAGAATCATGGGTTCAAGGTCATCTCTGGCTACATAGCAAGTTTGAGGCCAACCTGGGCTATATTAAACCTAGAGAAAAAGTCGGAGTTAGGGTTACAATTGCCAGGATGAAATACCATGACCAAAACTTGGGGAGGAAAGGGTTAATTTGGCTTACACTTCTACATCCCTGTTCATCAAAGGAAGTCAGGGCAGGAACTCAAGCAGGGCTGGAACCTGGAGACAGGAGCTGATGCAGAGGCCATGGAGGGGTGCTGCTTACTGGCTTGCTCTTCTTCATGGCTTGCTCAGTCTGCTTTATTACAGAACCCAGGAGCACCAGCTCAGGGATGGCTCCACCCACAATGGGCTGGACCCTTCCCTATCAATCACTAATTAAGAAAATATCTCATAGCTGGGTCTTATGGAGGCTCTTTCTCAATTGGGGTTCCCTACTGTCAAATGACTCTAACCTATGTCAAATTGACATAAAACTAGCTTACACGATTGACCCCTTGCTGACTTGACACACAAATATCACTGTTAAACCACACTTTTCCTTTCTTGTTTATCTCCAAGATTACACATTACTATCAACATGCAATCTGTTGTAACATAAACATGCAATCTATAAATTCCCAAAATCAATCTCTCTCTCTAAATCCCCCCCCCTGTGTATGTGTGTGTGTGTGTGTGTGTGTGTGTGTGTGTGTGTGTGTGTGTGGTTTTTTTGAGACATGATTTCTCTGTGTAATACCTCTGGCTGTCCTGGACTCACTTTATAGATCAGGTTGGCCTCGAACTCACAGAGATCCACCTGTCTCTGCCTCTGGTGTGCTAGGATCAAAGGTGTGCACCACCACTGCCTGGCTCACAGCTGATTCTTTAGCTCTGGTTGACCAAAACCAGAGATTCTTAATTCAAAATATACAATGGCCCAAAATATATAATAGATTCATGAAGTGTCTCTCAAACTCCTCTCTGGAACTTCTCTGGAACTTTCCAAGGCCAGCCTTCCTTTCCGATCTCTCCACACTCTGATCTTCCAAACCCCACAGAGCAGTTTACCAAGCTTTGAACATTCCATGGCTTTCCTAACCCCCAAATCCAAGGTCCTTCTACAACCCTCCCCCAAACCAACAGGGTTAGGCTGTCACCACAATACCCGACTCCTGGTACCAATTTCTGTCTTAGTTAAGGTTACCATTGCTCTGATGAAAGAGAGATTTTCTGCTTAAAACTATGAGACCCACCAGGCAGTGGTGGCACACGCCTTTAATCCCAGCACTTGGGAGGCAGAGACAGGCGGATTTCTGAGTTTGAGGCCAGCCTGGTCTACAGAGTGAGTTCCAGGACAGCCAGGGCTACACAGAGAAACCCTGTCTCAAAAAACAAACAAACAAACAAACAAAAAAACCAAAACAACCCCAACAACAACAAAACTATGAGACCCACAGAACAAAACAAATAACAAAAACAATCAATCACTCAATCAAACAAACAAACCTTTACATACCTAGTATATAAGATAAGGGGCCTGAAAGGGTGAATTAAAGGCACACTCCTTTAATCCCAGTACTTTAGAGGCAGAGGGAGGATCCCTGTGAATTCCAGGCCAGCCTGGTCTACATAGTGAGGCCCGGGCTAGCCAGGGCTACATAATGAGACCTGGATACAAAACAACAGCAAAGCAAAAAACAAAACAAAACAAAAAAACCCCAAACAGTTGTAACCAAGATGATATTGCCTCATCAAGACGATCATTATGAAAGCTAATTCCCCTTTCAACACCCCAATCAGAGCCCTCAAGCCCCACAGTCTCTAAAGGAAAGCACACGGATCCTACAGAACCCGATCCAGACTATAGAAGTCCCCACTCCACATTCCAGGCCAGTGAGTTTCCACACGTGGCACCGCAGCCTGCAGAAACTGGTACCAAATACTGGCCCAGCATTGGGGAGAGTCACAGACCCAGGGAGCCCAAAGGGAACCAAGTTCAGCCTAGAAACCCCCACTTTAGGTTTCTTTGGGCTGTCGGTTCCAAGGAAGGGAGGATGAAGAGTTCTAGATGGAGTTGCCTGGGCTCTTTATTATCTATCAGCGTGGTGTGCTTTGCCGTTCTCCTAATACGGGCGGAACACAAAGCCAGCTAGACAAAACACGAACCAGACCTGTTCCACGGAACTCTGAAGTCAGTTTTCTTTGGCTTTGCTTTGGGCATTTAAAAAAAAGAAAAAGAAAGAAAGATTGCTTCACAGGCCCCACTGGTCTCTGAACTTTTCCCTTTTCTAGTAAAAGTCCAAATTCCAGCTAGCGTCCCGACCCACAGACAGCATCCTTCTTCAGAAGCCGCTGTCCCCCACGCTTTGCTGAGCTCCAGAGATAAGATAAATAATTTACCAAATGTAGGTAATGCCTATTCCCTCTGCTAGCATTTAGAGCACAGAGCCTCGGCCTCAGGGGAGTTTGATTTGTTCAGATATAATCCATCTGCTTATTTTTTCCCTGGGAGTCTTTTTTTTCCTTGGGGTGTAGGGAGGGGGTTGGGGTTGCCTGGAAAATCCAGGGAGCTCCCAGCATCCCACACATATTTTGGGGATGAGCTGCCTCGATCTTATGGGTTTTACTGGAAATTCTGGAGAACGCTATTTTATTATTTTTAAAAAAAGCATCCAGCTGCTGGGGCTCTTTCCCTTCCCCCACATCATACTGCCTCTACCCTGTAAATTGAGTGAAAACGAAACTCTAGGAGAAGCCACATCTGTAATCCCTGACATTTGGGAGGTTGAGGCAGGAGGATTCCTTTTAGTTCAAGGTTAGCAGCAACACACACACACACACACACACACACAGAGAGAGAGAGAGAGAGAGAGAGAGAGAGAGAGAGAGAGAGAGAGAGAGATGGGAGATGGTGTGTGATGTTCCCAAAACTCCCGCAGAATAAGCTATCAGAAGGGTAATTTCAATGTTACACAATCTGTTTATCCTAAATTCCTGGGGAACACTATGAGAGTCATTTCAGGGAACTTTAGAGAGATTACAGAGTTTCTCCACAATCAAGCAACATTTAAGGAAAACAAGGGACCTGTGCATTCCCTGCAAGACTCATGAACTTCTCACCCAGTTCCTGGAGGACAGTAAGGCAAAGGAGGGACAAGAGCTTCCACCTAGAGCTAGCCCGAGGCTCTTCCCCATAGCCTTCCGTCAGTTGCGTTTCATACAGGAAACGCAAAACTAGCGGATGCTGAGGATCGTGCAGGTCAAATGAAGAGAGGAGAAAACCAAACAGCTGTGTACCGGATATGGAACGTTTTCTTTTTTTCTCCTTTTTTTTTTTTTCTCTTGGTTTTTCTGAGACAGGGTTTCTTTGTGTAGCCTTGAATGTCCTGGAACTAGCCTTTAGACAAGGCTGGCCTGGAACTAACTCCCAGAGATCAGCCTGCCTCTGCCTCCTTCCTGCGGGGATTTAAAGGCTCCCAGGGCAGAAACTGCTGCAGGAGCCGCCGGTACCAGCAGCAGCAGCAGCTGGGAGAACCTTTCTGTTTGCTTGGCACTGGTCCTCAAGTAGCTAGCTCCTGGGGCCTGGGACTCCCGGCTGCTCCTGTACCTCCACCTCTTTTTTTGGGGGGGGAGGGGTTCGAGACAGGGTTTCCCTGTGTAGCCCTGGCTGTCCTGGAACTCACTCTGTAGACCAGGCTTGCCTCGAACTCAGAAATCCACCTGCCTCTGCCTCTTGAGTGCTGGGATTAAAGGCGTGCGCCACTACTGCCCGGCCTCTTTTCTTTTTAATGTATCTATTCATGTAAGCGCGTGCGCACTTGGAGGTCGGAGAACAACTTGTGGCAGTCCATTCTCTCCTGCAGGTATGTCCTGGGACCAAACCTCGGTGGTCAGACTTGGCATCAAGGGCCTTTACCTCTGAGCCATCTCCCCAGCAGTAGCTGTTTTTGAAATGGAAGCTTAAACGTATCCAGGCGGTGTTTTGTAATGGTGTGCACTGATCTGCTGGTCCAAAAATAAAAGAAATTGGCGTGTGTGTGTGTGTGTGTGTGTGTGCGTGTGTGTGTGTGTGTCTCAATTGCCTAGCCTGGGCTACAAGAGATTCTGTCTCAAAACATACAACAAAAGACAAGGCAGGGGTTGCCCTCCCTATCCCTACACGACTTTAATCCCAGTACTGAGGAGGCAGAGGCAGGCAAATAACTGACTTCCGGGGCTAGCCTGGTCTACATAGTCAGTTCCAGACTAGCCAAGACTACTTACTGAGACTTTCCTTCAAAAAAAAAATTTTTTTTAAATAAATAAAAGATACTAGAGAAACAGATTCACTAAGCATGTAAGGGGTGAGGTGAGGACAAGAGGAGTTTCCTTGTGCTCCACAGCTCTGGGTCTGAAGCAATTAAAAGAGTGAACGGTGTATTAAAAAAAAAAAAAAAAAAGATACCTGCCACCTCTTCTCTGGGAGATTAACCTACTTTCCTAGCTCATTTTCTTCTCTCTCCTACATCACTGAGTGTAAACGCTGCGGTAGCTCGCAGCCTCCCAGGGTTCTGGCAGCATCTGCGACGCTAGTTGCGGCCTCTCGGGGACACACAGAAGTCATTACCTATTTCTCTTCCTTCCTCCCCTCAGCAGATTAAAAAACAAAACAAAAGTCTGCTGTAGCTTAGCCAGGTTCTCCGAGATCGTAAGAATCGGCTACCCTCGCTCGTCTGAGATGGGGAAGGCGGAGAAGGACCCAGACACCCACCCGGAGAACTCAGGCCTAGCGCTCGCCCAGGTCTGCCTTCAGCCTGGATCTGGAGGGTTTCGGGTTGCTCCTCCCCGCCCGCATGGTTTTGGTTGGTTGGATGGCTGAATGAAACACAAGCTTGCCTGCAGACATCAAAGCCTGTCTCCAGCCGTAGCAAGCGCTGCCTCCAGCCTTTCGTCTCTCCGGTACATTCCAATTTAGCTGAGGCTGTCTTGCATGATAATGAGGCCTAATTATCGCTTTATCCTTTGATTGAGGTGCTGAGTTTTTGAGACCGAGGAGTTCTCGGCTGGGCTCCCCTCGCCCTCCCTCCGAGCCTTTCAACACACCCCTTGCCTGAGATTCAGCCTGACATCTTTAGCCTAGAGGTACACGCTGCAGGTCTCACATTCCGGCCACAATGGCGAGAGGACCGGCGTATGAGCTGTTCCGAATACCACGGGCGTTTAAAGGGATTCGTTACTAGGTTAAAGAGTAAAACAAAGGACAGGAGTCGATTATCCTCATTCCCCGTTGTGATGGTGTGGTTTCTTACCTCTCTCTTTCCACGCACAGGCATTTGTAAAATGTTGATGGCCAAGCCTCTGATACCTCACGCCTGAGACGCCAGCTCTCAGGAGGCCCCAGGCAAGTTCGAGGCCAGCTTGCCCTACATGGTGAGTTCCAGGCCAGCCAAGGCTACATATTGGGACCCTTCCTCGAAAATAAAAGCGTAGCGACCCCAGAAGGAAGGGGCTGTAAACCAGTTTGGGGGAGGTTCTTTAATTACTTCGTTTGGTGAATTGTGTTGGGTCGCCTCCATTGCCCTAACCGGAAGAGAAATCACAGGTATGAATTTGCACTTTGTAGTTTTGTCCTCTCACGCTGGGGATGCGACCCCGGGCTCCTGATACTCTAGGCATCTCGCTCAACCACTGAGCTGTGACTCCTAGCCCAGAATTCACGTTTTCTCACAGTTCCATTTGCGTTTCTGGAGGCTGTTGAGCTGAGAGCACTTTTTTTAAGATGCCAAAGTCCTTTGAATCACACCTCATCAAGGGTGTTTGTGTTGAGATTGTGGGTGTGAACCACCAATCCTGGTAAGAAGTTCCTTTATTATATTTTAAATTTAATTTATTTTAAATTATTATTATTATTAGTAGTAGTTTGGGCACAGGTAAGCCACATCATGTAGGTTAGAGGTCAGAGGACAACTTTTGGGGGTCAGTTTTCTCCTTTCACTGTAGGTTCCAAGGATCAATCTCTGGTCACCAGGTTTTCAAAGGCAGTCCTTTTTGTTTTGTTTTGTTTTTTTGAGACAAGGTTTCTCTGTATAGCCCTGGTTATCCTGGAACTCACTCTGTAGATCAGGCTGGTTTTGAACTTAGAGATCCACCTGCTTCTGCCTTCCCAGTGCTGGGGCGGGGTGGGGTTTAAAGGCATGTACTACCACCACCCAGTTTAAGGCCAGTTGTTTCACTCAATGAGCAATCTCTCCAGCCTAGGAAGACCTGGGGCCATCCATCCTCCTGGCTTTGGGTCCCTCTTGTTAGGACTGAAGTGTGGGCCTCCATGCGCAGCTAGTTTTTAAAAAAAAAAAAGATTTATTTACTTAGTGTGTGTGTGTGTGTGTGTGTGTGTGTGTGACTTTATACAAGCTATGTGTGTGCAGGTGTTTTGGTCCCTTGGAACTGTAGTTGTAGCCTCTTGTGAGTCACTTGACTAGGGTGTTGAGTCCTCTGCAAAAGAGATAAATGCCCTGAACCACTGAACTCTCCAGCCCCTGCCCAAGATAAACTTTCTACCACTCATTTTTTTTGCTGTGTGTGGTGTGTGAGGCTGGGAATTGAACCCAGGGCTTTGGGCATACGTTGGGTCAACTACGCTATACCCCCTAGCCTAGCTCGATGAGTCAGGTCTACAGTGTTAGACTCTGAAGAGGCACAAGGAAGACAAACACTTGTTATAGAACAAAATCTTCTTGGAACTCGCTAAGACCAGAGGATTTCTGGGCTACCACAGCGAACCTTCTAGATACAAAATCTAGACTACTGCATCTGGGAGGCTGTGAGAGGCATGCTGGGGGGGGGGGGCGGTTAGATCTGCATTTACAAGTAGTTCTCAAGTTCACACAAATCTGCCCTTCTTGACCTAGAATTGGAGTAGGGACGCTCACTCTGTGGCCTTCCTTCCTGCCATGTCTTGTTATTTTTTTAAACATTTTTTTTTATTGCATTTAAATTTATTTGTGTGTTTGTGTGTTGTGTTGTGCTGCGTGTGCTGACATACCATGCCACAGAGGTAGAGCTCAGAGGACAAATTTCGTTAGTCTGTTCTTTCCTTCTAGACCATGTGGGTTCTGGGGATGGAACACAGGTCGTAAGCTTTGGCAACAAGCACCTTTACCCATTAGTCCACCTTGCTGGCCCACAGCTTTGTTAGTTCCTGCTTCTCCTTTGCTACATATCCCAGGTCTGGCCCCTTGAATTCTTCTTGGAATTCCACAAGACCTCTTGGGCAATGTAAAGAGGGCCATTGAATGCAGGACCTTCTGTGCTAACATGGGCCTGCATTTCTATCATGGTATTTTGGTCAAATGCTGAGATATGAGCAAGGAAGTTAATTATCCTGAATAGGAAAACAAACTAAATGTCCAAGTTTCACTTAACAGTAACTGCTGGACTGAGAGTGAGGTACCAGATGGAGGAGTTGGAGAAAGGTCTGAAGGAGCTGAGGGAGTTTGTAGCCCCATGGAGGGAGCAAGAGCGTCAATGGGCCTGACCCTCCCCCTGGTGGTCCTGGAGTTCAGACCACCAACCAAAGAATACACATCTATTGACCCATGGTTTGGACTACATATGTGGCAGAGGAATCACCTCGATGGTCATCAGGGAGAAAGGAGAGGACTTTGGGCCTGAGGGTGCTAGAGGCCCCAGTAAAGGGGAATGTCAAGGTGGGACTATGGGGATGGGTGGGCGGGTGGGTGGGAGGAGGAATTCCCTCACAGAGGCGGAGAGGGGGAGGGGATAGGGGGTTTCCAAAGAGGAGACCCAGAAAAGGGGAAACATTGGAAATGTAAATAAAGTATCAAAAATAAAAAAAAGAAAGAAAGAAAGAAAGAAAGAAAGAAAGAAAGAAAGAAAGAAAGAAAGAAAATTGGACATAATACTACCTGAGGACCCAGCTATACCACTCCTGGGCATATACCCAGAAGATGTTCCAAAAAAAAAAAAAGGAAAACAAACTAATATGGATTAGTAATCTATTACATAGACTCCCTAATATGAGGACCAGGGAGTCTGCCCGCCTAGAAACAGGAAATCCTGCATCACACAAAGCCGGAAATGCCAGGAACTGATTATTCTGAGCCGGTACATTCAAAACAGCTTTTTGGCCTTCCTTGGTTAATCACCCTTGTAGAAAAGGAATTCTTGGAGGAGGAGGGGCTACTTCCTAACCTTTGAGGGTTGAGGTCAAAGGATGTCGCTGCTCTCTCTCTCTCTGTTTGCCTGTCTGTGACAGAACTTCAGAAGAACTGGCCTCTGGGCACGTGCAGTAATCACTAATTTCCAGGGAGCTGAAACTCAAGAAATCTACCAAAGGGGGGAAAAAATAAAATAAAAAGGGAAGAAGAACAAGAAATACATTGCCAGGGGGCCGGAGATTTTGCTGGGTGGTAGAACCCGCATTTCACATGTACCCCTGGCCTCCGGGCTCCACTCCCAGCTCCCACAAAGAAGAAAAACGGAAAAACCTAACCACACATACATCCTCTGTTCACCTTCTCAAATAAGCCATTTGGGGGTTGTCATTCTATCTTAAAATGTATTTTGTGTGGACAACCTTAAACATGGAAGTCCGTTCTCTCCTACCATGTGGTTCCCAGGGAATCGAACCCAAGTCGTCAAGGTCGGTGGCAATCTGTTGCCCTGTGAGCCATCTCCACAGGTCCAATAAGCCACTTTAAAATATATAAAATATATGTGCATTTATTTTACTTTATGTTTATGAACAGTTTGCCTGCATGAGTTCGTTTGTCCTACTTGTGCCTGCCTGATGGATTGATACCCTGGAACAGGGCTTATGGATGGCTGTCAGCCACCCTATGGGAGCTGGGAATTGAACCTGGGTCCTCTGCAAGAGCAACGCGTGGTTTTGGTTGTTGTTGTTTTTAACCAATGAGCCTCTTCTCCAGCCCTCAAACCAGTGTTTAATCTGGTCTGGAAACACCTCTTCGAAAGAGGTATCCCAAGGTTGGGACATCGTGATCTGTTCCCAGGGACAGACAGTTTCTCTTTGAATCCTCACGTGTGACATTACTATCTCATCCACAGATCCAAAGACACATCTTTCTGGATCCCTTTTATCTGGAAGGGCTGAAGAGGAGACGGGTGAACGGCTGCGAGAATCTCTTTACGGGGCAGTCCTGGTCTGAGTGAAGGTTTGGACGTTTTTCTTAAAATCAGAGTCCCGGGAAATTTTCATTCTTTGCTTGGGCTTTGGCGACGGTGAGGAGGAGTGAGGGAGTAGAGTTAGCTCTTGGGAGGTGGGGCGAGGGCCTCCCTAGAGCGTGGGCTCTTTTAGTAATCTGCTTTGTGAATGGGGCTGGGGGAGGAGGGGGTAGAGGCGCACATGCTTGGAATTCCATCATCTGGGTGGGCTTCTTCTCTTCAAACTTGCAGGATGTGGGAAACGACGGAAGATGAAGGAGGCTGGATTTCCAAACTCTCGGGTTACACTGTGTAAAATGCAGAGAGAAAGAAGCAAGGGGTGCGAGAGGGGGGCGGGGAAGCCCTCCTGAGAGGGGCCCCCGGGAAACCCAGTTTGAGTACTGGCTAGGGAGAGTGAGAAGAGAGATCACGTTTCAAATCACATCAGGGCTGTGGAATTTCCTCTCCTGGGGAGGGGGGCCGTGAAGATGCAGTTGCTTGAAGGTTAGTTGGTGATGGATAGTGACCCACGGGCGCCCGATTGAGGGTCTTTACTAAGGGGACTGGTGTTGACAAGCCAAGCTGTCTGGGAGAGGTGCTAGGCCCTTCTTCTGACCGGGTGGTTAGCTGAAGCCCGTGACCGGAGAGCCGTATCCATGTATGGATTTTATTTGTGCCTGACCTCTGTGGTATGCAGAAAGCGAACTGAACGCAGGGGCCGAGAAGGGAAACTACGAATGGGGGTGGGGGGAATAACAGGGAAGGCGGGAGAGATTGCAGTGTGAGTGTGGAATCCCAGGCCTACTCTGTGTTTCGGGTGTCCCTGGGGCGTCCTGTCCCTGAAGGATCTGTTTCTCTTCAACGGTGCACCGCTGACTCCCGACCGCCCGGCTCTGTCCTATGGCCTGGCATCTTCACAGATGCAGACTTTTGAAAACGCATTTCTCCTTTATTCGAGAGCACCTCGTGCGCCCTCCTCCAGCACCGACACCCTATGTGTGGAACCTGTGATGCTGGGCCACCCTTCCTACAGTTTGACATATATCTCAACAGCAAAGGGAGGAGCTGGGACCCACCATGAAATACTGGCCCAGCAATGTACATAGCCTGGAGCAGAAGGACCACAAACTCAAGGTCAGCTAGGGTTACATACTTAAGGTCCTGTCTCAAAACACCAAATCAAACAACAACAAAAACTGCGCTGACCCACCAGGTAGCAGGTCTCAGGCAGCCTCTTCTAGCTTCAGACTCCCGTGGCTTGGAGTAGTCTTGAACTCCCTCCTGTCTGTCTGGTTCTTTTTTTTTTTTTTTTTTTTTTTGGTTTTTTGAGACAGGGTTTCTCTGTGTAGCCCTGGCTGTCCTGGAACTCACTCTGTAGACCAGGCTGGCCTCGAACTCAGAAATCCGTCTGCCTCTGCCTCCCAAGTGCTGGGATTAAAGGCGTGCGCCACCACTGCCCGACTCTCCTGTCTGGTTCTTTAAGTGTGCAGCTCAACAAAAAGGAATTATTCCTCTGAGATAGGGCCACATGTAGCCCAGGCTACCCTCAAACTATGTAGTCACGGATTATCTAAAGCTCCTGCTCCTCCTACGTCCACCTCCCAGCGTCATTAAGTTTAGGTGTTCGTCAGCCCAGTGGCATACCCTGCCTGACATATACAGAGCATCCAACCAAGGGCTTCATACTTACGAAGGCAAGTCTTCCACCAACTGAGCTACATCCCTGGTGCAGAAAGGAATATTTATTAAACCTTCATTCCTTCCATAATTGGACAATGTATTGTCTTGATGTTCTGATGAGCAGGAAGCTATTTAGGCAGTATATAAACTGTGTCATACTAGCCAGGGCAAAAATATTACTTGTTTTCAAAAAACATTAGAATATAGTAAAATGCACCTGTCACAGACTCGCTGGCTCTTCCTTTAATCTTTTTTTTTTTTTTTTTTTCTTCCTATTTCAAAGAGATGTTCAGGGTTCTCGGCGTATCAGGGTCATCATTTTCAAACATTCATTAGTGCCATCCCCCAGTTGAGGGAGAGATTCAGTTAATAAACATTTCTGCTTGATAGAGTCTAGCAATCTATTAGAACTGCCACCAAGAAGTCAGAGCACACAGCTCACCCCTACCAGCTGCAGACCAGGCGTGCACAGACATTTCTCTTCCTCTCTTGTCTTTCCTAACCCTGTCGCTTCTGATAGCTTTGCACCTATATTATACACATATTTTTCTTATTTAATTATGTGTATGTATGTGTATGTTGTGGGGAGGAGGGCTACCCTCAGAGACCAGAGGCACTTGATCCCTTGGGGTGTTGCCCAATGTGGGTTCTGGGAACCGAACTCTGGTCTTCTGTAAGAGCAGAATGCACTCTCAACTTCCGAGCAATCTCGTGTGGCTTATACAGATGTATTTGATATGTATTTAATAATGATATTTCCTTTGTGGGTTTTTTGTTTGTTTGCTTGTTTGTTTGACTCTTTTTACTTAGAGAAGCTTCTCTGGCCCAGGCCAGAGATTCCTGAACTCACTATGTTGCCTGAGGGTGGTTTTGAACTTCTGACTCTCCTGCTGCTCCCCGCCCATGCCCCCAAGGGCTGGAATCACAGGACTGCATCTCTAAGCCTGGATTACATACTGCTGTGGATGGAATTCAGGGTCTGCTGTGCTCCAGCCGAGTTCTCTGCCAACCAAGCCACATCCCTAGATCTAGTCCTTTACATTGACTCTCTGCCTCACTACCCAAAGATGCTCTGCGGCCCAGAGCTTTTCCAGACTCTGTTGACAACTGGAGTCATTCCTCAGCTGTCCTAGAGCTTGCCCAGTAGACGAGGCTAGCCTCTGACTCCCGCGTGCTGGAACTAAAGGCATGCCACCACTGCCCAGTAATTTTGATATTTTTAAAAATATTTATTTAGGGGGCTGGAGAGAAGGCTCGGTGGTTAAAAGCACCTGTTGTTCTTGCTGAGGACATGAGTTCAATTCCCAGCACCCACAGTTGCTTATAACTACCCATAACTCCAGTTTCAGGGGGTATAGCACCCTCTTCCCACCTCCACAAGCACCAGGCATACACACGGTACACATATATACACTCATACACATAAAATAATTTTTTTTTTTTTTCCGAGACAGAGTTTCTCTGTGTAGCCCTGGCTGTCCTGGAACTCACTCTGTAGACCAGGCTGGCCTTGAACTCAGAAATCCACCTGCCTCTGCCTCCCAAGTGCTGGGATTAAAAGTGTGTGCCACCACTGCCCGGCTCTAAAGTAAAATTTTTAAAATTTGTTTTTATTTCATGTGCATTGGTGTTTAGCCTGCATGTATGTCTGTGTGAGGGTGTTGGATCCTCTGGAACTGGAGTTACAGACAGTGGTAAGCTGTCATGTAGGCACTGGGAATTGAACCCCAGGTCCTCTGGAAGAGCAGTCAGGGCTCTTAACCACTGAGCCATCTCTCCAGCCCCCAAGTAAATATTTTCTTAAAGTTACTTTTTAAAATTAATGTTGTGGGTGTATGGGTGCACATTTGAAGGTCAGAGGACAATTTTCTGGGGTCAGTTTTCTCTTTCCATTTTCTACATGGTCAGGGGCATAGAACCTAAGTCCCCAGGTTTACATGGCAAGCCCCTCTACCTACTGAATCACGTCTCTGCCTCGCCCCCTTTCTGAGGCGAGGTCTTATTGCAGCCCAAGATGGCTAGGTCATTGAGGCTAACCTTGACCTCCAGATCCTCCTGCCCCCTCCGAGTAAATGCAGAGAGTATGGGTGTGTCCCTATCCCCAGTGTGACTTTTTAAGAAGGCGACCTATTAACCAGGGAAAGACCCAATATCTGAACCAGTCCTTCTGGAATCTCTGTGGTTTCCTAAGAACAGGGAAGGGTAGAAACCAGCACTCTATTTTCTGTGTGCACAAGTAAAATAAAACTCAGCCATGGCTTTCTATTCTTGGTCGAAATGAAAATTAGTTTTTGAAAGTCCTGAAGTTTGCTCAGTGCGTAGTGTCCTGCTGTTGACCCCGGTGGCCAAGAGCCCAAGGATTCAAACGTTAAAATTAGAATTGGCTTTGAGGACTGGCCCTATTTACTAGCCGGGCAGCTTGTTTTTATTTACCTAACACTTAATACAGCGTTCGCTGTGGGCCAAGCACTGTCGTAAGCATTTTTCAAATATTTGCTGAGCTATTCTTCAGACTCGGGATGCTATTATATAAGGTGGCCATGAAGCTGGGCTATTATCTCCATCTGAGGAACTCAAGACTGGGAGGGGTGGGGGGTGGAGAGGGGGCGGCGGGTACAGTAGCATCCATCGACCTAGGCCTGTGAGTTTTAGCTCTCTGTTACAGCACACCCGGAGTAAACTAGGTGATGCAGCCATAACCAAGGCATCGCCCCCCGGGTAAGGGAGGCGACAAGGGAGACCATCTTCACGGAGGCAAGAAAGACCCCACTCCTTCCAGCAGTGTGGGTTCGGGAAGTCCCAGGAAAGGGAGAATTCTCTCCCACTGGCTTCCTTGCGTATTGAGTCTCCAGAAGCTTCTTGTTATTCAGTCCACAGCCCGTCTTGCGCCGTTTCCGTTTCCTTGAACAGCCGGCATCTAGACACGATGCTGGTCCCCACAGCTCCTGACCTCATTACTCATTCTGTTTACGGCGAAACCTCACCCTCCAGACTGCCCTGATTTCCCAGCCAGGAATTTGGCTGCCCTTGTTGACTGTGATTCAGATTTTCGCCCCAGCGACACTGCGACCAGGCCCTCCTGTGTACACACCCCTCCCGACATCCTGGGGACCCTGTCAGGAGTAAGGCAGGTTCTGTGTAAGGAATGTTTCTGTGAAACATTCCACACCAGAGGGTTCGGACAGGGATGCGAGTGGAGGAGGGGTGGAGGAAGTGCAGCCGGAACGGGGGTGGGAGGGGGCTATAGTGGTACAGGCGTTGGAAGAGGACTTGAAGGTAGTGCCTGGAGAAATAAATGATTGGGGAGAGTCACAATATAAGGGACAGTAGAAAACCCACAACACGTGGTCTCTCAGCAGTGCCCACACCAAGCACCTGAGGAGGTGGTGCCTTAAGAGGCAGGAGGCAGGAGGCAGGAGGGTGGGGCCCACCACCTATAATCAAGTGGCTACTTGACGGATGTCTATCATATTTGGCCTATATATGTCGAATCTGCAGATACCCCTCTCATTCTGGACCATTCATTTACTTTTGTATTTATTTGAGACGAGGTCCTGCGGAGCTCGGAGCTCAGAGTGGCTAAAATTCACCAAGTAGCGGAGAGTGACTTTTTTAACTTTTAAGAAATTTAGCCGGGCAGTGGTGGCGCACGCCTTTAATCCCAGCACTCGGGAGGCAGAGGCAGGCGGATTTCTGAGTTCGAGGCCAGCCTGGTCTACAGAGTGAGTTCCAGGACAGCCAGGGCTACACAGAGAAACCCTGTCTCGAAAAAAAAAAAAAAAAAAAAAAACTTTTAAGAAATTTACATTTATTGTGCTCTCCATTCGTGTCGAGCAGCACCTATGACAGAGCACAACTCTCAGGAGTTGAATCCTTGCACTCTGTGGGTCCTGCGGGCCCAGGGATTAAACCCTCAATGCTCAGGCTTAACTACGAGCACCCTTGCTTGCTAAGCCATTCCCTGATCCTTCTGCCTCCACTTCCTAATTGCTGGGAATCCAGGCAGGCATTACTCCCATGGTCATCAAGCTGGTACTTACTGAGCACTCCCTGCCTCCCAGGTTCTCTCTGTATCTATGTGTCCCATTGGACAGTCAGGACCATATCATAAACTTTGGGTTCCGGTCCTACATGATGCGGGTGGCCTAGAGTTCCATCTCGACCTCATATACACCTATTTGTGTTCAAAGAAAACAAAACAAAAAACAATACAGAGCCAGGCGGGCTCTGACTGAAGCCAGTGGAATTCCAAGCTTCATTTTGCACAGACTGGACTCATTAAAGTTGAAAAGAACCTGCTTGTGATTTGGTTTTACCCCTGAAGTGATCGCCGGAAGGGTTAGGGCAGGGATGGGGGGCTCTTCAGATTCCAGCCGGTTAGTGTCTGTGAAGGGGTTGGGGGTGGGCGGCTGGAGCGACTCAGTGCTCTGGAGACTGTTCTGTTCTGGAAGTGCTCATATCTCTCAGCTCTGCTGGGAGGGATGGCCCACTGAGCAAGCAGCAGCAGCAACAGCAGCAGCAGCACCCAAGGGCCTCCCCTTCCCCTCCCAGATCTTTAGCTACCTTGGATGGACTGGCAGCAGAGAACTGTGTGACATCAAGGAGACATTTTCTTCTTTGTGAGCTCAGCGCTTCCATTTCAAAATTCCTCAGTCACAAGACAGAAGAAGCCCAGGCACACACTTGTGGCTGCAGCAGGTGATCTGAGCTTGTTCCAAGCCCTCCAGAGGCAGTGTAATCCCTGGGATTCCGGCGGCTGGCGGCCTGGATGGCCTTGTAAGGTGCTGCGACTGGCCTTCATTATCCCTGAGAGTTGACAGCTCCTGGATGGCCTGCCCAGATGGAACAGGTCCCATTGGATGGCGCCCGGGAGTCACCAGCTTCCCCTAGCAGTTTCTCCTGTTTGTGTCCCTTCTTGTCTTTATTTGTAGGTCTTTCCATTCCTAGGTTTGAAGTTACATGAGCAAGTCTAGTATGTTGGAGCATGCCTGTCATCTGACTACTGGAGAGACTAAGGCAAGAGAGTTGCTGAGAGTTGGAGGCCAGCCTAGGGCTACTTAGTGAACTCCAAAGCAGCCAAAGTTACAGTGTGACTCCCTGTCTCAAAATAAACAGACAAGGGGAGAGCCCCCAACCCCCAGAGAGGAAACAAAATTTCAAAATAGGATACAATTAAATGAGATCAAAGTTATCCAAAGATACTTCCTGAGTGTTTTGCCTACTTGTATGTCTGGGTATCACATTCCTTCTCATGGGGTCATAAAATAGCATTGGAACCCCTGAAAGTGAAATTACAGATGGTTCTAAGCCACCCCACTGAGTGGGTGCTAGAAACTGAACCTGGATCCTCTGCTAGAACAGTCAGTGCTCTTAACCGCTGAGCCATCTCCCCAGCCTTCTGTCCAATCCAATGACCTTTGATTCTAGCATTTGGGAGGCAGAGGCAGCAGCTCTCTGTGAGTTTAAGGCCAGTTAGGTCTACACAGTAAGTTCCAGGGCAGCCAGGGCTACAGAGAGAGTGTGTCACAAAAACAAACAGATTCCAATATAATCTAATCAATAGATTTGTTCTTTGTATACCCTCGAGGAATGACGGCTGGAAAGTGTCGAAAGACTTAGACTATCACGTTTCTACTGGAGCAGGAAACTTTATGTCTACATAGTCAAACACCATGTACAGCAGGATGGATCCAGAACTGAGGGTTTCAGGCTGGTGGGATAGCCTTAGAAGTAGGCTGCCCCTAGGTCTTTGGAAACATGGATAAGTGGCACCAGGAAGACCTGGGGTTCTTAGTGTGCTTTTGGACTAAACTTGGAATAGCTGAGCCTTTAGATACCTCTCACTGTTGCTGGATTTTTTGAGGAGACCTCCCTCCCCTCCCCCCATGCACCCCTTCCTTGATTCAGTTTTAAAACCCCACACGGTAACCTGACTCATGATTTAAGAAGCTAGGCCCAGGGCTGGAGAGATGACTCAGGTTCAGAGGATTCCCAGCACCCACGTGGCAACTTACATACATTCTTCTGTAATGCCAGTCCTGGGGATCCCACACCCTCTGAGGGCACGAGACTCGAATGCTTTGCACAGACATATATGCAGGCAAAATACTCCTGCACAGAAAATGAATAAATAAAAATAAGCTTTAAAAAACAAAACAAAACAAAACAACTAAGAGGGGGCTGGAGAGGTGGCTCAGTGGTTAAGAGCACTGACTCTTTTCCCCCAGAGGACCTGAGTTCAATTCCCAGCATCCACATGGCAGCTTTACAACTGTCTGTAACACCATTTCCAGGGGATCTGACATTCTCATATGTAAATACATGTAGGCAAAACACCAGTGCACATAAAATAAAAATAAATTAAAAAAAAAAACAAAAAAAACCAAGGCATATGACTGGAGCGAGTGGGGCAGGAGCAAGAAGGAAAAAATTTAAAAAAAAAAGGGGGGGATATGGCTGACTTTGATCCCAGCACTCTGGAGGCAGATGCAGGTGGACCTCTAGTTCAAGGCTAGCCTGATCTACACAGGAAGTTCCTTACCTATTCCAAGGCCACAGATTAGATACCCTTGAATTTGACCCTTGGCTTACAATAAGTATTGGGAGTTGGGGCTTAGTACAAACAGAACCAGGGCGGATAGACACATCTTTCACAGCTACAAGCAAAAACTCAGTGGTCAGTTAAGGCTGTGTTCCAGTGAGTTCCCAGGTTGCCAACATGGCTTGATTCGCATCCATCTGCAGTCATGGTTGAGAGAGCTGGGCTGTGCCCATCTCAGAGTAGCCCTTGGACGCTGTCCTCCAAACTCAGATCTGGAGTTTGGGTACTAAAATATCTTTTGGCTACCACTGTGAGTCCTGCTCTTCGTGGCTCTGCCAGCTGGCTAGCAGGTGACAGAAGGTAGAGCTGGAACAACAGCTGAAAATGAAGGATTAATACCTTGTATCTTTAGCATCCAGAGACCTGCCAGGACCTGGGATTCCTCTTGAGCAGGTGCCACCCAGGGGCAGAGGGCCATGTGACTAGGTGGGTGGGACTTGGGAGGTAACCCTCTAGGGGCCCTCAGGGACAGAGGCCATCTAAAAATGTTATTTTGTGTGTCTATGTGTGTGTGCATGTTGTGGAGACCAAAGGTCCACATATGGTGTGTTCCTCACTCACTAAGGAATTCACTTAGACACCTGCCGGCTCCAGGGCCCCTTGAGCTTCCTTCTTCCCAGCCCTGAGATTCCAAGCACACACTCTTGCTTTTTACATGGGTGCTATTGATTGAACTTAGGCTGGCTCTCTCTTTCTCCCTCTCTCCCTCCTTCCTCTCCCTCTCTCTTTTTGAGACAGGGTTTCACTGTGTAACCCTGGCTGTCCTGGAACTCACCATGTAGACCAGGCTAGACTAAACCCACAGAGATCCGCCCGTGTCAGCCTCCCAAGCACTGAGCGCTGAAAAGGCTTTGTGGTGGCCCCACACCAGGTCTTCATGTTTGCTTCCTTACACAGACACATTTTGTCAACAATAGAGCCATCTCTTCGACTCCTTATTTGCTTGCCTACTTATTTATTTGTGTGTGTGTTTTGAGAAGGGTATCCTATTACCCAGGCAAGTCTCAAGCACACTATTTAATTAAGGTGAACCTTAAACTCCTATCCGCCTGCCTCTACTTCCCAAGGGCTTGAGAGCACACCTGATTTCTTTGCCCTTTCTTACATAAAGCCGTACTGGGGGCTGGAGAGATGGCTCAGAGGTTAAAAATACTGGTTGTCCTTTCTAGAGGTCCTGAGTTCAACACCCATATTCTGTGGTTCAGAAAGGACTGTTTGTTAATCCAGCTTCAGGTAGAATCTGATGCCCTCTTCTGGCTTCTGAGGGTAACTGCACTCAGGTATATATACCCACACACAGATACACAGATTTTAAAAAATAAGTCTATTTTTTCAAGGGAGGATCTCCCGTGGCTGTCCTGGAACTTACTATGTAGACCAACTGAGCTAGAACTGAGATATCCCTGCTTTTGCCTCCTCAGTACTGGGATTAAAGTTGCTACCACTCCCAGCTAAAAGATTTAATTTTGGGCGGAAAAGGCCAAGTGTGTTGGCCACGTCTCTAACCCCAGCACTCTAGAGAAGGAGACAAGATGGGACGATTGCTAAAGATAAGGCCATCCAGAACTAAAGATTGGATCCTGCAGCAAAACAAAGAAAACAGGCCCATACTCACAGTTACCTGGGATCTGAGACCAGTCTGGGCTACATAAGACCTTGTCCCACCAAAAACCCCAAATAAATAAGTAAATAAATAAACTCTGTGAATAAAAAAAATCGCTAGGCATAGTGAATTAATCCCAGCATTCTGAAGGTACCACCA
>CM052720.1:41945367-41966969 GCA_028551405.1 Uromys caudimaculatus
GAGAGAGAGAGAGAGAGAGAGAGAGAGAGAGAGAGAGAGAGAGAGAGAGAAGGGAGGAAGGGATCAGGGACCAAAGTGTCTGGATTATATATGAAAGAGCAAGAGCCTCTGGGGCAAGAGCAGCCTAGCCCCTTGACTGGATAGTTTGGGGATTTAGAGTGGGGCATGCTAGGTGGGGACTGAGGGATGCTGGGAGAACCTGGAGACCAGGTCTGCTTTGGTATTTAACACATGCACCTCAGCCCCTTATCTGGGTCTGAAATCAAATAGTTTGATTATCCCCACGTGACTCCCACTTGTATCTTTTAAACACAAATCCTTTTCTTTTGAAAGATTTATTACTCTAAAAGCATATTGTCTGTGCACTACAGGCATACCAGGCGGCCTCAGAGGTGAGACAAGAGGAAAGATATACCCCAGAAGTGGAGTTATGGGTAGTCGTGAACCACCTGATTGATGTGGGTGCTGGGAACCGATCGGGAGTCCTCTGCAGAAGCAACCTGTGTTCTTTTTTGTTTGTTTTTTTCGCCACAGGGTTTCTCTGTGTAGCTCTGGCTGTCCTGGAACTCACTTGGTAGACCAGGCTGGCCTCGAACTCAGAAATCCGCCTGCCTCTGCCTCCAAGTGCGTCACCACTGCCCCGCCTATTTTTAGTATTTTAAATCACGTGTGTGTGTGTGTGTGTGTGTGTGTGTGTGTGTGTGTGTGTATGTGTGTGTGTCTTGGCGGGGCGGGGGGGTGCGTTAAAGTTGGAGTCTTGCAATGCCGTGGCGTTGGAGTTACCGGAGATTGTGAGCAGCCTAATTAGTGGGTACTGGGAAACCAACCTCAGGTCCTCTGCAGACGCAGTGCCCTCTGAAGCACTTGACACAGGGTCCCCTACAATCTTCGCAATCCTCTAGTCTCCCAAGAGCTAAATCTGCAGCGAGCTATCACATTCAGTTTGAAATCACGTGCTGGAGCCCCCCAGATGTCATTGGTCGCCTGAACCCAGCGAAACACACGGTAGCTTGCTTGCCCTTGAGTCAAAAGCGCGGCCCTTGGATGACCTGGAAGAGAATCCAAACTTGGCGAAAGGCCTCTGCGTCTCTTTCAGGCCACAGTCTGAAAAAAGCAGCCGCCCACCCCGCACGCCTTCCCATCCCCACCCCCGGCCCCCAACTAATGAACTATATCTAATAGCCCCTCTTGCAAGAGTCCTTTGAGAAGGAGGCGGTGCTTGGTTTTGACCTCATTATCCACGCATTTCCCCCCCAACCTCCTCCGGGGCAGGTACATTCTTTGCATTCCTGCCTGCAGGAGCTGCTGGGACGTCGTTAACCCGGGGCGAGCATGGGAAAATGCGGCCGACTGCCTCAGAGAGTCCTGGGGGAGCAGGCGCGAGATAACGAGAGGTGACGGGGTCAGCAAGGAAGCCCCTTTCATCTTTTCAGCCTGCTTCCAACTCGGACAAAAGGCTCTGTCCAGGGGTGCCAGTACCCCTCGGTTTTATTTGATGCTTTGGCCCTGGAAGGGGGCTGGGAGGCCTGGTCGTGTCTGGATATTGTTTTGGGGGAGCGAATGTCTCGCTCTCAGGACGCCCTGGACCCCTGGGGAAATGCTAAGTGGAAGGACCGGGCTAAAGCAAAAGAGACCACCCAGCTCCTAGGAGGAGGGTGTGGAAGGCCTGAAAGGAAGCAGCCGCCAAACAGAGTTCACCATTTAGACAGTCAGATTAAGGGCGAGGCTGGGAGGCCACAGGGGAACCCAGCGAGCTTTTGCCGCCAAAGTGAGAAAGGGGGAGTGGTTGGGAGGCCTGGACTCTGGGAAAGCATACTCCTCCTCCAGCTTGCCTCTTATCAAGTACCTCTGTGCTTTTTCCACTCCTAGAAGGGTACCCTGAGGTGCTGGGGGCATCGTGGGGGAAGGGGAGGGTAAGTGTGTTGCCGAGGTGGATGGGGGTATGGGGGGGTGGGAGGGACGGGTGGGGGTTATCACTTCCTCCACTTTCTCCAAGTTTCTTCAGTCATTGTACCTTGTCAGAACAGAATTCTCCACTAAATCAATGGAGAAAAGGCGCCTGCCTGGAAGTAACTTATGAGGAAACAGGGGGATGGCCAGTTGGAAGCCGGCGGAGCAACACTGGGGGATTTTGTCTGTAAAACAACAAAAAGTAAGACAAAACAAAAAATACAAACAAAATATTTGAAACTTGAAAGGTATTGGTGGTACACGCCTTTAATCACAGCACTCTGAAGGCAGGGGCAGGCAGATTTCTGTGAGTTCGAGGCCAGCCTGGTCTACGGAGTGTGTTTGAGAACAGCCAGAGCTATTGAGAGAAACCCTGTCTCCAAAACAGTCTCAACAATAAAAACCTTTGAAAGTTAAGCTGGGGGTGGTGTCCAGTGCCTTTAATCTCCAACACTCAGAGCAGGAGGCTGAGGTAGGCAAATTGAGAAGAGAGGAGAGATCCCTAAGTCAGGGGAAATTTCCCTTGGAGGTTCATGGCACTTTGACCTTCAGCTAGACAAACCTAGCTCCAAAAGATGTACATGCGCCATGGTACATATGTGACAACCCATAAGTAACTGTGTGATTTTGGGGCTGGAGAGATGGCTCAGCAGTGAGACAGGTTCTTCCAGAGGACACAGGTTCGATTCCCAGCACCCACAGTGGCTCACAGCCATCTATAACTCCCCTTCCAGGGGACCCAGTGCCCTCGTCTGACCTCCACAGGCACCAGGCACACACATGATGCACATCCTTGCTACACATAAAAATATATCAGTTAATATTTAAAACAGTACCTGTGGGGGCTGGAGGGAGGGCTCAGTGGTTAAGAGCATGCAATCAGGCACATCCACGGGCAGCCCGAAGTTACTCCGCAGCAAACAAGGCATCTTTACAGCCAGCTTTCCAGGGCCCCTGTCCCATGTCCTGTTCCGCACACACCACAGCCCCAATAAAAGTCATGTCTCCCTTCCCCCACTATCTTTACTCTCCCCCCCAGAGGCTGCATCTGTGCCCATTCCCCTTTAAGAAAAAAAAAAAAAACCCTCCCACGTGAGGCCTGTCACATGGTGTGATTTTTGTGGGGACCTGCTGCCTAGGCCTATCACTGCTCCTTCAGAAGACCTGAGTTCGATTCCCAGCACCGTTCAACATTCCTCCCATTTCCTGTATAATACTGAGCCCTAGAGGGGATGAGAGCGAACCCAGGCTCAACCTGCTCCCAGCTGGCAGATCCTGGGCTTGTTAAGAAAGAGTCCAGGGTCACAAAACAGACCACAGCTCCAGCTGAAGTGTCTGGACACTTGTCTGGACCCTTGATCAAGAGGACGCACGCACTCACAAGAGCGAACGCAGACAGGAAGTGCATTTAGTTTTTAACCCCAGTATTGACGGTGTCCTTTCCCAATTGGCTGGGCTCTGACCCTACAGTCTTATCCGATTGGCTGGTCTGAAAAGAGTTGCCTTACAAGAAACAAAAGTCCTCAGCGTGGGGGGTGGGGGTGGAGGCACGCCTGAGGCAGGTGGATCTCCGAGTTCAAGGCCAGCCTCATCTACAGAGTGAGTTTCAGGACAGCCAGGGCTCACAGAGAAACCCTGTCTCCAAAATAGAAAAAGGGCCGGGCAGTGGTGACGCACGCCTTTAATCCCAGCACTTGGGAGGCAGAGGCAGGTGGATTTCTGAGTTAGAGGCCAGCCTGGTCTACAGAGTGAGTTCCAGGACAGCCAGGGCTACACGGAGAAGCTCTGTCTCGAAAAACAAATAAATAAATAAACAAATAAATAAATAAGACTTTGATCTCGCCGGGCAGTGGTGGCGCACACCTTTAATCCCAGCACTTGGGAGGCAGAAACAGGCGGATTTCTGAGTTCGAGGCCAGCCTGGTCTACAGAGTGAGTTCCAGGACATCCAGGGCTACACAGGGAAACCCTGTCTCAAAAAACCAAAAAAAAAGAAAGAAAAAAGAAAGGAAGGAAGGAAAGAAGGAAGAAGCAAAGGAGGAAAGCGAGCCCTGATCTGAGAGGAAAGGATCACTGCTCCAGGCCATCAAATTCTTGGGATGCCTCAGAGAGCCTTTCCTGAGCAGGGGGTGATTAGAACATTTACACAAAACTCTTTCAAGGTGTAGGAGATAAAAAAGATTTCAATTCCTAGCCCTAAACACAAGTTGTATAATACTTTCTAGAAAAGAATCACACCTGGTATTTCTCACAACGTGAGGCAGGAGCCAATCATGACGCATACAACACAAAGCCCCTGATTGGACAGCGTACGTGGGCATGGGGGGGGGGAGGGGGTTAGATCAAGCCTTAGACCAAGGCCTGTGCATTCTCAGAACACTGGCTGCCTGCTTGACCTGAGCTCCGGGAACTGAACTCCTGTCCTCTACAAGGGAAGTGTGTGCTCTTAACTGCACAGTCCCCTTAAAATAAAACAAGACACGGGGTTTACTGTAGCCTACACTGGTTTAAAACTCACCAGGCTTCCTGACCCTCCTACCCAGTTCCCCAACTGATAGGATTGCGGGCAAAAGTTACCACACCCAGCTGAAAGGTTTTTTCTTTTCTTTTTTAAAAAGATGAGTAAAACTGAGGATTATTTATTTATGTGTAGAAGAGTCGATGACTCTGCAAAGTGGAAAGCAAGCAGTCTGAGTGGGGGTGGGGCGGGGATGGACCAACCAGAGAGGATGGAGCCCCGGCCTGGAGGGTGTTTGTCCTAGATAGGAGCCCGGGTACTTATCCCAGACTGCAGGAGAGAAAGCAGAGTCTGGACGAACTTACACATCCCATGAGTCATGGCCTGCTGGCCCACTGAGACAGTTCCAAGCCTGACTCTGTGCCTCCCACTGTGCCCTCCGGATGAAGATAAACTGGAGACCAGGGCTTTGGGAGAGATGGACCTTTCGTGAGGTGAGAGGCAGGATGAACTAGAGAGAGGTCTTCCTCATCACCAGGGAGAGCTCTGAGCAGTGTGACCTTGTGTGAAGAGGGATATGGAGAACTGTGTGCCCTTCAGAATAGGATCAACAAGGGGCTAATTGGGGATTAATTGGAAAGTCCAAATAGGCAGAGTCTCCTGTAGCCCAGGCTAGCCTCAAATTGGTTATGTAGCCAAAGATGGCCTAGTCTCACTGTTTTGTTCTGTTTTTGACACAGGTCCCTCAAAACACAGAGGTCCATCTGCCTCTACTTCTAGGTTACCGGGACTAGCTTCGTGCACCACCACACCCAGTGATCTAATTTCTAAGGATTTGTTTTCACTATTTTAAAATTATGTGTATGTATGCGTGCACACAAGGGCAGGTGCCACAGATCAGAGGTATCTGCTTGCCTTAGAGCTAGAGTTACAGGTGACGGTGACCGTGCAGACATGGGTGCTGGGAACAGAACTCAGGTCCTCTGCTGGAGCGACCCATGCTCTTAACTGCTGAGCCATCTATCCAGCTTCCATGGCTCCAGGTCTTGGTCTTAGGGTCACAGGAGTGCTTCACCACACTGGGTTTGTAAGGTGCTGGAACTGAACCCAGACAAGTACTTTACCAACTTAGTGTGTGTGTGTGTGTGTGTGTGTGTGTGTCCCCGTCCGGGAGGGAGGTGGTTAGACACATATTCTATAACCAAAGCTGTCCTTGAACTTCTGACGTTCCTGCCTATGCCATCCTAGTGCCTGAGATCACAATTATGCAACCCCACACCTATTTTATTTTTGTTTTGTTTTGCCGTGGTTGTTGTTGTTATTACTGTTGTTGTCGTTTGTTTTGTTTTTAGAGTTTCACACTGTAACCCAGCTTGGCCTGGAACTCAGCAATCTTCTTGCCTCAGTCTCCTAAGTGTTGGGTTCCAGGCAGGAAGCTGCCACACCTAGCAGATTCATTGAAAAGACTTCTGATGTCTTTAAGGGTCCAAAGCTGTAAACGGGCAAGCTGGCTTGAGAGAAAACTCAATAAGAGAACACTTTAGGGCTGGAGAGATGGCTCAGCGGTTAAGAGCACAGACTGCTCTTCCAGAGGTCCTGAGTTCAATTCCCAGCAACCACATGGTGGCTCACAACCATCTGGAATGGGATCCAATGCCCTCTTCTGGTGTGTCTGAAGACAGCTACAGTGTACTCACATAAATAAAATAAATCTTTAAAAAAAAAAAAAAGAGAACACTTTAAATCCCAAAATGCATGAGGCCTTTGGGGAGATGGGGACTAAGGGCCTTCAAAGCCTTTTCTTTTCTTTTCAATTACCGTGTGCATGTACGCTTGGATATTTGTGTAGGTCAGAAAACAACTTCTGAGAGTTGGTTCTTTCTCTACCCTGTGGGTCTCTAGAATTAGAGTTCAGGGTTCTAGGCTGTATTCCTTTTTGTTTTCCTTCATGTGTAAAAGGTTGGACCTATGGGCTCTTCCTGCACGCTAGACAGAAGTTTACCAATGAGCTACACCCAACTCTGTTCAAGCATCTCTCTCTCTCTCTCTCTCTCTCTCTCTCTCTTCCTCTACCCTTCCCCAACTCTCCTTTTTTGATAGGGTCTCACCTAGCCCAGGCTGACCTTGAACTTGCTATGTAGTCAAGGATTGCCTTGAACTTCTTTTTTTTTTTTTGGTTTTTTTGAGACAGGGTTTCTCTGTGTAGCCTTGGCTGCCCTGGAATTCACTCTGTAGACCAGGCTGGCCTCGAACTCAGAAATCCACCTGCCTCTGCCTCCCAAGTGCTGGGATTAAAGGCGTGTGCCACCACCGCCCGGCTGCCTTGAACTTCTGATCCTCCTGCCTCTACTCTCAAATGCTCCTGGGATTGGCAGGGATTCACCCCTAAGCCCAGTTTATGGGGTCCTGAGAACTTGGGGCTCTATGTCTCTAGCAGAGCACTCTTCCAGCTGAGTCTCTAGTTTCGATCCTTGATTTGGGGTCTGGAAATAATAGTACCAGCCCAGGAGACTGGGACCAATACAGCTTATACTATATGGGGGGAGGAGACAGCAAATGAATTTGCAAAAGAGAACCAACCAAGTGGGCCCGCCCCATGGAGGGTCACAGCCGTGCTCGCTGTGACCCCCTAGGAAGCTTGGCATACCATTGAATTCTCTTCCTCCTAATTTCCTTTGCGTTAAGGAAATGGAGGGTACATGAAACTATAAATGGGGGTGGTGTTGGTACACAGAACTGGACCACAAGAGGTCCGGCCCTGGGTTTTCCAGTCATAGAGCAAGCCATTCATATGTGTGCCTGAGATTTCAGGGCCTCTGCTCTGTCTCCTGATTATGCTTTCTGGTTCTCAATTATCTCTAGCCTGGACAGGAGGGGGGTGTGGAGCTCGGGGGAGACTGTCTCTTGTCACTGGGAAGATAACTCCCTGGCTGTAGCTTCAAAAATATAAATTATAAAGTGCTCTCCGGTACAAATTATTCCCCTGGGAGCTTGTTGAGCGTGTGATCCACTTATCTGCAGGGCTGATCGCTAGTTAAACCCTGCCCAAGTAGCTGAAAGACTGTTTGTTTTATGACAAACAGGACAAAGGAGCCCAGCTAAGGTTCAGGGGTAGCACTCCCCTTAAGCCTGTGTCTAAAACGTTTGCTTGGGAATTCCGAAGCAGGTAAAGGCTGGGTGGGAACCCTTTTTTCTGCCTGTGTGCCAAAACAGAAGTGTGTGTGTGTGTGTGTGTGTGTGTGTGTGTGTGTGTGTGTGTGTGAGATAGTGAGATAGTGTACCTGTGCAATCCTCCAACTTGAAAGATGAAGGCAGGAGGGTCTGGAATTCCAGGCCATCCCGGGATACAAGATATTCTGTCTACCATAAACAAACAAACAAACATATGGAAAATAGAGGTGTGGTGAGGCATTCCTTTGCTCGAGCACTCTGGAGACAGAGGTAGGGGGATACATGTGAATCTGAGGCCAGCTAGTTCCTGGCTAGCCAGGGCCACATAGCAAGTCCCTGTTGTAAAAGAAAGGGCCAGGGGAAGGTTGCAGGAGAGAGATGGTTCTGAGATTGAGGGCACGGACTGCTCTGGCAGAGATCTGGGTTTGATTCTCAGCATCCACATTGCAGCTCACAACTTCTTATACCTTGAGTCCCAGGGGACCTGAAGCCCTCTTCTGACCTCTGAAGGCTCCAGGCCCGCGTGTGGCACACAGCAAATGTACAATCAAAACCATCACACACAGAAATAAATCATTTCGGCCTGGAGAGATGGTTCAGTGGTTAGGAGCACTGACTGCTCTTCCAGAGGTCCTGAGTTCAATTCCCAGCAACCACATGGTGGCTCACAACCATCTGTAATGGGATCCAATGCCCCCTTCTGGTGTGTCTGAAGACAGCTACAGTGTACTCATCCATAAAAATAAATACTTTAAATAAATAAATAATTTTTTTGTTGTTGTTGTTTTGTTTTGGTTTTTCGAGACAGGGTTTCTCCATGTAGTCCTGGCTGTCCTGGAACTCACTCTGTAGACCAGGCTGGCCTCGAACTCAGAATTCCACCTGCCTCTGCCTCCCAAGGGCTGGGATTAAAGGTGTGTGCCACCATTGCCCGGCAATAATTTCATTTTAAAAGAAAGAAAAGAAACCCAAAGAGGAATGATAAATGGTCAAGACACTAAAGCACCGGGTTCTGACTTCTGACACCAGAGGCATTGAAGACAGGCTGGGGACTTGTGGAGCCATGGCAGATGATAGAACTGTGCTATTTGCTTCTCCAAAGAACTGACCTGCGTCTGTTTCTGTTCCCCATTACGGCGGATTCCAAGCACTGCAATGTGCCTGATTTCTTGGAACCCCACATAACCCCTGAGGTAGGTGGAGTAGTCTTTATTATCGGGACTCTTGCAGCTGAAGTGAGGCTCCCATGCATGTGACTGGTCACAAGACTAATAAGAAGTTGAGCTGGTCTCCTCACCCAAGTGGCCTTGCCAGGTCTCAGGGAGGCATTCCTCAGCTGCCAGATGCCGCTAGAACCCTCAGGGCTCCCAGAGAAGTCAGGCGAGGGGGCCTGCTATAGTCCCTGACCACCATGATGGAGTCCCAGCTGTAGAATCAGAGGCCACTTGCCTAATGGTCTCTTTGCTTCTGATTTCTCACCCAGAAAATAGTGCCTCTGCAGACAGGGAGAGGGGACACATGGACCGGAGAGCATGCTGAGTCTCCGGCTAGCAATGAGATGATACTACAGAGGAAGCCGGCCACGGTGTCTGAGGCCAGACATTAATGGAGGCTGTCTCTCTAAGGCCCAACTCAAAGCAGAAAGAACCTTTAACAGCAAGATCTACTCTTCCATCTCACTGTGAATGTACTCTCCATTCTTAAAGTTTTAAAATTAGTTAGTTAGTTAGTTGTTGATTTATTTGTTTTGTAGTCCTGGGTGCATTGCAGCAGTCCTACTGTGCGTGCGTGTGCATGTGCGCGTGCTGGTGTTTATTTGAGACAGCATCTCACTACATAGACCAAGCTGCCCTGAACTTACAAAGAATTGTTAATGCTTCTGCCTCCCAAGTGCTGTCTGTTGTTACTGTTTTCTAAATTTAATTTTTTAAAAAAGATTTATTTATTATATGTAAATACACTGTAGCTGTCTTCAGACACCTCAGAAGAGGGGCATCAGATCTCATTATGGATGGCTGTGAGCCACCATGTGGTTGCTGGGATTTGAACTCAGGACCTTTGGAACAGCAGTCAGTGCTCTTACTGCTGAGTCATCTCTCCAGATGCCTAAATTTAATTTTTATTGTCTGTGTATGTGTATGCCTGCAATGTACACATAAGGACCCTGTGCATGCCTGTCCAAGGAAGCCAGAAGAGTGCCTCAGATCACTGTAGTTACAGATGCTTGTGAGCTGCCCTGTGGGTGCTGGGGATCAAACCTTGAGCTTTTGAAAGAGTGACCATTGTGCTTAACTGCTGAGCCATTGCTCCAGCCCCTGTTGGTTTTGAGGCAGGGGGTTCTCTGTAGCCCAGGCTAGCCTTGAATTATCCAACTTGGGATTGAAGATGACCTTGAGGTTTTTTTTTTAAAAATGTTTATGTATTTTCATTTATGTGTATGCCTGTGTAGTGCCTGTGGGGGCCTGAAGATGGCGTTATGTTCTCTGGAATTGGAATGACAGGTGGTTCTAAACGGTTCTATGTGGGTGCTGAGAGCTGAACCTGAGTCCTCTGCAAGAGCAGCCAGTGCTCTTAACCTTTGAGCCATCTCTCTAGACCTTAATCTGAATCCTTTTTGTTTGTTGGTTTTTTGTTTCCGAGACAGGGTTTCTCTGTGCAGCCCTGGCTGTCCTAGAACTCGCTCTGTAGACCAGGCTGGACTTGAACTCAGAGATCCGCCTGCTTCTGCCTCCATCTCTCCAGAGCTTGGAGCATGGGGATGTAACACCATACTCTGCTTATGTGGGGGTGGAACCTAGGCCTTTGAGCATTCTGGACAAGCACTGTACCAACTGAGGCACATCCACAGGTCCATCATCTTTGTTTCTTTCTCTCTCTCCCTCTACCCCACCCCCACACCCCAGTACCTGAGATATTACCTAGAGCCTTGCATGGGCTAAGAAGGCAATCTACCACAGACCTGTATCCCAAGCCCCAGCCTGTGACTTTTCAAAGTGCTTCCTTCACTGCTCACCTCAGGAGAGCCTGACATTACCTGTAAGGAAAATGGAACCCACCTGTAATCCCAATACTCCAAAGAGTTCAAAGCAGAAGGCTTCTCAACCAGAGGTCAGTCTGGGCTAAGTACTGACAACCGAGCCCGGCTCCCCCAGAACTGCTCTGAGGCAGGAGACACTGTCATAAAGACCAGACTGTCCCAAGGATGTATGTAGCCCAAGCCCAACCTAGAACTCCTTAGGCTCCTGTTCTCTGTTCCCGAGAGCAAGACACAATAGGCGCTCACAACCACATCTGGCTTCCCCCTTTACTTTCAGTTCTGTGTTACTAGAAATCCTGGCTGAACTGTGTGTGTGTGGCTTTCCTTTTCTGCCTCTGGAGGAGGCTGCAGGAAATGCTAGAAGACCCAGTGAGATGCTGGAAGCTAGGAATTGCCTTCAAGAACAAACTGGAGTGCTGGAGGTTAGGGATGAGTTTAGATTTAGAGCACTTGTCTACTGTGTCCAGGAATGGGATGGGAGAAAAAGAATCCAAGCAACGGGGACTAGTCCGGGGGACACCGACTGCCAGCCCACTCAGCCTCCTAAACAAGATGAACGCCTTGGCTGGAGGTTCAGCATGGACCTGACTAACTCTGGCCCAGGCTTCATCCCTAGGAACAACTTCAAGAAGAGGCCTGAGGGTAGGAATGACAAAGTGGGATAAGGGGCCCATCGGCTGCCCACTAAGTGCTGACACCCACAACAAGGGAAGGTTCAAAGGTCAAAGGGTGCTGTTCTCCAGAGATTCTGGCATCCACTCAGCCCCTGAATATCTCAGAACACCTTGACTAAGCCAGGGTGTGCCTCAGCTTCCTCATTTATAACAGGAAAAGAGATTAGATAATGTCTGCTATCCTCCCGATAACTCCTAAGGAATTGGCTTGAGGACAACGGTGGCCCATGAGGACATTTTTCTTCCCACCTCCCGCAGGCAGGGTCTCTCCTTGTAGCTCTGGTAAAGAACTTAAAATCACTGTGGGCTCAGCCTCCAGGATACAGGGCTTGTAGACCCATGCTACCATACCTGGTTCTTATAGGAAGTTTATTTTATTTTTTTGGTTTTTTCGAGACAGGGTTTCTCTGTGTAGCCCTGGCTGTCCTGGAACTCCCTCTGTAGACCAGGCTGGCCTCGAACTCAGAAATCCACCTGCCTCTGCCTCCCGAGTGCTGGGATTAAAGGCGTGCGCCACCACCACCTGGCCTTATTTTATTTTTTGAATTAAGATTTATTTATTTGGGGCTGGAGAGCTGACTCAGAGTTTAAGAGCAACGACTGCTCTTCCAGAGGTCCTGAGTTCAATTCCCAGCAACCACATGGTGACTCACAACCATCTGTGATGGGATCTGATGCCCTCTTCTGGTGTGTCTGCCTCCTGAGTGCTGGGATTAAAAGCATTAGTCACTACAGTCCAGCTTGGAAACTTTACTGAAACTTTGTTATAGGCAGGACAATGGTGCACGCCTTTAATCCTAGCATTCCAGAGCTGAAGAGGCAGAGTCCATGAGTTCAAGGCCAGCCTGCTCTGCACAGCAAGCTTCAAGCTACATAGTACACTATCACCAAAGGACAACAGCAGCAGAAAGGAAAAGTATAGAAATCTGACTAAAAGCCGGGGTTTGGTGGCACATGCCTTTAATCCCAGCACTTGGGAGGCAGAGGCAAGTGGATTTCTGAGTTCAAGGCCAGTCTGGTCTACAGAGTGAGTTCCAGGACAGCCAGGGCTACACAGAGAAACCCTGTCTCAAAAAACAAACAAACAAAAAAAACCAAAAAAAAAAAAAAAAGAAATCTGACTAAAGTTATCAGGGATGCAGCTCAGTCTTTAAGAGTGCTTCCCGGGCTGGAGAGATGGCTCAGTGGTTAAGAGCGCCGAGTGCTTTTCCGAAGGTCATGAGTTCAAATCCCAGCAACCACATGGTGGCTCACAACCATCTGTAATGAGATCTGACCCCCTCTTCTGGGGTGTCTGAAGACAGCTACAGTGTACTTACATATAATAAATAAATAAATCTTTAAAAAAAAAAAAAAAAGAGTGCTTCCCTAGGGTGCAGGAAGCCCAGTACACCTGTGACCACAGCACTCAGGGTAGCCAGTACTTGGGAAGAACTGGATGGATGGATGGATGGATGGATGGATGGATGCAAAGAAGGGCTCCTTCTGCATCCACCTACGATGCAGTAATGGTTACCTGCACAACCAAGGAGAGTGTCTGCCTTACTGTTTGTGGCCACATCTTTCTCTCTGCATCAATGAAGATATTTATCTGTCCCTTTGGAAGCCATGGCATTCAAAAGGAAGGAGACTGGCTTCCTGGCAAAATGTGACCCAGAGGACTTCCTTCCCGCATCCCCAATCCCCCACTTCCCAGAGAGAGCAGAGGGGGAGAGAGAGCATGCAGGCACGCGTACACACACACACATACACACACACACACACACACACACACACACTAGCATAGGCTATCAGGGAATGCTTCCTGTTTTCCTCTCCTGAAAGTATTCTGGAAGGGATAAAACTGGGGGATCAAAGAGACTGCCTGCCTGGGGCCTGGGGGAAAGACAGAATGGCTTTTTTTTTTTTTTTTTTTTTTTTGGTTTTTCAAGATAGGGTTTCTCTGTGTAGCCCTGGCTGTCCTGGAACTCACTCTGTAGACCAGGCTGGCCTTGAACTCAGAAATCCACCTGCCTCTGCCTCCCAAGTGCTGGGATTAGAGGCGTGCGCCACCACTGTTCGGCTGGCAGAATGGCTTTTAACCCTCTGCTGTCTCCCACGTATGAGATGCACAGACAGGCAAGCTCCAGTATTCCTGGTGGATTTTATGTGCAGCTGGGAATCGAACCCAGGCCTTCATGAACACTTGGCAAGCACTCTGAGGACTAAACTACATCCCCACCCCAGATTCGAACCTGTTGAGAGCCATTCATTCATTCATCACTCCATGATGCCATCTCAGAGTACCAACTTTATGTGAAGACATAGAGGGTACAGAGATGGCCATGATGGTGTCCCCAATGTCACTAAGGCTAATGATCCCCAAGTACTGACACGCTGAAGCACCACACACTGGATGCTAACTATGCAAGCACGTGGGTGTGATTTCTCCAGCTCAGACCAGGAACGCCAGGATTGTGCTGGTAAAATAGCCTCCCACAGCCACGGAACTGGTGGGTGTGAGCAAGGACTGGCTTGGAACCCAGTGGGCTGACAACTGGCACCCAAGTGCCCCTTGGAGAACTGCTGTCCTGTCTGCAGCGTGAGTGACTCAACTCTGGCAGTTCCAACAGAGGCAATTTATCTCTGGGTGTGGCTAGGTGGCCTCAGATGGGCAGCTCTGTTTAAGCCTTATTGTACCTGGTCATTCTGGAGCAGAGGAGAGGGAGCCAAGCTCAAAGGCCCAGAAGACCAGAATGGGGCTGTGTTTACTGTAGGAATCATGTTGGCTGTCCTTTCTGGATGCCGTTAGCCCCTCCCTCTTTCCCATTTCCAGAATAGACTCAATTTATGCCCCAGATTTGTTTTTGTTTTATTTGACTGGGTAGGTATCTAATAGCTCAGTCTGATCTTGAACTCACTAGATAAGGAGAGATGACTTGTAGGTCCTCTTGCTTTTTTTTTTTTTGGTTTTTCGAGACAGGGTTTCTCTGTGTAGCCCTGGCTGTCCTGGAACTCACTCTGTAGACCAGCCCGGCCTCGAACTCAGAAATCCACCTGCCTCTGCCTCCCGAGTGCTGGGATTAAAGGCGTGCGCCACCACTGCCCAGCGATCCTCTTGCTTTTAACTCTAGTGCTGGGATCACAGGCACCTGAGACCATCCTGACTTCTGTGGTATTGGGAACGCAACCAAGAGTTTTTTGGAGGCCAAACAAGCTCCACAAACCGAGTCTGTTCATCAGTCGGGATTTGTTTGGTTTTGCTTCTTTTTTTTTTTTTTTCCAACTCTTCCAGTTGAGCCTCTGACTGATTGGTGAATCCCTCAGTTAGACATAGCATTCTAGGTTTCTTTAGCTTTGATGTGCTTTTTAATTGTACTGCTCTCTCCAATGCTAAAGGTGGCAAAGGGAAGAAGGAATTCCCTTCCCACCCAGGTCCTGGACAAACTAAATGTCAGCTAAGGACTCTGAGTAACCCTGAGATCAGTCGGCTGAGGAATGCCTGGTTGTTGTTTTAAGATTTATTTTTATTTTATGCTTATCAATGTTTTTTTTTCCTACATGAATATCTATGTGCCTCGAGAGTGAGTGTTCCTGTCTCCTTCTGAGATCAGAAGAAGACATTAGATCCCCTGGAACTGGAGTCACAGATGGTTGTGAGCCGCCATATGGGTGCTGGGAACTGAACCTAGGTCGGCTGCAAAAGCAGCCGCTGCTCTTCATTGTGGAGCCAGAAGTGAAGAGATCGAAAGGTGATTCTGCAATTCTGTCTCTTTAAGACTCAGGGCTCTTATGCCCAAGGCAGCCTGCAGGATCTTCAGAGATTCCAGGGAGGGGGGATTTGAACTGAAAGTGCTGACAATCAGCAAAACACCTCATCGTTTTCTGCTGGCCTCAGTGGCTCTGCCCCCTCCCCTTTTATTTATTGCAATGCTGTTCCCAGACTCGCTGCTGCTGCTGCTGTGTCAATACTGATAAAAGCAATCTTCCTACAAACAGGTGCAGCTGGGAACTGCCCCCTGGACAGCTGCCAGGGTAATGTGATCACTCAGCTGGGGTGACCTGCCTCTGCCCAGCCCCCTCTTGGGTTCCAGTCAAGGCAAGTGCTCTTGGGCAGTTCCTGTGCTCTGAAGGTCCAGCCTGGCATCTCAGTTGGCATCACGGACTCGTTCGGGTGGGGTGCTGGGGTGCGTGTCCTTGGAATGGGGTGCTTGTGCACCGGAAGGAGCAAAGGTTCTGAGGATTTTCTCTTTCAGTTTCTTCGAATTAAATAGACTAACTCCCCTGCAAGTATTTGACATTTTTTTCCCCAAACATCACCAGAAGGTATTTCTCGGTAGGAAATTTAAAAAAAAAAAAAAAAAAATGGGGCTAAGACCACAATCAGAATATATTCTATGCATGTATGAAAATGTCATGATGAAATTTACTATTATGTATGATTAATATATGCTATGTAGACATAGAGTAACTCTTCAATAAAATAAATTAGTAAATTCGAAAAGTAAAAGACAAACGAACAGCTGGGCAGTGGTGGCGCACGCCTTTAATCCCAGCACTTGGGAGGCAGAAGTAGGTGGATTTCTGTGAGTTCAAGGCCAGCCTGGTCTACATAGCAGCCAGCAAGGGCTGCGTAATGAGACTCTCAAAAAAAAAAAAAAAAAAAAATTTTCAGTGGTTTTTTTTTCCCTCAAGCCACCAGTTTCCAAATTCCTACCAATGACCTGACCCAAAAGGCATTTTCTGAGTACCCACCAGCGCCACGCTCCCGGATTACCTAAATAAACACTTGTGAGCCATCCTCCCTTATCCACAACGCATTGGGATGCTACCAGACTCTGGTTTGAAAGATTATATTTCATCGCCCCTCCCCCATTTGTGTTTGGTGACCCCCCTCCCCCCAGCATCACTTCCCCTGGTCTCCAGGGTACCAAGCCTCTCCGGAAATACCCTGGCTGGGCGGGTAGCCGCTGCTCCCAGAGGACGCAGGCCGTGACAGGGCTGCGGGAGCTGAGCCGCGGGGTGGACCAGGCTGAGGACAGGGGCGGGCGCCCCGGCTGTCGCACGTAGCAGAGTTGCTTGTGGGAGGGAGGAGGTTGCTATGCAAATGGTAGGGCCTACGGAGGCCCCTTTACCCAGGGGCCCTCCGGTTGCCAAAACAGACCATTCCCCGAGAACAGTCGCCTGGAAACGGGCGCTGTCATAGCAGCCTCGGGGTAACGGTGAACCAGCCTGCTGCCAGGAGGTGCTGGGTCACGATGTGCAGAATTCAGCATCGCCCTCTCCCTTCCCACCAGTCTCCACCTTAGGGAAGGGCGTGGCAGCTCGGCCTCCACCAGAGAGGAGGGGGCAATAATTGGATTGGAGAGCTCCAGAAACCCATCAGCTGCTCCTCTCTGGGGACCGGGAGGCAGGAGGCTGCAGACTGTCTTTGTGATGGGTCTCAGCCCCTCTCTGCCCTGCAGCCCGGCCTGACCTGGTGTGGCTGGGCCTTGTCCGTCTTCCTAGGTCTAGGAGAGCAGTGTGAGCTCCCTATAGGCCAGGGGAGGCAGACATCCATCAGATAATCGGCAGAATGGAATTCGGCTCCGAAGGGAAATGTGCATGATGCTGACCCGGGTTTGAGGGGCTGGGAAGACAGGTGGCCTGTGGTCACCAGTCAATGCTTATTTATTTCATTCTTTCAAAACCTTGTTTGTCTACCCTATAATTTATGTTTATGTGTGAGTGTCTGTGTCTGGGTGTGTGCGTGGATGTATACATGTGGGTGCAGGCCTGTCAGAGGATGCTGTCAGAGATTCTCCCGAGCGCTGAAGTAACCAGCAGTTGTGAGCTGCTGGGAATTGAACTGGGGTCCTCTGCAGGAGCAGTGTGCTTGCTTTTTAATGGCCCCACTTCTTCGGTTGCTAGGATTTTAGGTTTGGTTTTCGTTTTCGTTTTGTTTGATACAGGGTCCTTCTATACAGCCTTGACTGGCCTAGAACTCACTCTGTAGACCAGGCTGATCTCAAACTCACAGATATCCACCTGCCTCTGCCTTATAGTGGGATTAAAGATGTGCACCACCCCCATCCCTGGTTTAGATTATTTTTTGTTCCTGAGCCAGGCAGTGGTGGTGCACACCTTTAATCCCAGCACTCGGGAGGCAGAGGCAGGTGGATTTCTGAGTTCGAGGCCAGCCTGGTCTACAGAGTGAGTTCCAGGACAGCCAGGGCTACACAGAGAAACCCTGTCTCAAAAAACAAAAAAACAAAAAAAAAATTTTTTTTTGTTCTTCTGTGTGGACATCAGATCCCCTCAAGCTGGTGTTAAAGTAATTGTAAGGCACCTCATGTGGGCGCTAGGAACCAATCTCTGATGCTTTGCAACAGTAGCAATGCTCTTAACTGCTAAAGCCTCTCCAGCCCCATCATGCACCCTGGACTCCCTCTTATAGCTACACAGAAGGAAGGGCAGGTGTGGCGGTTCAGACCTCTGGTTTTTTTTGTTTGGTTTGGTTTGGTTTGGTTTTTTTGAGACAAGGTTTCTCTATGTAGCACTGGTTGTCCTGGAACTCACTCTGTAGACCAGGCTGGCCTCGAACTCAGAAATCCACCTGCCTCTGCCTCTCAAACGCTGAGGTTAAAGGCGTGCGCCACCACTGCCCAGCTTTTTTTTTTTTTTTTTTTTTGGGAGGGGGGTTTGTTTGGTTCAGACCCCTGATTCCAGCAGGATAGAGGAGGGTGAAGAGTTCAAGGTCAGCCTGGCCTATATGAGACTCCATCACAATAATATAATTAAGCCATTCCATATTGTAGAGGAATAAGCCAAGCCACAGTTTGGGTGACATTTGTCATGTCTCATGAGCACCAGCATCCTTTGATCAACTTTCCTGTGGGTGGGGTTTTCTGGCATCATAAATCCCACTTCCCCAAAGTAAAGGACAGAAATTTACTTTCCCAGAAACCCTTGCAACTAAACTGTAGGCATGAGACCCAGTGTCCACCCGTAGAGGCATGCACATGAGATTTTGATCTGAAAAAGGGCAACTGAGCAGAAAGGTACTCTGGGAAAGACCTTTGGGAGCTGGGGCCTCCACAGCAGGAAGGCTGTCAGGTTACTGGGTAGCCCAGTTGCACCACAGCTGGGGCAAGAGAGGTAAGGCTGGTTGCAGGTAAGTCATGTAGACCAGGCTGGCCTTGAACTCACAGAGGTAAGCCAACTGCCTCCCAAGTGCTAGGATCAAAGGTGTGTGCCATCACTCCCAGTGAAGATTTCTTTTCTTAAATGTTTGTGTGTGTCTCTGCACATGCATGCAGGTGCCCCTCAAAGTGGAGAAGAGGGCATCAGAATCCCTGGAGCTGCAGTTACAGGCAGTGGGGGATGGTGGGAACTGGATTTGAATCCCACACAAGGAGCTCTACTGTTGAATCATTTCCTCAGCTTCAGGAATTTGTGCATTTCTTTTCCTTCCTTTTTTCTTGGTGTGGAGGATCTGAACTCGGGGCCTCAGGCTTGCATGACGGGCACTTGGCCAATCCGACCGTTTCTTCAGCTCCCTCGATTCTTTTCCCTCCACACCGAGGATTAAATGGGTTGACACCTGTAATCACAGCACCCAGGAAGCTGAGGTGGTAAGATCAGTAGTTTTGACTACATAGGGAGCCCAGTCTGGACTATACAAGACCCTGTCTTAAAATAAAAATAAATAAATAAATAAATAAATAAATAAATAAATAAATAAATAATAATAATAAAAAAAATGACCTCTGAGGGTCAGGTGCAGAGTCTCTTGAGGTGAGGCCAGCTGAGGCTGTGGAAGCCAGATCTAACCTCCAGAACCTGATGCTGGCCATCAGCCTCTGAGGCATGCCCTTGGCTCATCATGCCTTGTGACACTGTTCTGACTGTTACCCAACAATCCCATTATACCTTGAGCAAGCATGACACATGTACCATGACTCATCTATTGTTCTGCCCTCCTTCAGCTCTGGCCTCCGTAGCACTGACTGTCCCTTGGCTGGCATGTGCCAGTGACTTGTTCTATGGTGGTGATGTCTCACAGGGCATGTCTGCTACCCAGCAGAGTTGAGGAGCCCAGGGCCTGTAACCTCTGCAAACCAGATTTCTCACAGCCTTCTGGGGAGGCGGGATTTTATTTCTGGATGAGAATCAAATGTTTGTTGTCGTTGGCTTTAAAGATTTATTTTTGACTGTGTGTGAGGAGGTTGGCATGCACATGTGAGTTCGGCACCCACAGAGGACATCAGACCTCCTGGGGCTGGAGTTACAGGTGGTTATGAACATGGATGTGGCCGCCGGAAGCTGAATTCTGGTTCTCTGCAGGGACCATAAGGGCTCTTAACCATAGAACTCTTTCTCAGGCATGAGCATCCTGTTCTTTAGTTTCATGTTGATGACTTTTCGCGACAATGAAATGTTAAGCTTTCCCAAGGAGAGCCCTCATCCTGTGAGCTGGCCTGTGGTCTGTGCCTAGCACCCCATGGATTGCTATGGCCAGAACTGAGGAAAGCCACCTTCCTCTGCCCCTTTTTAATGTATTTGTCTTGACGCATGGATATGTGGGTAGTGACACAGGACCTCTGATTGCCATGAGCGCTGATTGGGGCATCAAATGCTGTTTCAAGGAAAAGCTCTTTTTAAAATTCATTTTGGGACCGGGTCCCATGAACCTCAAGCTTGCTTCGCAGTCCTGGACTTCACATCCTCCTGTCTCCATCTTTTACCCTCTGAGCCTCTTTGTTTTGTTGACAGAGTTTTGACTCTGTTATTCTAGGCTAACTTGGGATAGCCCAGGCTCATACTCATGGAGGTCCTTCATCAGCTTCCCAAGTGCTAGGAGTCCAGGTGTGAGCCATCATACCTGGTTTAGACATATTTAAAAATAACCAGTGAGAACGCTAGCCCTTCTAAGACATCTATTTGTTCCATGGTGGGTAATTCTGGCGTCGAAAATGCAGTTGACCAAACCACATCCTACAGAATGGACTTTTCTCCCTAGGTAGGGAAGAACCCGGTGGACAGAGCAGGGTGTGCTGGAGCACCTCTGTGATACCAGCACTGAGGAGATAGAAGCAAAAGGATTCTAAGTTCAAGGCCATCCTCTGCTACATAGGAAATCTGAGATCACCTTTGGCTGCACAAGACCCTGACTGAAAAAAAAAAGGGAAAACAAAAAGAATCATAATCACACAGATATTGGATCTGGTAGGGACCCTGCCCTTGAGCAGCTGAGTGGCCTAGGACAGGCCACTTGGTATCTCTGAGCTTTGCTTTCTCCACTAGGAACTGAGTTAAAGGAGACAGGAGGGTGGAGCCAAGAGCCTGCCAGAGCTGGCAGCTATTTAGGCCTATAACTCCTTATCTATGACTCCAAATGCCTAGAAGGACTGAAGACAAAATATATTTAGCACAGAGATCTGAACTGAACTGACAAAGGACCTGCTACCTGGCTGTTTTTATTCCCTCACGTGAAAGTCCAAAGACTTCTCTTCAGAAACATCAAGGTTTGATTACAGTGTGCTGCGTGCGCCACACCCTGTGGGGCTGTTAGGAAATACCCTAGGGTCTGGCTCTGGGTTGCTTTTCTGAACTCCAAAAGACTGAATAAGCCAGATGTGGTGGGGCTAACCTGTAATTCCAGTACTTGGGAGATGAAGGCAGGAGAATGAGGAGTTCAAGGCTAGCCTAGAACCTATACGTTTCGGAAGGCCAGCCTGAGCTACCTGAGACCAGTTTTGTTTGTTTGTTTGTTTGTTTTGTTTTGTTTTCAAGACAGGGTTTCTCTGTGTAGCCCTGGCTGTCCTGGAACTCACTCTGTAGACCAGGCTAGCCTCGAACTCAGAAATCCACCTGCCTCTGCATCCCAAGTGCTGGGATTAAAGGAGTGTGCCACCACTGCCCGGCTGAGACCAGTTTTTAAAAAAATAAAAATAAAAATAAAAATAAAAACAGGGCTGGAGAGATGGTTCAGTTTTTAAGAGTATACACAGCTCTTGCAGAGGACCAGAGTTCATTCCCAGTACCCACAGTGGGTGGCTCACAAAATCTGTAACTCAGCGGTGATGCACACCTTCAGTCCCAGCATTTGAGAGGCAGAGGCAGGCAGATCTCTGAGTTCGAGGCCAGCCTGGTCTGAAGGAATAAAAGAACCTGGCTAAAGAAAATTTTCCATTTGCCTTCTGGCTGACCCAATTAACAATAACAGGTGGGTCCCCCAAACCTCAAGGTGCCATAATTGAACTGTATCTGAACTCTATGTACCCATAAATCCTGAGAAATTGTTTTACCCTCCCTTCTGAGAATGTCCTGCTCTGTGGTTTCTGCTGCCCAG
>CM052720.1:41967469-42000013 GCA_028551405.1 Uromys caudimaculatus
TCTGAGGTTTCTGCCCTTAAAAACCCTGCCTACCCCTCCATCGGGGTCGCTTCCCCTCGCCTCTGCGTAGGCAGTGGATCGACCCTGGTGCACCAGTTTCTAATACACCTCCCGTTTTACACCGAGACGTTTCCGTGTGTTCCTTGGCCGCCGCAACCCGTGATTGAGTGGGGTTTCCCCTGCCTTGGGGTCCCACAGTCTACAGTGTGAGTTTTAGGACCATCAAGGCTACACAGAGAAACTCTGTCTCAAAAAAACAAAGAGACTCTGAATTATGAAACATATCTCTGCACAAAAGCATTGAAGAAGAATATGCCCCTCCCACACACCTTTGCTGGTGCAGGATATTGCTCTGTGGTCTGGAACTACTCATGTAGCCCAGGCTGGCCTCAAAAATCTCAGTGAACTTCCTGCCTTAGTCTCCTGTTAGGATTACAGACTTGAGCTATGGCATCCAGCTTTCTGCTGGTCCCCAGCCCAGCTGTTCCTTGCAGCCCCTAAGGACCTGGAGCCTATCTCATCTCCCGTCTCCCTCCAGTAGAAGCAGGTACCCACTTTCCGGCTAGGCCTCCCCCCCAGGCCCGTTCCCTGCCCTTGTGTCTCTGTTCTCCATCCTTCGTCCCACTGAATTTAAACGTTCCTTTCCAGCCATGCCATGGTCAGGCTTTGGTGATGTCTCCTCTTCTGAATGGCCCTGCTAGTATGGACCCAGCCAACAGATACCAGCCTATGGGGATGAATTAAAGCAAGAAGTGGCTGGATCCCTCTGCACTCCAAATACTGTCTGCGGACAGTCTGAGCAAACGCCTGGCTGACCGCTTACAACCGAGCTGAAGCCCTGGGTTTTTCTCACTAGAATGTTCCCAGCAGACAAAATCCTAAAATAAACGCTCTTATTTGCAAGCCAGCACCAATCTCCAAGGAGAAAGGAGTCCTAGGTGCAGATGGGAAGCCACTGTCAGGGGCTGTCAAGACTGTGTCATTTCCCTTTGGCCCAGGCTGTCATAGGACCTGGGGTCAAGTTGCAGCTCTTCCCCAACAGCCAGATGACCCCGGGGGCAGCCCCTTGTGACTTGCAGCCTCCAGTTTCCTCATCCCAGAGCCGAGATCATGAATACTACTTGGCAGGATTGTGGAAAAGATTTGGTGAGATCATGGGAGGGGATTGAAAACCTGAAGTGTTAGCGGCATCGCGTGTCGCTAAGGGCGAGGCACAGCAACTTCTGTTTTCTTTCATTTCCTCTAAATCTGCCCCTCCCTCCTTCCCTGCTTCCCGACGGCAGGGAAAGGAGTCTAAACAAGGCCTAGCAACCTGCAGAAGGATCCGGGTGATAGAAGAAATTGCTTAGTCAATGACAGCTAACGAGCTAGTGTTAGCCAGCCAGCCTGAGCCAGTCAAGGCCCTACCCGGGACTCACGGCTTGGACCTTGGTACCAACCCGATCACTTGCCAGGTTAACAGTATAACCTTGAGTTAAGTTAGTGCTAATGGACTCTTATACCCTTATGTATCACACAGAGTGATGGTCATGAGACCTAATTTTTCCAAGGGGCCATTGTGTAGGTTGCTGTAGGTAACTGGCCCCGGTGCAAATCAGTCCTGCAGACAGCATGGGTGTTTTTTTTGTTGTTGTTGTTTTGTTTTGTTTTGTTTTGTTTCGAGACAGGGTTTCTCTGTGTAGCCCCGGCTGTCCTGGACTCTGTAGACCAGGCTGGCCTCGAACTCAGAAATCCACCTGCCTCTGCCTCCCGAGTGCTGGGATTAAAAGCGTGTGCCACCACTGCCTGGCAGGGTGGTTATTATTTTACTGTTACAAGCTGAGTGTCTCCAAGAAGGATTATGAGGAGATCAGCAGGCTGGGGTGGGGTGAGAGGCAGGGGGTCTGGTCTTTGTGAAAGGTTGACACAGCTTCAAAGACTTAATGTTCAGGCCAGCCCCAGGGCCAACAGAAGTCAGATAGCTGTATGTTTGAACACCATTTGCCCGGGGTGTTGGCTTGATTTCCAGGCTAGACACTATTAAGAGGTGTGTAGCCTTCACATTTGGACAGCCTGCCCACGTCTCTGGTGGAGGATGCCCCAGGCCTCAGACAGCTTACACTTTTTTTTTCTTCCCTTACTGAGGATTAAAGCTGGAGTCACGTGCTTTTTACGTCTCAGTGTTTCCAGGCTCAATGTTTTGAACTCAACTCTATAGCCCAGGCTAGCCTTGAGCTCTCTATCCTCCTGCCTCAGCCTCCCAAGTGCTGGGATATATAGGCCAGTGCCATCAGGTCCCACATTTCATTTTAATCTGACTTATTCTTGTTTTTTATTATGCTGTGTGCATATGTGTTTTCCCTGTGTGAGTGTATACACAGCACGTGTGTGCAGTGACTTCAGAGGCCAGCAGAGGGCGTCAGCTTCCCCGGGACTGGAGTGACAGGTGCGAGTCACATGTAGGTGCAGGAGAGTGAACTGGTCCTCTGTGTAAGCAATATCAAATATGATTTTTTTTTCTATCAAAGACTATAAAGCCTGTTTGGGACAGGGAATTAAAATTCTTTGTCTTACCCACATCCTAAAACTTATATGCAAATGTTTAAATTCTCTCATCCAATAAAACCCCTGCTGCATCAGGAATTTGACAGCCAGGAGCGGTTACTCCCTCCCTCCCTCCTCTGTTTCCTGTGTACCTTTTATTTTTCTCAGACTAGCCAATCAGATAAAACTGTGAGGTCGGACCCTAGCCAATGGGGGGAAGATGACGTCACCACCTGAGTGAGCCCAAACACCAAACGCACTTCCTGTCTCTGTGTTCCAGCTTCAGTGTGCACCCTCTTTTTTTTTTTTTTTTTTTTTTTTTTTTTTGGTTTTTCGAGACAGGGTTTCTCTGTATAGCCCTGGCTGTCCTGGAACTCACTCTGTAGACGAGGCTGGCCTCGAACTCAGAAACTCGCCTGTCTCTGCCTCCCAAGTGCTGCGATTAAAGGCGTGCGCCACCACTGCCCGGCTCAGTGTGCACCCTCTTGATCAAGAGAGGAGCTTTAAACTGGGTATTCTGGTGCGCAACCTTAGTTCCAGCACTCGGAGGCAGAGGCAGATAGCTCTCTGAGTTCGAGAGCAGCCAGGGCTGCACAGAAAAACCGTGTCTCAAAAAAAACCAATTACGTGTTTGAATCCTGCCAGCCAGTAAAACCTTTGTTTACACAAAGGCCTCCTGCTTCATGAATTTGGTCATTTGGAGTAGTGACCCACACTTTCTCCTTCCTCCATTTTTTTACACGAATTCTTTTAAGACTATCCAATGGGGTAAGACCGTGAGGTCTGACTCTAGACAACGGGGGAAAAGACACTGGTAATATCAGAAAGAACAGCCAGTGCTCTTTATTGATGATCCATCACGACAGCCCCTGTCTGCCTGTCTGTCTGCTGTCTGTCTGTCTGTCTATCATCTATCTGTGTATGTTGCGGGTGGGGAGTAAGAGGACCACTTACTAAATTCAGTTCCTCATGAGGCTCCTGGGGATTGAATTTACATCATCAGACTTGGCAGCAGGCAGTTCAGCCCACCCAGCGATCCTGTTGGCTGTCTTCTCCCCCTCCACCCACTTTTCTTTTAGACGTGGTCTTACTAGGCACCTGGAATTAGTTATGCAGACCAGGCTGGACTTGAACTCAGAGATCCACCTGCCTCTGCCTCCCCTGTGCTAGGATTACAGGTGTGCGCCACCTGGCAACACTGTAACGTTCTGAGAGGCAAGAAATTGTCTATCCTGGGACATTTGAATGTCTCTGTCCGGCCAGCCAAGTGTCCCCAGAAAGACATATCTTGGGGGCGGGGGGTGGGGTGGGGTGGGGTGGGGAGACCAACTTTGATATTAGGCTCTGCAAACGGCAAACCACCTCTCTCAGTTTACTATTTTTTGTATCTATGTGCGGTGTGTGTATCTATTGCGTGGTACTGGCACGCTTGTCTGTGCAGGCACATGTGCAAGCATGTGTGTGAGGGAGCCAAAAGTGGAGGTCCAGAAGCATCTTCAGTCAATCTCCCACTTTCTTCCCAGAGGCAGGGCCTCTCAGTGGAGCCCAGAGCTTGTAGACATAGCTAATCTTGCTGCACAGCCTGCTCTGGGGATCCTTAATTTCCACCTTCTGAGATGGGACTCAGACAGGTCACCACACCCTTGGCATTTACAGTTTCTGGCTAAGCTGACTCTGGCTTATTCAACAGTTGTCTTAACCAGAGACATTTCCCCAGATCTCTTGGTTGGTTGTTTTGTTTTGTTTTGTTTTGTTTTGTTTTGAGACAGAGTTTCTCTGTGTAGCCCTGGCTGTCCTGGAACTCACTCTGTAGACCAGGCTGGCCTCGAACTCAGAAATCCGCCTGCCTCTGCCTCTCGAGTGCTGGGACTAAAGGCATGCGCCACCACTGCCCGGTTGTTTGTTTGCTTTTGAGGCAGGGTCTCAGATAGTCCCAGATGGCCTTGAACTAACTCTCTGTGTTGCTGAGGCTGATCCTGGACTCCAGTGTCTCCGGCCTTCACCTCTGCAGAGCTGGGATTACAGGTAACAAACTCAGTTGGAAAGGGAGCCCACACTGAATCAATCTCACTGTTGTTTTGATGACGTAAAAACAAGCCAGCCTGTATTGTGGTGTAGTGTATAGCACTTCAAAGGCATTTTATGCTGTGGGGTAGGGTCGGGTGTGGCTGCTGCAGCCCGCATTCAGTGCCTGCTCTCAGGTGAAAAACATGTTAGAGCTCAGAGTGACAGAGGGGACATTTACAGGAGCCACCCTCTCCACCATGTTTTCTCTTTCCTGTCACCTGTTGACAATCTGCCACCAAAGACTCTTCCCACCCTTTGATTTCTTTAAAAAACAAAACAAAACAAAACTGGGCTATCCTAAGACAATTCTGGGTGTACTGATCTAGCTAATTCGCATTTAAGTGTAGATGGCTGATAACAGTTTAATGCATTACCACTCCCGTGGGTGGGGGTGGTTTTAAAGTGTAGAAGTTTCTCATGAGGAAAGAATGCACACGCATGCTTGCAGTTTCAAGCTTGGGTGGGGACCCGTGGGGAGAGGGGTGGTCACTGTGACCCTAGGTCAGCCCCAGCCAAGGTTAGTCTGCCCTGAATGGAAAAAACAGCCTGTTTTCCTCTGTAGCTCAAACTACCTTCATTTTTTTCTGGGCAGTGTCCAAGTACAGGTTTTTTTTTTCCGAAACAGAAAGTGTCTCACCAGGAAAAGCCACGTGTGTGTCCTTGTCCCTTGAGGCAAGGGGTGTGGTGGGGATGTTTAGGGTTCAGCAGCCTGACTTCCAGGTTTGTAGGTCAGGTCCCACCTGGGCCAGTGAGGCACCTGGGCTCCAGGCCATCAGCTGTCTGCCAAAGCAGGTGGTCCAGACACACCTGAGCCGAGGAGAGCTGAGTGCCTTGCCCACAGGCAGAGAGGCTGTGCCAGCCAAACACCGCTGCCTGGCTTTGCTTGGTTAAAGTCTGGTGCTGCTCTAGTTTCCAGGGAGGCCTGAGATAGAGTGGCCCAGAGCCCTGGTAGGGCATCTCAAATAGGAGAAGTGTCCTGGGGCCGAGGAACCTAGGTCTGATCCTAAGTTTGAAACAAACTTAGCTTCCCAGCCTGGTCCCAACCAGTCCCCTGGGCTCTCCGGAGTCATTCTGTTTCATCTATGACCAGGATCTATCTCCTCTCAATGACTGGCAAGGGAGGTAGTCAAAGCTAGTGGTCTTGACGCTGTCTTCAGGGCTTAGAGGCTCCGAGTCCATCAGGGGTGGGGTGAGTCTTGATGCAATCCCCTCAGCCAGCCAGGGCAGTTTCTCCAGAGGTGCTAATGTTCATCTCTGAGCCTCCCTTTGAGCTCTGTGCTCTAGACAGTCTCATTTAGAGCCTAGGCTACTGTTTGCACAGGAGGGTGCGGGAAGAGAATGATGTGAGAGACGTCAGGAGACAGGAGAAGACCTCTGTAGGAAAGACTCTACCCTTCACATGATCTTTGGTGGTGGTGTTTTGGTTTTTTTTTTTTGTTTTTTGACAGGGCCTATGTAGACCAGGCTGGCTTCAAACTCACAGACTGTCCTGCCTCTGCCTCCTGAGCGCTGGGATTAAAGGAGTGCGCCATCTTTCCTGCATTTAAAGGGTATTCTTAGTTTTAGCTCACTTCCATTTTATATAGGCAATCTCTATGAAGCCGAGGCAGGAGATCTCTGGAGTTCCAGCCCGGCCTGGGCTTCGTTTGTTTGGTTTTTTTTTTTGTTTTGTTTTTCAAGACAGGGTTTCTCTGTGTAGCCCTGGCTGTCCTGGAACTCACTCTGTAGACCAGGCTGGCCTTGAACTCAGAAATCCACCTGCCTCTGCCTCCCAAGTGCTGAGTCTTTCCTTTTTTTAATCAAGATTTATTTTCATCTCTGAGTTTATGTATATGTCTATATGAGCCATCTCTCCAGCTCCAGTCTAGTAGCCCAGACTGCAAGTATGCAAATGTAAAATGTCTGCATCGGACCAAAGTTCACGTGAGGAATGGGGTGTAGCTCAATTGGCAGCCTGCTTGCCTAGCTTGCACAAGGTTCTGAGTCCAGACCCTGCACATCAACAGCCTGCTAGCACACGCCTGGAGTTCCAGACCTCTAGTTTTTATTTTTGTCACAGCTCTGTCTAGCTAGGTAGAGCAGGCTAGCTTTGAATTCACAGAGATCTGTTTGCCTCTACCTCCCAAGGGAAGTAATTAAGAACCTATATCAGCCTGGCAGTGGTAGCATATGACTTTAGTCCCAGCACTTGGGAAGCAAAGGCAGGCAGATCTCTGAGTCTGGGGCTAGCCTGGTCTACAGAGTCAGTTTTAGGACAATCAAGACTACACAGAGAAATCCTACTTTTTTTTTTTTTTTTCATGCTAGCCCAGGCTAGTCTAGAACTTAACTACATGGGGCCCACACACAAAATGGCTCAGCTGGTAGAGATACTAGACACTAAGCAAGTCAACCTGAGTTTGGTCCCTGGGACCCACATGTTAGGAGAGAGCTGACCCCTGAAAGTTATCCTCTGACCTCCGCCCTCTACGTATGCTATAGCACATGTGCCCTACCTCACTAAAATAAGTTCAAAAATAAAAAAATAAAAATTGGATTTTGGTTTGTAGCTCAGGCTGGCCCTGGCCCTGGATGCGCAACAATCTTCCTGTCTCAGATACTGAGTGTTGGAATTACAGATAGGAGTCACCAAATCTGGACAGATGATAGATTATTAGTACACTATTCTTCCTTTTTTTCCCCCCCTCTTTTTGTTTGTTTCTCTGCATAGCCCTGGCTGTCCTGGAACTCACTCTGTAGACCAGGCTGGCCTTGAACTCAGAGATCCACCTGCCTCTGCCTACTCAAGGCTGGGACTAACAGCATGCGCCACTACCTTGCCCAGCATATTTTGGTTTTGGAGACAGGGTCCCACTATGGATCCCAGGTTGGCTTGGAATTAGCTATTTGGACCAGGCTGATTTTGAATTCATAGAGATCCACTTGCCTGGGCCTCTCAAGCTCTGAGGTTAAAGGGCTGTGCCACCTCACCCTGCCATATTGTATTTACTTAATTTCTTGGTGTGAGTCTTTGTGTGTGTGTGTGTGTGTGTGTGTGTGTGTGTGTGTGTGTGTTCGAGTATGTGCACATGCATGCCAAGGCACACATGTGGGGGTCAGAGGGACACCCTTTCCTTCCATCCTTTGGGTTCCAGGCATTGAACCCAGGTTGTCAAGTATTGCAACAAGAGCCTTTACCTGTTAAGTCGTCTTTGTTGTCCCATATTATACCATGATTTTGATTTAATTACTTACTGCTTTTAGACAGGGTGTCTTGTAACCCAGGCTGTCCTTGAACTCCTGACCATCCCCCCACTTACCAAGAGCTGGGATGTCAATGTCTGGCTTCTTACCCTGGATGTAAAAGGTTGAGAAGCAGCTGGCTCAGCAGTGGGGAGGCAGGGCTCATGCAGGGTGGATTGGTGCTGGGTCCTGAGCAGGCTCAGCTTGTTCCTAGGTGCTGCTGAGCAGGCTGGGCCTGACTGCTGGGCCTGATCACCAAACATCCAGATCCAGGTTGAGAAACTGGGATTTCGGAGCCTCATTGAGTCATTGGGCTCAAGCCTTTGTCCTGGTTAACAAGAGCAGCTGGGGTGGGGTCACACGGGATCGTCCCAGTTAGCCTATGAAATCTGTGTGCCTGGGGCTTTGGTCAGCTGTGTCTAGTGAGGTTGTCCTCAGAGAGAGGGGACAGGTGACACAGCATACTATTTTCTGACCTCCACAAATCCACTGTGTCAGTCATGACGGCACATATATACATAGACAATAAATAAATGTTAAAAAAAAATTGAGGTTGGGCATGGTGGCTCATGTCCTTGAATTCCATCAGAGGCAGGTGGATCTCTGTGAGTTCCAGGGCAGCCTGGTCTACAAAGTGAGCTCTAGGACAGCCAGAGCTGAACAATGAGATCATATCTTAAAGGAAGAAAGAATGACCCAGGCATGGGCTACATGCCTGAGATTCCAGCACATGGGAAGCTGAGGCAGTAGGATTAGAGAGTTCAAGGCTAGCCTGAGGTATAGTCAGAACTCACTTATTTGTGTATGTTTTAAAATATTTCTTTCTTCTTATTACGTGAATGTGTGTGTGTGTCTGCATGGATCTGTCTGCCGCACGGGTTTGCTTGGATTACAGTCTCCTGCAGTTCTGAGCTGCCTGATAGTAGTCGCTAGAGATTGATTCCGGGGCTCTGGAAGAGCAGGAAGTGCTCTTAATGGCTGTCACTTCCCCAGACCCCAGAAGTCACCTTTAAGAAAAATTCCCTCCGGGCAATGGTGGTACACTCCTTTAATCCCAGCGCTTGGGAGGCAGAGGCGAGTGGATCTGAGTTCAAGGACCCCCCTGGTCTACATTTTGAGTTACAAAAAAAAAACCAACAAAAACCAAAACAGAAAACCAAATGAAAAAAAAGAAAAAAAAAAAAAGAAAAAAAGAAAAACAAAGAAACAAAAACAATTAATTAAACTTGCTTTAGTAATTTTTGTTTTTTTTTCTTTTTTTGGTTTTTCAAGACAGGGCTATAGTCCTGGCTGTCCTGGAACTCACTCTGTAGACCAGGCTGGCCTCGAACTCAGAAATCCGCCTGCCTCTGCTCCCAAGTGCTGGGATTAAAGGCGTGCGCCACCACTGCCCGGCTTGCTTTGTTTCTTGAGACAAGGTTTCTCTGTGTAGCCCTGGCTGTCCTGGAACTTACTCTGTAGAACAGGCTGGCCTTGAACTCAGGGATCCTCCTGCCCCTGGATCCTGAGTGCTGGGATTAAAGGCTTATGCCTTCACACCTGGCACATATACATTAAAACTGAAACACCTGTGACTAGTGGCTCCCACAGAAGGAGGGAGAATTCTCTCAGCAGCTTGAGGGCCAGCATCTCTGGAAGGCCTCCAGGCTACTGAACATGGAGACCAATCCACACCGCTCAGAAAGGCCTTCGCTCCAACGTGCCTGTGACACTGGCTGGACCAAACAGTGTGTCGGACTGTTGCAAATGGAACCTTTGGTGTAGGGGTCACCTGGATGCCTACCCTAACACTTAAGGGAAGTTCAAAACCAAGCACTGCTGGAAAGTCCCATCCTGGCTCTTTTCTAGAACATGCTGAGGAAACACAGGAGAACCAAACCACGAGTACTTGGGGCGGATCATACCCCCACCCCTGAAAACCCTCGTCCTCGGCCCGGTGGTTCTGTTTCTCCCTCCCCTCAACATACAAATTCATACTCCCACGCCCTAAAACTAAATATTCCAACCTATGCCCCAAGCCCCAAATCCATACACCTCCACCTCACCTGCACCCACACCACACCTCAGAACCCACACCTTGGCCCAATTCTAGGGGCTTTGTTCTTCTTTCTTCTTCCTTTATTTTGGTGGGAATTTTTTTTTTTTTTTTCCAAGACAGGGTTTCTCTGTGTAGCCCTGGCTGTCCTGGAACTCACTCTGTAGACCAGGCTGGCCTCAAACTCAGAAATCCACCTGCCTCTGCCTCCCGAGTGCTGGGATTGAAGGCGTGCGCCACCACTGCCCGGCTCAAAGTTTAGTTCTTGATGGCACCAGCACTGGTTCCTGTACTAGCTGGTGACTGGCTTAACACTAGGCAGCCACAGGATATGTTCATTGGCTCAGCAGACTCTAGCCAGCAGTGCAGTTCTGTAAAGATGAGGGAAAACCCCAAGTGGATTTGTTTGTTTATATTCAGAGTGTTCTTTCTAGGGGCTGGGGCAGCAGGGGAAGGTAAGGCCACCTGGCAGGCCGGGACACAGAGGGAGGCGGGGCGTGGGTAGAGCCGGGTCAGGAGAGGTGCTGGCTGGCGAAATTAAGCTTCCCGGAGCCAACTCCAGACCCAGATAGGACAGAGGTGGGAAGGAGGGGGTGGAGGCGTCAATGTCAGAGTTCAGAGCTGCCTGCAATGAGCTGTTGAGTAACAAGAAGGCCCTGGGAAGAGATTCCCCCGGTCCTCTTCGAAATATATCGTTATCTGACCTGTTTAATCAGGGACTATCTTGTGCCCTTCTGTTCTCAGATACAAATTCCAAATCTGAGAAGCAATTACAGGATATTATTGTCTGGGTACAAATGCTGACTGGCAGCACCGTGGGTGGGTGCCAGGCCTGGATCCGTGTACACCATATCCTGGTATGTTATGAGCCAGGCTCTGCAGGTGGGCAGGACCCACAGGCATCCAAGGTACCATGGGGGGGGGGGTATGTATGTGTGTGCTTGTTCCTCGAAGGCTCACTGAAGCAAGCCTGACCCCAGAGTTCTTTCTACAATACTTTCGAAACAAAGATTAGAGCTAGGTGTGGAGACACACAACTGTAGCCCCAATATAGCTGAGCAAGGAGGATCAGGAGTCCAAGGCTAGTTCTTCTTGGTGGTATAACCAGGGAGGCTTGCCTGGAATATGAGAGACCCTGTCTCAAAAAATAAAAAACAAACAGCAAGGATCTTCAGGTGTCAGTTCTTTGTGAGGGTGAAACAGACTTTGAAATGTGTTCATTACATTTGATTTGGTGTTTAAACTCATTTCCTGGATTTTTTTTTTTTTTTTTAAAGTTAGATTTGTAGCAAGATGAGTTGGTGGCTGGAGAATGGTGGCGAAGGATGCTTGCCTCTCTTTTCTGAGGACCCTGTTTAGTTCCCATCCCCCACATCGGGCGGCGCAGCAACAGCGCCCTCTTCTGGCTTCTGAGCATGTCTGCACACACGTGGTGTACACGCACCCAAATATGCACGCACTTACACAAAAATAACTCTTTCAAAAATGTTTGCAGACTTTTTTTGTTTTTTCAAGACAGGGTTTCTCTGTGTAGCCAACACTCTGAACCAATTATTTAGGCTTTGTTGGGAAGTAGAATGTTTGTTTTTTTGTTTGGTTGGTTGGTTTTGGTTTTTTGAGACAGGGTTTCTCTGTGTAGCCCTGGCTGTCCTGGAACTCACTCTGTAGACCAGGCTGGCCTCGAACTCAGAAATCCACCTGCCTCTGCCTCCCGAGTGCTGGGATTAAAGGAGTGCGCCACCACTGCCCGGCGGGAAGTAGAATGTATCACAGATAGTGGTTAGGAAGCCGATCGATCTGTTGCTTATTGCTTTATTCGCAGTGTTATATATTCCCATCAAGCTTATTTTTATTTTATTTTGAGGTATAATGCAGCCGGGCCGTGGTGGCGCACACCTTTGATCCCAGCACTTGGGAGGCAGAGGCAGGCGGATTTCTGAGTTCGAGGCCAGCCTGGTCTACACAGTGAGTTCCAGGATAGCCAGGGCTACACAGAGAAACCCTCTCTTTAAAAACAATCAATCAGGGAAGGAGAGATGGCTCAGTGGTTAAGAGCACTGACTGCTCTTCCACAGGTCCTGAGTTCAATTCCCAGCAACCACATGGTGGCTCACAACCATGTAATGGGATCGGATGCGCTCTACCGGTGCGTCTGAAGACAGCAACAGTGGACTCACATAAATAAAATAAATAAATCTTTAAAAATAAATAAGTAAGCATAAAAAAAGAAAAAAGCCAATTCTTTATAGTGCCTGCTTGACTTTTACACACACGTTCACACACATTCACACAGCCAGCTTTGTGTAGCTTTGAATTTCATAGAAGTAAGAGCCTACTGCATACACACTATATGTCTGGCTCCTATTTTTTTTTTTTTTAAATTTAACCTTTGTTTTATTTTTACGTATGCGGGTGTTTCCCCTATATGTACATGTGTGCACCATGTGTATACAGTGCCCCGAGGAGTTACAGATGGTTGTCAGCTAGCTCCACCTCTTTGGAGTTTTGAGATGGTTGGTTTTGTTGTGCAGGGTACCTGTACTTAAAGGTCCGTTGCCTCAGCCTCCTGGGCTGCGGTCACATTTATCTTTCATGTAACCCCCGTTGGCCTCAAATTTGCCATGTAACCATGGTTAGCCTTGAACCTGAGATTTCCTTGTCTCAGCTTGCTAACTATTGGGATTGCAAGTGTGTGTCCCAATGCTTGGATTTCATCCCCCAGAAGTCAGGCACATGCGCTCAAGTGCATGAGACAAAGGGGGGGGGGCGACAACAGAGTCTTACTTTGTCACCACCCCTGACTGGTTTGGACCAGCCCAATCTGACCTGGAACTAACAGAGCTCTCCCTGTTTCTGTCTCCTGAGTACAGAAATTAAAGGTGCACACCACCACTGCTGGCCTCAGTTTCTTTGGAATGATAACACAGGGCCTCATGTAGTCCAGCCTGGCCTCAAACGTGTTATATAGTGTTATATAGTCCTGACTGGCTTTGAGTTTCTCATCCTCCTGCCTCTGCTTCCCAAGTGCTGATATTCGCAGGTGTGAACCATCGTGACTGGCAGGCTCATCCATTTTTTGTTGTTGTTGTTGTTGTTTTATTGTTTTGTTTTTTTTCAAGACAGGATTTCTCTGTGTAGCCCTGGCTGTCCTGGAACTCACTCTGTAGACCAGGCTGGCCTCGAACTCAGAAATCCACCTGCCTCTGCCTCCGGAGTGCTGGGATTATCATCCATTTTTTGAAGGAGACAATTTCATAAATTTCTTCAGATCCATAATCCTTCTCTTGGAATTCCTGGGGCCAGGGAGGATTTCAGATTTCAGAATCATTCACCATTTAGAGATCGTCAGGTGATTGTGTAAATGGCCAGGTTGGTTCCGGTACAGCACTGGGCAAACCCAGAGACCTTTCTCAGTAAGGTCCATGAATATTCACGTGCGGAGAGATGTTACCAGTGCCTGTAAATAACTTAACCTCAGTTCAGGTCCATTTTCTTGCCAACTGAGTTCACTTGAGGTCAAAATTGGCAGCCAAGCACGTTGTGATACTGCCTGTGCCTTATCTAGCCTGTGGCTCTCAAAGCCTCCCAGGATTTTGAAATTGAGAATAAAGCACAGTTTATAGCAGGACCTGTTAGTTGGAGTCAATTCTGTGACCCCATGGGAGACAAACATTAACTGGATACTTTCTCCCCCTCTCCCACCCCCAACCCCGCCTTCATAAACATGGGACGGTACTGTATAGATATCTTGGGTATAGCTCCATATTATGATGGGAGCCAGCCAAAGCCCATGGGAGTGTGGCCCGAGCAGAGTCCTGGACAGAGTTGCTCACACAACTCCACTCCTTTGCTGCCCCTGCATGCACGAGGCTATTCTAGACTCTCTGCCTTAGCTTTGTTTTTTGTTTTTTGTTTTTTTTGGTTTTTCAAGACAGGGTTTCTCTGTGTAGCCCTGGCTGTCCTAGAACTCACTCTGTAGACCAGGCTGGCCTCGAACTCAGAAATCCACCTGCCTCTGCCTCCCAAGTGCTAGGATTAAAGGCATATGCCACCACTGCCCGGCTTTAGCTTTGGTTTTACAAAAGAAACCTGACTGATGGCTTGCTGGGGGGTGTAGCTCAAGTGGTAGAGAGCTTAACAGAGCTTGTCCACTTGTATGAGGGGTCCTGGAGGGACAGAGGAGGGAGAGGAAGAGAGGAAGGAAGGAGGGAGGGAAGGAGGGAGGGAGGGAAGGAGGGAGGGAAGCAAGCAAGCAAGCTAGGCTGATGTGACCAACACTCAGTAGTAGGCTGATTCAGGAGAATCAAAAAAAGCCTTTTCTTTCTTGTTTGTTTGTTTGTTTGTTTGGTGTGTGTTTTGTTTAAGACAGGGTTTCTCTGTGTAGCCCAGGCTGTCCTGGAACTCACTCTGTAGACCAGGCTGGCCTCGAACTCAGAAATCCGCCTGCCTCTGCCTCCTGAGTGCTGGGATTAAAGGCATGCACCACCACCTCCCGGCAGACCTGATTTCTTTACCGGGGCTCCGTACAGTGGTTCATGATGGTGGGAGTCAGGGGACAAGAAGAACCGAGCTGGAGGACAAGGAGGCTGGGGGGAGAGAGAAAACAGAGAAAGCCTCGACTCCCTGCAGGGTGGAGCTGGCACCGGCTCAGGGCACTTGCTGTGTGCCAGGCCCTGGGGACAGGGATAAAGAGCATCTCTAGCCCTTCTTCCCCCTCCTTAACAATCAGCGAGGACAACACTCCAAAAACCAGCAGTGGCTTCCACATTCTCCTTGTAGGAGAAGCAGATTCAATTCCCAGTGCCTACATGGTGGCTCACAACTATCCTTAACTCCAGTCCCAGGGCACCCAATGCCCCCTTTCTGACCTCTGTGGCCACATGGTACACATATGTACACACAGGCAGGCAAAGCATTCCTACGCATTAACTAAATACATCCAAAACACAAAACACTAACAAGCAGAAACGAAGCCAACCCCCGTGTTTCCTAGCCTTTTTTCTTTTGAGACACAATCTTGTGTATCCCAGGCTAGCCTTAAACTTGTTACATGGGGGGGGGGGGGGTTGACCATGAAGTTCTAGTCTCCTGCCTCCACCACCCAAGTACTGGGACTAGTTGGATATATTTTTTATTATGTTCTGTCTTAGTTCAGGTCTCTATTGCTGTGATAAAACAGGAAGACCAAAAGCAATGTGGGAGGAAAGGGTTTCTGTGGCTTACGTACCCTCAGTCACAGCCCTCAGGGGTAATCAGGGCAGCAATCAAGACCAGAAGCTGAGAAAGAACTAAAGCAGAGGCCGCGGAGGAGCGCTGTTTACTGACTTGTTCCCCACAGCTTGCTCAGTCTGCTTTCTGACCCAGCCAAGCACCACCTGCTCAGGGTGGTACCTCTAAGAGTGGGCGGAGCTCTCTCACATCAATCATTAATTAAGAAAATTAAGAAAATGTCCCCGCAGATTTCCTCACATACTAATTTGATAGAAGCACTTTGTCAATTAAGAGTTCCTCTTCCTGAGACTGGAGAGATGGCTCAGTGGGTAAGGGCACTGGCAGCTCTTTCAGAGGACCCGGGGTTCAATTCCCCCTACCCATATGGCAGCTCACAACGGTCTATAATTTCAGTTCCAGGGAATCTGACGCTCTCACACATACATGCAGGCCAAAACCAATGCTCAGAAAATCAAAAGGGATTTCCTCTTCCCAGATATGTCTAGGTTTGCATCAAATTAACGCAAACAACTGGATTTACTAATTATTTCTTTATATATTATGTGCTGTGTGTGGACACCTGCATGCCACAGCTACACGTTTCAGAGTTGGTTCTCTTCCTCCTACCATGTGGGTCCTGTGGACTGATCTGGGGATCAGGCTTTGTAGCAAGTACCTTCTTTAGTCTCTGGAGCCATCTTGCTAGCCAGAATTGGACTTGCTCATTTACATCTATGTATACAGGGACTCACCTAGACTCTCCTGCCTGTGAACTTATTTATTTTGAGGTGATTTTCATATATTCCAGGCATGACCTTGAACTTCTGGTCCTCCTGTCTTTGACTCCAAATTGCTAAGCGTACAAGACTACTGTGTCATACCTGGTTTTGTGCGGTGCTGTGGATGCGTGCTAGAGAACGTCACTTAAGCCACGCCACGTACATAGCCAGTCTCCAACGATTGCGTTTATCGAACTGTCTCCGTGCAAGCAGGAGGCTGCTCATCCCAGTGCTGTTTGCAAGAGAACGGAAGACAGTCCCAGTGTTCAGCTAGAATGTCATGCATTGGCTCTGACCATTCTGGGTGAATAATACATGTCTTACTCTGTGTGTGTGTGTGTGTGTGTGTGTGTGTGTGTGTGTGTGAGAGCAGGCATGACCCACTGTGCTCATGGGGAGATGGAAGACCACCTTGTGAGACTTGATTCCTTTCTTCCACCTAGTCACTAGATGGCTCCTAATCCTAGCGGGCCCCAGAGATTGGACTCAGGACATTAGTCTTGGTAACAAGCATCTGTACCAGTTCAGCTAATTTGCCTGTCCTTTACCCCACAAAACTACCCAGGCTTGAACTTGCTATCCTCCTGCCTCAGCTGCCTCATTCCATGAAACTGGAATTACATGTGTCTGTCACTGGGCCTGGTTTAGATTGAGTTTTCTAAATGGTCTTTAATTTCTGGTCATGATTTCTGTGATTAGGGGAAAGGAGAAACAACCAATGAGAACATCCCAGTTGTTAGGAAAAAAACTGGGGGGTGAGGGGGGGGCGATGCAGGCTCTTCCTCATCACTCTGCCTCGAGGAGATGACACCCCCACCCCCACCCCCACCCTCCTGCTAAAGCCAGGTCCTTATTTAGGCAGAGCGGGCCTTCCCCAGCTCAGTTTCCATCAGGAATCCTTCCCCAAGTATCCCTCCTCCCTCTTTCACCTCGTGGCCAGCTGCAACCGGCTCTCTCCTGGGGCCTCCATTCTTGGTAGCAGCGGTCCAGGCTGCACATATGCACCTCGTTAGAGGCGGCCAGCACCAAAGCCGGCACATCTGGCTGCGGCAAGACAAAGTGCACTGCGGGGCAGCAAAGGGGAAGGTGCACGTCAGGACAGGGCCGCCGGGTCCTGCTGACATCTGGACGGTGGAGGGTGGCCAGTGACCGGCTGCAGGCGTTGTGCTAGCCAGCCTGGCCCAGATCCCTCAGTGCGGCAGAGCTGAATGTTTTGTGGCTGGCCTTCCCCACCTGCAGGCTTTGGGGGCTGAAGCTTGCAAAAGATGGAAGGGCAGATACTCTGCGGCATGCGGTGGCCTGAGCCAGGGGACCTACTACGAGAACAGGAGTAGTGACTACCTAGCTTATGGTGGCCAGGCCTGTGGCTGCAGGCAGCTGGGGCATAACGTAGATGAGTGTGTTGGAAGGAAGACCTGTGGGCCTCTCCTGGACTCCAGGGCACCTGCAGGCCGGGTGCTGTATCACGTGTCAGCTTCAGGGCCTGAGAAGCTCAGGGTCAGCAGTCTGCCAGGTCCTTCCTTCAGGCTGCAGCAGCTGCTCCTAAGAGTCCTCTCTGAAGTTGGCCGGAGATAAAAGTCACTGACCAACCAATGAAAGGCCAGAGCAACAGAGCAGCCCCAGTCCTTCCCAGCAGCTCTGCAGCCTTGGTCCTAAGTCTCTCCCAAAAGGGACCCCGTTATCATAGGAACCGCCAGCTCCCGAAGGCTATGATCTCTATCTCCCACCCTATCTTTGACCCTGCCCACTGCCATGGGCAGAATTCATTATCCTAGAAAGAAAACACAGGGTTGGGGGTAGCCATTAGGATAGAAGCTCAGAGATGAGAGCATCCAGTGAGAGGCTCAAGCCTCTCACTGTAGGATAGAAACCCACCCCTTCTCCGAGACAGGATCCCTGTAATTCAAGTTGCCCTTGGACTCACTGTGTAGCCCAGGCTACCCCTGAATTCCTGATCCTTCCTGCCTCCACCTCCCAAGTGCTGGGATTACAGGCATGTGCCACTATATCTAGTTTTAGGGAGGAACTTCTTACAAAACTATTTTAACTTCTGTGATAAAAATAATCAAAGAAGGGGCCGGAGAGATGGCTGGGGGGTTAAGAGCACTGGCTGCTTCTCCAGAGTAGCTGGGTTTCATTCCCAGCACCATATAATGGTGGACATTCATCTGTAACTCTAGTCCCAGAGGATCCAGCGCCCTCTTCTTGGCCTTTATGGAGGCAGAAAGATTAGAAGTTCAAGACCATCCTGGGCTTCTGAGCTACATAAGACTGTCTCAAAAATAAAGACATTTAAAAAATATATACTCTGTAACAGAGATATAATGTTATTACATACATTACAGGAGCTGTTGTTCTACACTTTTCTTTTGGGAATAATTTTTTTTTTTTGGTTTTTTCGAGACAGGGTGTCTCTGTGTAGCCCTGGCTGTCCTGGAACTCACTCTGTAGACCAGGCTGGCCTCCAACTCAGAAATCCGCCTGCCTCTGCCTCCCGAGTGCTGGGATGAAAGGCATGCGCCACCACTGCCCGGCTTAATCCCGGCACTTGAGAGGCAGTTTGAGGCCAGCCTGATCTACATAGGGAGTTCCAAGCCAGCCAGGGCTACACTGTGAGACCCTGTCTCAAAACCAGAAAACAAAAAGCTGTCTTTGAAACAGGCATGGGCTTATGTATTCTGAGTGTATCTCCATTTTGACAGTAGCTTGTCCCCAGAAGATTGGATTGCTGTATTCAAATTGTTCCAAACTCTGCCTACCTACTCTCAAAGGTTTATCTTATAATCTGCCTCTCTCTCTCCCTCTCTCCCTCCCTCTCTCTCTCTCTCTGTGTGTATATGTGTGTGTGTGTGTGTGTGTGTGTGTTTGTGTGCGCGCGCGCGCGCACATGAGTTTAGGTGCCCTCGGAGGCCAGCAGAGGGCGTCAGATCTCCTGGCCCTGGAGCCCTATGTGATTGTGAAGCCAACATGGAGGTGCTGGGGAGCAAACCGTGCTCAGCGCCTTCCTTACGTATTTCTGACAACAGAATCAAGTACCAGTTGTTACATGTAAGATGGACTGAATGGTCAGCCAGATGGCTCAGCGTGCAGAGGTGTTTGCTGCCAAGGCTGATGACCCAAGACTGATCCTTGAAACCCACATGGCGGAAGGGGAGAGCTGATCCAGCAAGCTGCCCTCTGACCTCCACATTCAGGCTGTGGTACTCACACATATGCCCCCCCCCCATCATTGCCTCCCCACCCCCCCATCACCACCCGGCAAAGCGCTAAGTGTAAAAACGTTTTCCAAAGTGAAGTAACCTTTAATTTTTTAGTTTCTCAATTGCACCTGTCAGGTTTTGAGCTCCCAACAGTCACTTCAGCCTTTCCTTACTGGCCACCATGTTGGTCAGCTCAGGCCTGAGGGACTGTATGAGGTCCTGTGTGGGGCTCTACACGAAATGCACACGCAGGTACGCACAGGTACGTGTACATGTCAGATGTCAGTTCCTCTGGAGCCGTCCACCTTGTGTTTATATTTATTTAGTGAAGATAGAGTCTCCCTGGCTGGCTTGGAACAAGCTGTGTAGACCAGGCTGGTCTCGAACTCAGAGGTTCATCTGCCTCCTGAGTGCTAGGATTAAAGACAAGAGTCTCACAAAGCTTCTAATTTTTAAAACTACCAAACTCAGTCCTCTGTGTGTGTGTGTGTGTGTGTGTGTGTGTGTGTGTTTGCACACTACTACTGTGCCACAGAAGTATGGGTGTGGAGGAGAGAGGACACCTTTGAGGACTTAGTTCTGACACGTGGGTCCCAGGGATTGAATTTAGGTCACCAGGCTTGGCACAAATGCCTTTCTTCGCTAAGCCATCTGGATGGCCTCGCCTCCATGTTTGAGGCAGGGTATCTCAGGATGGATCTGAGGCGCATTGATTAAGCTTGCAGAGCTGGCTGCTGAGCTCCTGCTGTCCTGTCTTTGACTTTGGGATTACAAGCATGTGCTATTATCGCTGGCCTTTTACCTGGGTGCTGGGAATTGAACTCCGGTCCTCGTGCCTCTGTGACAAGCACTCCTGAATGAGCTATCTCCCAGCCCTTGTCTGGTTTTTGTCTTTTTGAACTTCTTTGCTTTATTTATATGAGTACACTGTAGCTGTCTTCAGACACACCAGAAGAAGAGGGCATCAGATCCCATGATAGATGGTTGTGAGCCACCATGTGGTTGCTGGAAATTGAACTCAGGACCTCTGGAAGAGCAGTCAGTGCTCTTAGCCTCTGAGTCATCTCTCCAACCCCTTATCTTTTTTTTTGTTTTTTTTTTTTTGTTGTTTTTTTTTGTTGTTGTTGTTGTTGTTGTTTGTTGAGACATGGTTTCATGTAGCCCAGGCTATGTCAGAATTCAATCTACAAACCAGAATGAGCTGGAACTTCTCATCTTCCTGCCTCCATGTATTGTGTGCTGAGATTTCAAGGTCAGGCATGAGCCACCAGAGCCTGCTTATTGCATACCACAAAAGCACGTTACCAACAGAACCATATCCTTCCTGGCTCTCTTGTCTTATTCTCTGATGGTATTACAGTCATGAGCCAAAAAGTTTAACTTTTGGGAGGCAGAGGCAGGTGGATTTCTGAGTTCGAGGTCAGCCTGGTCTACAGGTGAGTTCCAGGACAGCCAGGGCTACAGAGAGAAACCCTGACTTGAAAAACCAAAAAACAAACAACAAACAAAAAAACCGATGTCTTCTTTTGCAGTTCTAAAAATCAAACCTAAGGCCTCGGTAAGAACTCTCCCACTGAATGACTGGTGTAGTCCTTGACATTTTAGAATTATTCAAATCAAGGCTATTTGGCTGCCTCTCACCTTTCACAAAGCAACCAATGCCAATGTGTTTCCAAAGGAGAGACTGGAGGGGGCTGGTTTTTCTATTCATAGGACACGTGGGAGCTCTCGTGGAGTTAGTAATATTTGTGCCCACAGGTTGGGACACCCTCTTCCAGTCTCGAGCTACCTAGGAAACCTAATTAATTATGGAACTACAGAGCACGGTTGAGTTAATATAGAATCAAGGCCGAGGGAGTTAGGTGTCTCGGGGGATGTTTATGACAAGCTGCAGGGTGCTCTGGTGAGTCACCAGTGCTCTTTAAGAGAACACAATTGCCTCCCAGGAGGCATCCAGGCCACCAGTCTCTCTGCAGGTCTCCTCATCCCTGGCATGGCTGGGCAGCCCTCCCCTCTTCCATGGCTCTCAAGAGAGACTGTACGTTCTGTCCATCCCTGCTCTCTCTCTCTCTCTCTCTCTCTCTCTCTCTCTCTCTCATCCTTCTGGGAAGGTTTCCTTTGGTCAAGCCTAGATGTACACAAAGGCTCCCTCCATCCAGACCAGTTTCTGCATACAGAAAGGCCAAGTCTGGAGAGAGGGCAGACATGCATAGTACCCCTTCCTGTGTCCCTTCCATTTTTGTGCCAAGTTCTAGGCCAGGATTCTTGACATCTTTCAGCCTTCTGAAGAGTCAAACCAAGCTGTGTGGTTAGATGTGGCAGTGCCTACTTTTAATATATTTGAAGGTAGAAACAGGCAGATCTCTGTGAGTTCAAAGCCAGCCTGGTCTATATATTGAGTTCCAGGCCAGTTAGGGCTACAAAGTGAGATCCGGTCTCAAAATAAAAATTAGTAACAATATTCAATAAGTCTAAAGTCATTCTCAGGTACATAGTGAGTTCAAGACTAGCCTAAGTTACAAGAGACTCTAAAACAAAACAAAACCAAAAAACTTCACAAACACACAAAAAACCCAAGTAGACTCAACAAGCTGAGACCCAGGGATGAAGTCAGAAGCCAGCTCTCTCTCAAAGAAACAGAAATCCCGTAGCACAGGGAAGACATTGATACACAGGTGGCTACTAGGTGTGATGAAGGCAGCCTGGCTGTGGGGTCAGCAAGCCTGACCCTGAGCTTCTGCTCTCAAGCCCCTCAGGGTCCTGTGTCCTACCCAGACATCATGGAGGACCGCACAGTCTGTGAGAAACGCAGACCCTCTCTGGGTACTGCCAACGGGATGGAAGTCTCGCAGGAAAGCTGAGCTTCGAAGGTAGGAAGCTAGGGAGGGATACTAGGTGACATTATAACAGCTCTTTTGGTGGCTGTCTTAGTCAGGGTTCCTATTCCTGCACAAACATCATGACCAAGATGCAAGTTGGGGAGGAAAGGGTTTATTGAGCTTACACTTCCATGCTGCTGTTCATCACCCAAGGAAGTCAGGAATGGGACTCAGGCAGGTCAGGAAGCAGGAGCTGATGCAGAGGCCATGGAGGAATGCTGCTTACTGGCTTGCTTCCCCTGGCTTGCTCAGTTGGCTTTCTTATAGAACCCAATACTACCAGCCCACAGATGGCACCACCCACAAGGGGCCCTCCCCCCTTGATCACTAATTGAGAAAATGCCTTACAGCTGGATCTCATGGAGGCATTTTCTCAACTGAAGCTCCTTTCTCTGTGATAACTCCAGCTTGTGTCAAGTTGACACACAAAACCAGCCAGTACAGAGGGACTACCGAGGTTCCTTCTCCAGGCCTTGGAAACTGAGACCAGAGTCACCTATAGCCATTGATTCTCTAGTCTCGATGTCCCTGCTGCCTCCTGGCCTTTACCTACATATTCTTCCCACTAACTTCTCCCAAGGCCTCCCCTCTTGCTCCCTGTGGCCAGCTATGTCCTAGGCATTGACAGCTGTGTTGGGGAGTGGGGCCCTGCTGGCTCGGGAAGTCATTGTCCAACACAGATCTCCCGGTGCCGTTTAATGGTCCTTCTCCCCAGCCTACTCAGCTTGTAAATAGATACCTTGTGTCATGCCAAACCCTGGCTTGGGCTTGGTGGCTAGGGTGTGGCTCACAAACCCAGCATCGGAGGGAGTGCCTGTGGGTGTGGCAGGTGCAGCTCCCCCTCAGAGAGAGCAGCAGCCAGGATCCCTCATCCAGAACTATTTTTGAACAGTGAGGATAGCCTAACGCAATTAACGTAGTCAGTTACTGGCACCTGCCTGTGGCTTCCACCTCATCTCAAAGCTGCCGCAGGAGGGACAGCCACAGGTCCAGTGTCCCCCAAGGCCTCTCAGAGGGAGGACAACCCCTTCTCTCTGTACTGTGCACTCAGTCACGTGGGTGCTCCTGCTGCTAGGCCAATCCCTAGCCCCGTGGTTCAGTCTGCTCTCCGCATGTCCTTTAGAGGGTGGTCACCCAAACACTGGGCAATTAGGACTCAGAGCCAGTGCGCGAGTGTGTGTGTGTGTGTGTGGGGGGGAATCAGGGCTGCTTACCGCAAACGGGTAGCTCTCTGTGACAGGGTGTATAGATGCTTTAATATTGTGATGCCTCTTCAGTTAAGAGCACATTCTGGGGCTGGAGAGATGGCTCAGTGGATAAGAGCACTCACTGACTGCTCTTCCAGAGGTCCTGAGTTCAATTCCCAGCCACTGCACGGTGGCTCACAACCATCTGTAATGGGATCTGATGCCCTCTTCTGATGTATCTGAAGACAGCGACATACATGAAATGTATGTACTTACATACATGAAATAAATAAATTAAAAAAAAAAAAAGAGCACATTCTGCTCTTGTAGAGGACTCAGGTTCAGTTCTCAGCACCCACATGGTGGCTTACAACCAACTACCTGTAACTCCAGCTCCAGGGCCACCTGTATGCATGTGGGGACACACACACACACACACACACACACACACAATTTAAAACTAAATCTTTTAAATCACATGACCAACAAACATTTGAGAATATGTCTCAGTTGGTAGAGTACTTTATAGTGTGTACAAAGCCCTGGGGGGGTTCATTCTTGACACTATATAAACCTAGCGTGGTGCCCTATGTCTGTGACCCCAGCACTTGGGAGATAGAAGCTCCAAAGGGTCAGAAAGGTTCAAGGCCATCCTTGGCTACATAGTGAGTTCTAGATCAGTCTGGGCTACACTAGCTTCAGTTTTAAAAGAAGAAATGAAGAAACCTGGCATCAGTTATCTGTGTGTCTAGGAATGTGTTTTTTTGTTTGTTTTTTGGTTTTTTTTTTTTTGGTTTTTTCGAGACAGGGTTTCTCTGTGTAGCCCTGTCCTGGAACTCACTCTGTAGACCAGGCTGGCCTCGAACTTAGAAATCCACCTGCCTCTGCCTCCCTAGTGCTGGGATTAAAGGCGTGTGCCACCACTGCCCGGCTAGGAATGTGTTTTTATTCTGATATCTCAGACTTACACATAGGGTCTGAAGATGTATGAATAGTTGTTTGTTAGAACCACTGTTTCCATGTGTGTATGCATGTGTGTGTGCGGTTGCATCTGTATGTGTGCATGTGTGCGTGTGTGCATGTGTGTGTGTGTCGCTGTGTGTTCATGTGTGTATGCATGTATGCATCTGTATGTGTAGTGTGTGTGCGGTTGCGTGTGTCTGTGTATGTCTGTGTGTGTGTGTGTATGTGTGTATGTGCATGTAGGTGTATGTCTGTGTGTATGTGTATGTCTCTGCGTGTATGTCTGTGTGTGTATGTGTGCATGTGCGTGTATGTCCGTGTGTGTGTGTGTGTGTGTGTGTGTATGTCCGTGTGTGTCTGTGTGTGTCTGTGTGTATGTCTCTGTGTGTGTGTGTGGTATGTGTGATCAATCAGTGTGACAACCAAGATTTTATTTCCCTTCTGGGACACACCAGCTCCCGTCTCCTCTCATGAGAAGAAAAGGAACCTTCCAGAAGTCTCTATCAGTACAGCTTTCTGCAAAGCCCGTGGGAAGAAAGAACAGGGCAATGGTGCGGGCGGTGGGGTTGGAGGGGAGGATTATGAGCATTTGGCTTCGTCTTTAACTATTTACTTAATTTTTATTTAGATTTACTTATTTTTTGCGTGTGTGCATGTTTTGCTTGAAAGTATGTCTATGCACCACATCTGTGTGGTGCCTGAGGAGGCCACAACTGGAATCAGCTGCAGGGTGGGCGCTGGTTACTGAACTGGGTCCTGTGGAAGACCAGCCAACGCTCTTAACCACTGGGACATCTCGCCAGCCCCGGGATTTGTCTTTTAACTTCTGTACTTTATTGGGTTGAAAGAAGACAGCACATGGATGTTTTGTATATTTGTGGCGTTTTGTTGTTGTTGTTGTTTGGTTGGTTGGTTTTTTGGTGGTTTTATTTTTTGTTTGTCTTGTGTTTTGTTTTTTTGTAATCCTCAATTTTTGTATTTTGAATACACGGTCCTTTTGTGAACAGGAGGGAAAAAAATATCGTTAAAGAACCAAATAGATGTGGTTGGCCACCCGGTAGCCATCTTGTTGTCTGCTTCTGCAGAGTGCTGGTTACAACCATCACTCTGGGCCAGAGTCCCTGGGTGGGGAACACAGGGCAGAGATCCAGTGGACATGGTCTCCACCCTCTCCTCACTGACCCCCTCCCCAGCTTGTACCAACTCATGGCCTGGTGTCCCTAGCCTGACCCCATCAATGCTTGCTGCCAGGTTTCTTTGCTTAGCTGGACTCGGCCTGACCTTTCTGATCCAGACCAGCTGTTTTCTGGGCCTGGCAAGTGTGGCATTTGTAGGTTCAGCTGGGCACTCAGGGCTAGCCCTCCATCTGGGTTGTAACACCGGGCCAGGTAAACACAGGTTCCTGAGCCTGCCAGGGTTCCCGGCCCTGACTTTACAAGGCCACCTTGATGGTTGTGTCCCTAGACAGACACCTGGAGTCAATGCCAGTCTGTCACATCTGATCACTGCTACCCCAGCTGTGTGACCTTAGGCGTGCCCTTTGGAGGGTTACTGTGGACCTGGTGCTCCCCACATATACCTCACCCTAGTAAAACAGGAGACAGGAGCAGCCCGCGTCTGTGCTGTGAAATCACATTGCTTACATTCGAGTGTGTTGCCCACCAACAGTGTGCCTGGCACTGGGTTCAATTCCTTCGGGGAAGGCAGAAAGCAGGGGCCTGGGGCCCTGGGGCCCTGGGGCCAAGGAACTTAGGCTCCCTTAAGAAATAAAGCATTTTCTTCCTTTTAGCTGCAAACCAAGCAACCAAGCAACCAAGCAACCAAACACCACCACCACCACCACCACCACCACCACCATCACCATCATCAGGTGTGTGCCAGCGGCAATGGCGGCAGCAGCAGCAGGGTTCAGGGTTCCTACAGGACACAGGGTCCTGGCTCAGCTTTTTTCTTTCACTGGGCCTGATTTCCTCATGGTACAAAGGACAGTGGCTCCTGCTGTTGTTAAACTGCAGGGAAAATCAGACACAGCCATGTGCGTGACTGGCTCAGTCACTAGGAGGAACTGCCAGGTGAGGAAGGCGTTTAACTAGATGCTTAGAGGTTTCATTTCAGCCAGGCATGGCAGGCACACACTTTTCATCCCTGTACTCCGGAGAGCCAAGGCTAGCCTGCTTCACATAGTGAATTCCAGAACAGCCAGGGCTATAGAGATCCTGTCACAAACAAAACAACAAAATAATAATGTTGGGCAGTGGTGGCACACGCCTTTAATCCCAGCACTGGGGAGGCAGAGTTAGGTGGATTTCTGAGTTCGAGGCCAGCCTGGTCTACAGAGTGAGTTCCACAATAGTCAGGGCTACACAGAGAAATCCTGCCTGAACAAAACCAACCAGCCAACCAAACATCATCATCATATATAATCAATTAATTGATAATTTTATATCATTTAATGGGCTAAGTTACCTATGGATGTAAGCATTTTTAAATTTTATTTATTTATATGCGCTTTTGGTGATCAGGTCTTACTAGGTAGCCTTGGCTAGCATATAGACCAGGTTGACTTCAAACTCAGAGATCCAACTGTCTCTGCCTCCCTCTAGAATGCTGGCTTTAAACATGTATGCCGCCACACCAGGTGAGTTTCCTTCGCTTTCAAATTTCAATAAGCACACATCCGGAAGCTGTTGTGAAAGGTCCTTATGACTGTCAGGGTAGCTGCCACCGAAGTATTCCAGCATCTTCTCATCACGTGGTTAAGAATGGGGTCGGAATCTAGTCAGTACAGCGTTTAGCCAGCACACAGGAAGCCCCGGGTCCTGTCCCCAGCACTCTATAAAATGGGCACGATGGTGCACACTTGTAATCCCGGCACCCAGGAGGGGGAGGCAGAAGGTCAGAGGTCAAGATCGGTCTCCGAGACATAGGGAATAGCCTAGGCTACATGGGAGGCTGAAAATGGACGTATAGATAGATACTCAAAGAGATAGAGGGTGGATATGTCGATGTTAGGGAGAAGAGAGATGAAGATGTTTCTGGTCAAAGCCCTCAGAGACCCACGAAGGCACTACCAAGTTCTCTTCACGCCCCCCCTTTCTTCTCCTGGTTCCCCTGGCTCTCCTGCTTGGGAGGTGTCCCGCATTAATCTGTCATTTCCCACTTCTCAATGAAAAATGTCTCAGAGACAGAGACAGTGTGTCCTTAGGCTCTGAAACAGTCCTGGTGCCTGCCCTAGCCCACAGAGCTTGTGAGTGGTCAAACAACTGAAGACTTAGGACTCAAAATGGAGACACCGGTCAGCAGAAGGCCACAGGGCTGGCTTTGGGCTATAGCTGCCATCTGGGGGTCGTTGTGAGGTCCAGAGTCCTCTGCAGGTAGCCCAGGTACTACTCAGCCAGCTGCTGCTTTCCCTTGGAAGTCTCCAGGCATGCCTGTCCTCGTAGGTCTGGGTGGGCATGTGACCTGGGGCAGCAGAGCCCTCCTACCTCTCCCCCTAGTGTCACATGATGGTGTGCCCAAGTGTCCTCTTCTGCACTTTCTGGGCTTCCCAACCCAGACCTGCTCTGTAATCAAAAACCATCCTGCGAGCCTCATCGGTCCAGGGGGCCCAGATGGTCTCTGCTCATCATGAGGTAGGAGACAACAGGAACTGGGTCAAGAGCCCTGGCTGAGCCTGGGGGAAGGCAAGACCCTCTTATGGGGGCACCCCTGATCCTAGCCTTTGGTCTTGGAAGGCCTGTCTGGGCCATGACTTTTCTCTGAGAAGAAGGAAGTTGCAGGGTCCTGAGGTTTCTGCTCCATTCAGGGCCACCAGGCAGGCACTGTTTCCATCCACAGAAGGGCCTTCTTCCAGACATGGAAGAGAAGGAGAGGTGAGATGTTGGTACCCACTGAGGCAGGAGCCAGGACGGCAGCTCAGGAGCCAATACACAGGATGGTGAAGGTCTTACTTGCTTTCCCCAGCCCGGCCCCATTACAGCCCCTACAGAACACCTAATAATCAGAGTTTTGTTGAGGACTTGAGGCTGACCCTCAGCACTGGGGTCTGCCTCCCAGCTGGGAGGTGGCAAAGCCCTGACTATGGGCTAGGAGGTGACAAAGCCCTGAGTGGGGAGTAATGGTGACTCAGAATAATTCACAAGGACCCAGGGAACACCCCCACTGGCCACAGAGCCAGGATTCCTTCTCCCCATTGGAAAGCAGGGATTTTGAAATTTTACTTTGGGACTTTGGTAAAATTCTGCAGAATCTTTCAGAGAAAGCATCAAGCTTTGGGTATTTTGGGGGAAATTACTAAAAATCAAAATAAAAACAAACTTCACCTTTATATCTGTTTATAAATTAGTTGTTTCTCTCTCAGTTCCAAATTATATTCATGTCTTATATATTGTTGTTGTTGTTGTTTGGTTTTTTGGTTTTTTGAGACAGGGTTTCTCTGTGTAGCCCTGGCTGTCCTGGAACTCACTCTGTAGACCAGGCTGGCCTCGAACTCAGAAATCCGCCTGCCTCTGCCTCCCCAGTGCTGGGATTAAAGGCGTGCGCCACTACTGCCCAGCGGCCTAAACCTTTGGCTACACAGTAACTGACAGTTTCTTCTGGCCTCTGTGGGTACTACACTCACAGGGGCAAACCCGCAAACAACACACACACACACAAATCACACACACACACAAATCACACACACACACAAATCACACACACACACAAATCACACACACACACAAATCACACACACACACAAATAATACTTTTTAGAAATGACGACTCCCAGCTCCTAGTCTCCTTGACTTTACTTTTCACTCTGACATTATCTTCAGGAGGTCATTGTGCGTTGGGCATGGTGGGACAATGCCTTCAATCCTAGCACTCAGGAGAAAGAGACAGCTGGAGGCCAGCCAAGACCACATACGGAGACCCTATCTCAATAAAACCACACAGGAAAAAGATCCTATAAGCCACTCACTTATTTACTTCACACATCTATTTTGTTTACGTTGGGCCAGGCCTCACTGATCTGAGTGTTCTTGAACCCCTGGGGCTCTGCAATGCGACTCTTCCCAGTGGCTGGAATCATATCCTCTTATCTGTGACTTTCCTTTGAGCAGTTTCCTTCCAGACGGAAGGAGTGGGTCTCCCTGGTTCCTTCCGTGTCTCCAACACTAAGCTCGGTGCCTCAACTACAGCAGGTACTCAGTAAATACTTGTTGATTGAACAGAAGAACTCTAAATTCTGGGTGACTGCGGGCTGTGCCCTGGGCATCAGGGAGGAGGAAGAGCATCTGGAAGTACTCTATGCCCGCCCGTTGAGGTTGCCTGTTTAGCTGGTTCTAGTGGCAGGGGGACAGGTACCTGACAACTAGGTGAGTTCTGGGTGAATCACCCCTAATGAGCCGGTTAGGGCCACGCCAAGCCGCTTCCCACACAGGCAGCCTGCAGGTCACTGCCTGTCCCCAGGAAGCTCCTTTGTAAGGAGTGAGCAGGACCCTGGGCTGGGGTGGAAGGAGCGGCTGCCTTTCCTCAGACCTCACCCATTCCTGAGTTCTGAGTCGCTCCCCTGGCTCTTCTGCCCAGCTGAGCCTTGGCTCCGAGACCTCTGTAAAAAGGAGTTTCGCTGGGCAGTGGTGGCGCATGCCTTTAATCCCAGCACTTGGGAGGCAGAGGCAGGTGGATTTCTGAGTTCGAGGCCAGCCTGGTCTACAGAGGGAGTTCCAGGACAGCCAGGGCTACACAGAGAAACCCTGTCTCGAAAAAAAAAAACCAAACAAACCAATAAATAAATAAGTAAATAAGAAAGAAAGAAAGAAAGAAAGAAAGAAAGAAAGAAAGAAAGAAAGAAAGAAAGAAAGAAAGAAAGAAAAAGGAGTTTCAATCCATCCAGGCAAGGCTTGTGTGTCTGCTGTTCCATCTGGTCCCTGAGATACTAGAGAGAAGAGGTGAGAGCAAGGGAGAGCCCCAAGCAGCTCGATGGTGACTCAGTCAACCTGAGCTAAGCACAAGACTGGGTCTGAGCAGCTGGGCTACTTGGCCTGCTAAGCAGAGTGGGGTAACCTCCACCACCATGCTACACCTGATCCGTTGGCACCCAGGACCTATCAGAGGGCCTGCCCAGACCCTGTGACCACACAGGGGAAGGGAGACACGCCCCTGTCTGTGGCATGGGGCAACGCCTCTTGCCCTGTTAGGTGAGATCCTGGGTACACACAGGGAGGAACGTAAGTGGGCAGCCTAGCCTCCTCCCTCATAGGGAAAAGATGTGACCCGAGAGACAGGTTCCTGAGGAGGAGACTGGCCAGGCCCCATCCCTGAGTTAACTTAGCCAGCCTTCCTGCTTCTTCTTGGATGGCTGAGGATCTCCACCTCAGAACCCAAGTGGCCCAGGCCTCTCTGTGTGCAGTATCCTAGCCACCTTTCATTTGTAACTGTTGATTTCCTAGAGAGATTGGCACTGTGGAGGTGCAAGGGGGGGGGCAGAAACATGAATCCTTCTTCAGGGAGACCCCGAGTTAGAACCTGCAAGAATCATGATAGAGACACCCCACCCGTACCCCCCACAATCCCCAGTGTACATCTGAGGGAGTATGTGGGGGAGGGGAGTCACATGTGCAAAGATCCTGAGGCAGGAATGGGGTTGGGGGTATTCAGAAGAGCCAAGGAACAGAGGAGACAAGGGAAGAGGAAGCAAAGAAAACTGGGGAGACCCTAAAGCCTTGAGGATCATAGTGACAAATTTTACACAGTGAGACAGGAGACATAAGAGGCTTTGAATTGAGTATTGATCCAAGCCAATCCAAGGTTTTTTGGTTTTTTTTTTTTTTGGTTTGGTTTGATTTTGAGAGAAGGTCTATGTAGACCAGGCTAGCTTCAAACTCACAGCGATACACCTGCCTCTGCTCTCTAGTGCTTAGATTTTAAAGGAGAGTGTCGTAACATGAGGTTTGTGTTTGTTTTTTAATATTTACTTTATTTACTTATAAGACAGGGTTTCTCTGTGTAGCCCTGGCTGTCCTGGAACTTGCTCTGTAAATCAGGCTGACCTTGAACTCACAGAGATCTGACTGCCTTTGCCTCCCAAGTGCTGGGATCAAAGGTGTGTGCCACCACTGCCTGGCTTGTGTTTGTTTTGTGTGTGTGTGTGTGTGTGTGTGTGTGTGTGTGTGTGTGTGTGTGTGTGTTTGCATGTATGTGGAAGCCAGAGGACAACCTTGAGGGCCATCCTTGGGAACACCGGCCACCTCCTTTGAGACAGAGTCTCTCCTCGACTGATTAGGCTAGACTGGCTGACCACCGAGTCACAAGAATCCTGATGCTTGCCCTCCCAAGTTTTGCTGTTAACATGCCTAACCTTACAGGTAAGTTCCTGGAATGGAAGTCGATTTTCCTGCTTAGAGATGAGCACTATACAGACTGAGCTATCTCTCAGGCCTTATTTAGCCTGAACTTGAACTTGCTATACAATCAGGAAAGGTCTTGAATTCCTGAGCTCTCTGCTTCCATATTTTTTTTTTTTTTTTTTTTTTTTTTTGGTTTTTCGAGACAGGGTTTCTCTGTGTAGCCCTGGCTGTCCTGGAACTCACTCTGTAGACCAGGCTGGCCTCGAACTCAGAAATCCGCCTGCCTCTGCCTCCCAAGTGCTGGGATTAAAGGCGTGCGCCACCACTGCCCGGCTGCCTCCATTTCTCAAATGTTAGGATTACAAGTATGTGGCCCCTTGCTCACTCTTTTTTTGGGGGGTGGGGCAGGATTTAATTCTGTAGCCCAGACTAGCCTCCGACTCACAGTAATCCTGTCTCTAAACCAGCTTCTGAGATTACAGGAGTGAGCCACTCTGCCCAACTCTCTTTTAGTTTTGTTTCAAGACATGGTCTATGTTGCTGGTCTGGGTCTTGCTATGTAGACCAGGCTGGCCTGGAACTCACGGTACTAGGACCAACAGCATTCACCGCCACACCCTGCTTCCTTGCTGGGCTTTGGAGGATTTCCTGGCCTCATGGGGGACCTACCAAGGAGGCAGGGGATGGGGCTAGGGTAGATGAAGGGGGGCTATGAGGTTGTTGAGTAAGAGGTGGGGTGGGGGCTGGAGAGATGGCTCAGTGGTTAAGAGCACTGACTGCTCTTCCAGAGGTCCTGTGTTCAATTCCCAGCAACCACATGGTGGCTCACAACCATCCGTAATGGGATCCTGTTCCCCTTTCTGGTGTGTCTGAAGATAGCTATAGTATACTCATAAAATAAATCAAAAAAGAGGTGGGGTGGGGTGATATTCGGGGGGGGGCAGGTGGGTATGGGGTGTATTTTGAAGTCCTGATTGTATACAGACATGGAACAGGAAAGGTGACCTGAGGAACCTTGGCTTCCCAAGCAGGAGGGCAGCACAGCATATTTCAGCATGCAGCTGGGTGGCCATCTCCCAGGAGTGAGTTGGCCTAGCAGGGTTTGATACTTCCCGCCAGCAGCAAGCTGCCAACCCCCCCCCCCCCC
>CM052720.1:42000513-42043982 GCA_028551405.1 Uromys caudimaculatus
AAATAAAATCCAGGTCCCATGAATGAGAGGAAACACGCAGTGTCTGGTGTCTGTCTTTATGACTCTGGCTTATTTTGCTTAAATGCAGTGACTTCCACCCATCTCCTGCATAGAATCCTGCTATGCACATGTACACATTTCCTTTGTCATTCATCTGCTGATGGACACGTGGGCTGGTCCAGTTCTCTAATTAACAGAGATAGTGCAACAGGAAACAGATGTTCAGGTATCCCTGTAGAGTGCTGACTTAGGGTCTCCGTGTGCGGCCAGGGGGTGGACGAGCTGGGCCAGACGGTTCTATTTTCAGTGTTTCAGGAACTTCTATCCTGACCCGCTGAGCCATCTCACTGGCTCCAAGCATCCCTGAGAGGAGGAGGGGACAGACAGAGGTGTCCATTTCATCCCCATGTCTCTGCATCTCTCCTTCGCCCTCTTTTCTCTGCCCCCAGGTCACTGGTTCTCCTACTGGAAAACAGTGGACTTAGCTCATAATGATTGATAAAACACTCAGTGCATCCTGTGTGCCTTTAATCCCAGCCCTCGGAAGACACAGGCAGGGGGTTCTCTGTAGACCAACCTGAGCTACAAGACTATATACTTAGACCCTGACTCAAAACACACACGGACACACAAGCACATACACACACGCACAGCACACAAGCACACATACGCACCACACACACACCACATACCACACACATGCACACACACACACAAGCACACACTGTGGCCTCATGGGATCTTGCTGCTATGATCATGGTTCCTCTGGCTTTGGCAGGTGCCCTGAGTGGCTTCAGTTTCCTCCCGGGCCATGAAGCCCAGTGCTTAGGTCCCTCCCATGGAGGTCCCCCCCCCCAAGTTCTCTGGCCTCCCCCTTCTCAGACCAAGCAAATAAAAAGTCTTACAAATAGACCTGGACATTGTTTAATTTCAAAGTTAGTTGGTGTCTGCTTTTCCCCTCAACCCTTCCAAAGCTTCCTAGGTGACTCACACCCAGGCTCAGACCTTCACTAGGGTCCTGGTTACTAGCATTTCTCATATTTTATTTTATTTTGATTTTCTTTCTCTCTCTCTCTCTCTCTCTCTCTCTCTCTCTCTCTCTCCTTTCTTTCTTTCTTTCTTTCTTTCTTTCTTTCTTTCTTTCTTTCTTTCTTTCTTTCTTTCTTTTTGTGCTCTCAGGTTCCCGTGTAGCCCAGGCTAGACTGAAACTCATTATATAACCGAGGGCAGCCTTGACCTTTTGGTCCTCCTTCCTTTACCTACTCAACTGCTGGCATGTATTGCCATGCCCAGTTTATGTTTTGCTGAGGACTGGACCCATTAACCTACAACACTGGTCACACTTCCCTGCTTTAGCAATGAAGCTCTCGTGGTCCAGGGACACCCCCCTCCCCAGGCCCCAGCCGGCTGGGACACTTGGTTGTGTCTTTCTGAAGGAAAGGGCCCATGTCTGCTGGATGCAGTCAGGACGAATCGACTCGGTATAGACATCAGATAGGTCAGGGTAGCCCAGCTTGGGTGAAGTGACAGAGCTGTGGGGTTGGCCTGGGAAGGTTGTCATGGACAAGGTTTTTTGTTTTGTTTTGGTTTGGTTTTGGTTTTTGGTTTTTCGAGACAGGGTTTCTCTGTGTAGCCCTGGCTGTCCTGGAACTCACTCTGTAGACCAGGCTGGCCTCGAACTCAGAAATCCACCTGCCTCTGCCTCCCAAGTGCTGGGATTAAAGGCATGCGCTACCACCGCCCGGTGGGACAAGGTTCTTGATGAGCAGCCAGCTGTGTTCAGTCAGTCAGATAGATCTTCTTCATCAGGTCCCTCAGGGGTCCGGCCACTGGCCGCACGCTTGATAGCTCTTACCCAGCGACCCTGCAGCTCCACAGACTCAGCCTTGAAGGTGTACTGCTGACTTGACTGTTGCAGCTGGAAAACCCGAGGGTCCCCCTGGGGTCCTGAAATCACCTGATAGCCCAGCAGGGGGATGGAGGTGTGAGCCTTTGTGTCCTGGAGGAGGAGAAAGCTGTGGGCTACCATCCCCCAATTCAGCCCCGACTGCTCCTGACAGCCACACATGTCTGCTTGTACTAGAAGCCCCTGATGGATGGGGTTGTTGGAAGATGGGGAAAAAGGAGGAGAGGGAGAAGGAGCAGGAGAAGGAGGAGAAGGAGGAGGAAGAGGAAGAGGAGGAGGAGGAAGAGAAGGAGGGGGAGGAGGAGGGGGAGGAAGAGGAGGAGGAGGGAGAGGAGGAAGAGGAGGGAGAGGAGGAGGAAGAAGAGGAGGAGAAGGAGGAAAAAAGGAAGAGAAGGAAGAGGAAGTGGAGGAAGAGGAAGAGAAAAAAGGAAGGAGGAGGAGGAGGAAGAGGAGGGAAGAACGAGCCTTCCTGCAGTCTGAGCCCAGCTCTGAAGCTCAGTAACCTATAACTTGAGAAAACCATGTCCTCAGAGGGCCTCAGTTTCCCCATCTTCCCTGTAGGGCAAATAATACCCCAAGCCCACTTTCCCCTCTCCTGTAAGAACGGGAGGTCTAGCTGGGAACAGACATGGCCTACCTGAGGGGCTGCATAGACGTACAGCACAAGAGGATCATCCCGGGGGATCACACACCAGCTCCGGGGAATGCTCCTGCCACACTTGTCCCCCACGAGCTGCAGGAAGCTGCACACCAGACACTGGTCGGGCCCTGCTAAGGCCTCTTTCTGAAAGTAGAAAGGATGGTCAGGTGACAGAGTGCCCACAAGGTGTCATGAGACCAGACATCAGCCATGGACCTTCACAATCACTGCCAAATTTTTTTTTTTTTTTTTGAGACAGAGGCTCATGTAACCCAGGCTGACCTAAGATTTGGTATGTGGCAAGGGATGGCCTTGAACTTCTGGTCATCTCCTCACACCCCAGGGATATGCCATCACTCCTGACACAATCACTATCCTTAATCTCTGCATGATACTACAAGGAACGATAGGTCGTTTGTCTCTGAAGCTCAGAGGCGCTCCAACCATCCAGGTTTATGCTGGCCAACAGCAGACAGAACCGTAGGAGCAATGAGGCGTGTGCGCTCACACCGGCAGGCGCCAGAGCCAGGGCTGTCCTCCTGAGCTAGTCAAGGACAGAGATGGAGCCTGGCAGGCATGAGACTCCAGAAGTAGGCCTTTTGCCCAGTTGAGGGGTGGGTGAGCAGAGGGGGCACATGAGAGAAAGCTGAAGTCTGTGAAGAGAAGCCAACTTGCTCATGGGAGTGAGTCTCAGTTGAAATAGGTCAGTTTTCTTCTTTTTTTCCAAGGGACTGTAGGATGTCACTTTAGCCCTCATGGGGGAGATAGTAGCTCAAAGATGACCATGGCTGGTAGCCATAGCTCATGCTTATGGGATGGAGAATGGTTCTGGGAGGGCTTGAAGCTGGTACATAGATCACGGAGGAGACCAGGAGGAGCTGTATGATGTTAGGAAGGTCACCTCTCTGGACTGGTTGTCCGAGGCTCCTTCCCACTAGAACAGTGCCTGCAGTCCGCCTGACTGGAGCCTGGGTATTCCTGTCTATCACACAAGATCAGTGGGCACATTTCCGTCTTTGCCTTGCAGAACTGTGGGGTGAGCCCTAGGAGCGTGAACTGGAGCAGACGGGCCATGCTATTAGATGGGGACTCAGAGGAGTGGGGGAGATCGAGTAATAGCCTGCAGTCCATAGCTCCTGGCTGCTGTCAGGTCTGGTGTGTTTGACTGAAGGAGAGGAGCTGTCTGTGCGTGGGAAGTTGAGGGGAGAGGAGTCGTGGTGCCTTGTTTCTCAGAACCCAGGACAGTCTTCTGCAAAGGGAATTGTGGACTGGATGCTTCCAGGCCTCACCTCCAAGATGCCTCGTCTCCTGTCCTCCTTGCTGTCAGGGAGCACATTTCCGGTGAGAAACATGTAGCAAGTCAAGCAGACTCGGTTGGGCCGGTTACTGTCATATTTCAGTTCTGCACGGTAGTCAGAGCACTTGGCACACACTACCTGAGGATGAGGGCAGTGGGGGTTAAGAAAGCTTTGTTGGCCACAGGAGCCCAAGCAGAAGACCGGGGTTCAAGACCCAGCCCCGCTGCATGGCCCTGCCTACCCACTTTCTCTCCATGAGCCTCTTACATGGGGCTGGGTCCTGCAGGGCTAGGCAGAACAAGCTGTAGCTACTAGAACCTCACTGGCCCCAGCAAGGGCAGGACTCTGTCTCCCCCTGATGCAACAGCAAGGGCAGAGTGACTCAGAGGAGAAAGTGGCTGGTCAGGCCACACAGCTAACTGACAGCCTGGGGACTCCCAAACAGCGCCTTTTAAGGTCCTAGGGTTTATAGCTGGGGGTGTAGCTCAGTGGGTAGTGTTTACCTACTATGCACAAAGTGGGGAGAGTAGGGGGTGGGGGTGGGAGGGCGGGGGGTTCAAGGCCAGCCTGGACTACACGGGGGCCTGTCTCAAAAAACAAAAACAAACAAACAAAAACCAGTAAGTTTGTCACCTGTTATAGAAGGGAGGGCAGGAAGACTCGCCAGAGGTATTCTGGGAGTCCAACCACCCAGCTCCCGGCTAAAGGTGCGCAAAGACATTCAGCGATACTACATAAGGATGGGTAGGCACGTGTGGAGAGAACTCCAGGTACCATGAGTGTGCCTCTGAGGAAGACCAGGGTGCCCCGGGCATGTTGGGTGTGGCCACTCTCGGGGAGTCACCATGTACCCCGCCTTCACAGGATGCCTGGGAAGGGAAGACAGAAACTGGCAGCTGAGCGTGAAACAAAAGGGTGACTCACTGGCTTCCCAAAGAGGACATGCACAGGCCTGAGACACCCAGGAGTCAGGATGAGGACACCCAGGCCCGCGTGCATGCCTCGGGAGTATATTATGCTTTTATTGAGAAGTTTAAACATTTCTCATTTCTATTTATGTCTTCTGTGTGAGTGGGTGACAGTGGAGGCCAGAAGGGGGTGTCGCTGGAGCTGGAGTCTTCTGCAAGAGCACCAAGTGCTCTTAAGTATCGAGCCATTGCTCCTCTGTCTTTATTGCGAAATTTGTGTCATATAATTATTATATATTATATTCTCTTCATTAACCTCATTTGTTTTTCTGAGGGAGGGTCTCATGTAGGTGTGTTCCAGGCTGACCCTGAACTCACTATGTAGCCCAGGTTGACCCTGAACTCACTATGTAGCCCAGGCTGACCTAGATTTCACTATGTAGTCCAGGCTGACCCTGAACTCACTATGTAGCCCAGGCTGACTTGGAACTTCTGATCCTACTTCCTCCTTCTATGTGCTGAGATTATACTCATGCACCAGTATATTTGGTTTTGAGCTGTTGTTTTCTTGTTTGTTTGTTTTAAACATTTAGTGTTTGAGAGCATGTACAAGACACACACACACACACACACACACACACACACACATACACGTATCATGGTGTAGGTGTGGAAGTTGGGGTAACCTTACAGGAATCAGCTTTTCCTTTCACTCTATGAGTTCCAGGGATTGAACTTAGGTCATCCGGTTTGGCGGCAAACGCCATCACCCCTGAGCCGTCTAGATGATGTATTAGTGTACTTAAATGAATACTAGGGTCTTTCTATGCAGCTCAAGCTGGCAATGAATTCATGGTCCTCCTGCTCCCATCTCACAAGATTATACTTTAGGACTCAGGTTGGGAAACTGAGGCCTGCCCAGGAATCTGGAGTTTGCAACACATAAAAGGAGAAGAGAGAGAGAAGATTAGCCATGGCTAATACTAGGTGCATACCAGGTAGTGGGACTGGCAAATTGCAGATGATGGGTGGGTGCCCAGCAGGGGATAGAGGCCCTCTCAGGAGGACCACTTAAGGAGGCTCCAGCAGGTAGGCTCACTCCCTGGACCCACCTCTCATCCCCGAAGCAGGAGGCTTCGCACTGCATTATGGGTGGGAAGAGCAAGGGCGGTGGACGCACTCAGGCCAGAGAGCCAGCGAGGATGGGGATCTAGCTTGAGCCTAATGTTGGAGGCAGGAATGTCTTGAACAAAGGACTGGTCCCCAGTCCCTGCATGTGTACTCACATAGCCACAAGCACGGCAGTGGTGGCGCCGACGTGTCAGGGCATTGAAGGGCTCCTGGCAGCGCATACACATGGTCACCATCTTGTCTCGGACCCACTGAGGTGCTCGGAGACCCAGCTCCTCTGCCTGTGGCTGAGGGAGGGGAGCAGCTGGCTGGGTAGGCGCTTCAAGGCATCTTGTGCCCCTTGGAGAGCCTCCAGCCTCTGCCTGAGGTAGTTTACTGGCTAATATTCTTATGCTGTATGTGCGTAAACAAGCCCAGAGGGGTCAAACAACTCAGGAGCATCACCCAGAAAGCCTCGTCCAGAGCTGAGATCTGAAAGCCTATCTTCAATTCTCCCTGATTCTCTGGTCTTTTCAGATCCACTTGTCAAGCCTCGGCTACGCAGGGGTCCTCCCTGGTCTCCACACAACTCCACTCAAGGTTCCAATGGCAGAAATTTTTGCCTTGTTTGTTTGTTTTTGAAACAGTCTCACTATGTAGCTAAGGCTGGCCTGGAACTCACTATGTAGACCAGGCTGGCCTCCAACTCACAGAGCTGGGATTAAAGGCCTGACGCCATGCCTAGGTAAGACATTTTTTTTTTAACTTCTATTTTTAAGGTTCTTTTTGAGTTAGGGTCTCATGTAGCCCCAGTTTGCCTTGAACTCACTAAATATCAGAGGATAACCTCTGATCCTCCTGCCTCTACCTCCTGAGTGCTGGATCACAACACAAGACAGATACTGCTAACTAGGAAACTCTGGCCCTGGGTGACCCGAGGGTAATGTTGGGTGGAAGGGCTTCCTTGGGCCCTCCACTTAATTTCAGTCCTGGTTAGGGGACACTCTTTGTTCCTGAAACTCAGCTTTGGGGTGCAGAAGGTCCTATTACCTTGGGCTCCTGTGTGTCCCCCTGAGGTCCCTGGACAGCGGCCTTGAAGGTTTCACTCCGCTTCTCAACCTGGTCAATAGCTGTCTGGCAGGCCTGAGCAGAGGTGGGGGGTTGGGGAGCTGAGGGGGATGCCTGAGGCACCCTGCCCACATCCAGTACATTTGGCTAAGTGTGGCCTGGAGTAGGTGCCAGATTCTACATGAAGGAGAAGCTGTCGGCTCCAGATTGTACATCCCAAAACGGAGTCTTAAGTTATGAGCTGCTCCAGGCCACCCCGCAAGGCAATGGGGCATAGCAGGATTTGAAGTCAGGACTGGCTTCAAACTCAACAGAAAGACAAGGTAGCCGGGCAGTGGTGGCGCACGCCTTTAATCCCAGCACTTGGGAGGCAGAGGCAGGCGGATTTCTGAGTTTGAGGCCAGCCTGGTCTACAAAGTGAGTTCCAGGACAGCCAGGGCTACACAGAGAAACCCTGTCTCGAAAAACCAAAAAAAAAAAAAAAGAAAAAGAAAAAGAAAGACGAGGTAACCAGGTACACCCAGGTATTAGAGAAAACATTCTCTCATTCCCCCCCCCTCAAGTGGTCTAAGCTCAGACTCCCCTGGAGTATCCATACCTGCATCCAGGAAACCATTTCCTCTCGGGACCTGCTCGGAAGGAAAGAGGACTGGATGCTGAGGACAGTACCAGCCGGTGCATCTGCTGGTCTCCGGCAGGCAGCCCCAGCCCGTTAGTACCTACCGGGCCTGCAGCTCCAGTGTGCGCTGCTTTCCGGACACCAGGAAGGAGTGTGGGAACTCAGCATCAGTCAGCTCCCGAACCTGACATGGAGGAAGGAGCCATGAGAGTCACACCCCAGCTCTGAGGGCAGGAGCAGCCCTTCCCCACCAGTCAGGTGCTTGTGCTTCTGGCTCTGCACAAACGGGACTGAAGGCTTCAGAGCCATGTCAGCAGCACCGATGCTGACCTGGTGTGGAGTGGAGGGACGGTTCTGACGGGTCACCAGAATTAGAAGCTGGACCTCAAAATAACTTGGGTCTATGAAAACTTTTGGGGTTATTTTCCTAGCTTAAATGTTCCCATAATGATAAATGCAGTCATTCTCATGGGAGTCCTGGGAAGTGGATCTCGTCCTTAGTTATGTGGTGCTGGATCTGGAAGCTCAGAGCAGGCTTGAGACCTGCCTGAGGTCACACAGCTTTTAAGGGGCAAAATGAGGCACCTTCCATTAGGTTTCTGCCATCAAGAGTGAGATTGGGGCTGGTGAGATGGTTCAGCAGTTAAGAGCACTGACTGCTCTTCCAGAGGTCCTGAGTTCAAATCCCAGCAAACCCATGGTGGCTCACAACCATCTGTCACGGGATCCGATGCCCTCTTCCGGTGTGTCTGAAGACAGCTACAGTGTACACATATACATAAAATAAATAAATCTTAAAAAAAAAAAAAAAAGAGTGAGGTTGGATGGATATTCAGCCTCACACCCTCCCCCAGGGCCCAGGACCCAGACCTACCCCTAAGCCATGTGCACAGAGACTGGCCCAAGGAACGTGAGTCAGATCTTAAGCTCCAGAGCCTTCCCCTGAGGACTCTGACTCTGTTCCTACAGTCCTGCAATTCCCCGACTTCTCCACATAGTCTTCCATCGGGAAGAGCTAGGTGTGGTCTGGACCCTGTATCCTGCCTGGAACGTGGGGCCTGTGAATGGTGGACGATGCATGCAGCCACAGTGCACACGGAATGCACACAGAATGACAGGCAGAGCTTGAGTGACCGGGAGCAGAGCCACCGCTTTGCAGCTCAGCCTGTGGGGCCAGCTGCAAAGGACAGATGCCCTGGGAATAGAGGGGTGGGCAGGCACTGAGGCGGCCTTGTGGGAGACCTGGATGAACCGTTACAGAGGCACAACATCCAGGAACCTCATATATAACCCAACAGGTTGTGCCCTGCACGAGGATACCTTACCACAGAGGTGCCATCAGTAGCCAACTGTGATCGATCATAGATTGCAGAGTTACAGAGAGGGCTGTCAGAGGAGGGATCAGGAAAAGCAGGCGGAGGTCTAAGACTTGGAGGAGTTCAAGCAGGGAGAGCTAGAGAGCTTTGAGGGGAAAGGGGAACCCGAGGGAGTTCCCAGCCTGAGTCAAGATGCCTTGGGATTAGAGTCTCCAGGTTTTGGTTCCCTGCTGGGCCGGCTCAACGCTCTTGGTAGGTTTGGCTCAGTTCAGGGTCTTTCTACCCCACACAGTTCTTTGGGCTCATCACCAAAGGGCCTCCTGCTCTTCTGACATCTGTGGCCAACTGGCACATCGCCAGATTGGGTCAGAACGAGATGTTTGACTGCCACCTGCTGGCCAGCTCTCTCTGTAAGTCTGCGATCTATGATCGATCACAGTTGGCTACTGATGGCACCTCTGCGGTAAGGTATCCTCATGCAGGGCACAACCTGTTGGGTTATATATGAGGTTCCTGGATGTTGTGCCTCTGTAACCTCATCTTCTTTTTAGGCTGGGAAACACAAGGACACAACAGCTCAGAGCACAGACACAATCACCTCATGCGAATGACATGCTCCCGGCACCAGGTCATAGGTCATAGGCCGGTAGACCAACCAAGGTGGTTCAAGACCCACCGTCCCTCAAACCTGACTCAGAAAAATGGTTTCCATTTGTTGTAGACAGCTCTTCACCCACCATGCCCAGCAATGTCCAGCAGAGGGTGCTATGGGGCCACTAGAGAGTGAGACTGGCTTGCCAAATGGTGGCAGCCAAGAGCAGGCACACGGAATTAGTGGCCTTCTCATGTGGTCGAAGCTGGCTTTAACCTCACTATGTAGTCAAGGATGGGCTGGAACTCCTGACCCTCCTGCCACCACTTGCCAAGTGCTAAGGTTACAGGTGTGTGTCACTACACCTGGGCTATTGGGTACCGGGGATCAAGCAAACCCTTTATCAAACAGAGCTCTATCACAAACCCTGATTTGTTTTGTGGGGTGTGTGTGTGTGTGTGTGTGTTGTTTTGAGATGGCCTCTCTGTGTATTCCAGGCCAGCTCAGAATTCACTACAATCCAGACTGTCCTGAATTTGCAGCAATCCTCCTGTCTCAGCCTCCTAAGTGCTGGGATTACAGGTGCAAGCCACCATGCCAGGCTGTGAATCTCCTTTGGTTTATGTATCTTTTGTCCTTCCTCCTCCTCCTCCTTCTGAGACAGAGTTGCACTCTGTGGCCCTGGCTAACCTGTAACTCCCTATATAGACCAGTCTAGCCCGAAATTCACTATGTAGACCAGTCTAGATTCAAACTCACAGAGGTCCGCCTGCCTCTGCCTCCCAAGTGCTGAGATTAAACTCATGTACCGTCACATCCAGCCTTGGTTGACTGATGTTTGCTACAGGCTGAATCTGTTCCTCCCATGTTTTCTGCTCACCCCCAGTTAGGTTACCTCCTCCCTCAGTCTTGCTCACTAAGGGCCCTTCTCTACCGCCTCCCTCAGTCTTGCTCACTAAGGGCCCCTCTCAGACACATCTGCTTACTCTCCGGCCTCTGGGACTCTCTGGCCATTCTGAGGACGGAGGGCAGAAGCATCAGGTAGGGGCTGCACATGTGAAAGACTCCAGCTAACTCATGGGAGACACTACAAACCCTCAGATGGTGTTCACACTCCGGAGACCTTCACGGGATGCAGATGGGGGCTAGATCCTGGTGCTTCAGCCTTAGTATCTCTGAGCTTTTGCCTCTGGCTTGGGTACTCTTGCCAGGGTCTGCCACCTGACTTCCAGGGTTCTCAGGGCTGGGCTTGGTTACAGGTGTGCCCCGCCCCCACCCAGTTTGTGCAGTGCTGGGGATGGAACCCAGGGCCTCAGGCATGCTAGGCAGGCTCTCTACCAACTGAGCTCCATCCACAGCCCTACAACTGTCCTTGGAAAGCAAAAAGATGCCTAATCTGGGGGTGACAATTCCCTACAGCAGAGGGGTGCGGAGAGGTTCCGCTGGGAGACTGCAGGGCTGGGCCCACTCGTTTGAGCTCCACTCTAGGTGAAGATACATCCAGCCAGGGCCTGGGCTAGCTTTGCTCTCCAATCCTGTTTACATATGAGCATGTGGGCAGGGATATCAGGATCCCTTGGGGTTGCCCCAGGGACAGGCTAAGGCTCGACAGAGTGTATGCCAACCCTCCCAGGCAGCGGGTCCATCCCTGGCAACACTGTAGAGGAATCCCCTTCACAGAACAGCACACAAGGCCCCCCCAACTCCCCAGCCTCCTTCCCCCACCCTCCAGCAGCTAGGCCGACCTGGACCTGCCGGTTCAGAACACTGGCTACACATTACCATTTAAACCACAGGGTGGTGAACCCCCCCCCCAAGGAAGCCATGCCACCCTTACAAGGATCTGGTCTGCCCCCTGCTGTCACCCACCCCGGGCCCCCTTTGGGGGACAGCTTACCTTCATGCCAGCCACATCGATGCGGGTTCGCACCTGGAACTGAGCACCCACTTGGAGTACACGGGGTACACAATACAGAAGCATGTTGTTGAACTGGGGGGACACGGGGTGGTGTGGGCAGCAGCTCAGGGTCCTCCATGTGCCCTGGCCACCCCTCCCCCTCCCTCAGGTGTGATCTGGAATGGGGTGAGCATGTGGCTGTCTAGCCCCCCCACTGCAGTGATGGAATCTAAAGGTTTCTCTGCTGTGAGCACTTGGGGACCAAAGCGGCCAGAGGAGGCTGAGGGCTGACAGGGTGTATACACCTCAAGCTAGCAACACAGCCTGATTTCAGAAGATTCCAGTTTCCTAGGGTCAGCCCAGCAGATCTTCCCGGCAGCTAACTTAATTCCCTCCAGCTGTGCTGTCTTTAGAGCACACACAAGCAGCGCATGCTTTAAGGACAACCTGAGCTCAGACTCTGATTTTTGCTACCCCGGGGCACACCTGACTGTAAAGCTGGCCGCTCAGCCACCAGCTGCCCAGCCACCCAGCGGGCCCCTACCAAAAACAGGTAGCGCTCCATTGGGTCGCTGCGGCGGAAAGAGATCTTGAGAACAGGGCCCTCTCGGAGCAGGGTGTTGGAGGGGTCCACAATGTCATCCTCCAGGCCCAGGCGCTGGTACACATCCCACAGGCCCTGCAGCCGTTCCTGGAGATGGGGCACAGCTTCAGCCTAGGCTGGGCAGGGTCCCAGCTTCCTCATAATGTGCCTGAGGGGATGGGATGAGGGAGCCAAAGGCAAGGAGGTAGCACAGGGCAGGTACCCTGGGCAGGATCAGTGGATACAAGGACCAAGAGACCGGGCGTGTTCAAGGATGCTCCCACGCCCACTCCAAGGACAGGCGCTCACCATCTCTGCAATGGCTGCATTGGAGTGCTGGGCGGCTGAGAAGATTATGTCCAGCGCTCCTAGCAAGGGAAAAGAGCCCCAGTCATTCCTGGAGACCTGCAGCCTGGGGCTCGGGCTCCACAGTAGGACCTGGGGGGTGGCTGCCATAACTACCACTAGGCACAGCCCTGCCCATGCATAGTGAGTCTCTAGAAGGTGGAAGCCACCCAGGATGGGGCCACTGAGGCCACTGGGAAGCTGTGTGATTAGATTTATGACTTTAGTGATTCTCTCTACTCCCAGAGCAAAGCCAGACCTAGAGGGTATGGCCTACAGGTGTAGGTTCAAATCCCAGCTCTGCTCTTTTCTGGACTGTGTGACCATGAGCAAGTCACTTAACCTCTCTGGGTTTTGCTCTCCTGTCTCATCTGCAGCTGTGGTGTGGATACCATGGATAAGGGGCCAATAATTGATCATCACCAATCAATCATCAATCAATCATCAATCATGTTATCAGAGCCATTTGAGTGGGTCCTCAGGCCAGTCCTCCCCAGCTCCCTGGGCCCCAGGGTGTCCTCACTCTGGGCATCTGCGAGGTCTGGGGCCTCGGCTGGCAGCTTCTGCACATATTCCTTGAGCAGAAGTTCATACCGCGGGATTCTTTGCACAGGCTCCAACATGTGGTGCTGCAGGGTCAGGCTGCCTGAGGCCTCGCTGCGCTTGGGGAGCAGGGAGCAAGGGGTGGAAGTGTGAGAGCAGAGAAAACGGGGTACCAGACCTCAGGATGTCCAAACCGCTTGGGGGCAGGGAGAATGAGGCAGGCTCACCAGGTGGCCATGCGGGCTCCTCCCCTGTTCCCCTCACCTGGATGCGGGTGACCACCTCCTGGAAGGGCTGAGACTTGTCCATCCAGGTGGCCAGCAGCTCCGCTGCCCGCTCGAAGTTCTTCACGTACTCACTGTACATTTTCAGAAACGGGGCCAGCTTCTGGATCACATCCCCAATGCGGGGTGTGGCTGTCCTGAGTGGGGAGGGGATGCGGGATGCTCTCAGCCTGGCTGCCTCCCATCTCAGCTCCTGAGCCAGACTCCCTGTGCTCCCCAGCTCCCAACAGCCTTTTCAGTAGCCCTGGGGCAGAGGTAGGAGAGTGGCTCCCTGAGGGTCTGCCTCCTCTTTAGACTCTGAGCCCCTGGTCCCCGGCTAGCCTCCCTATGAGGCCCGTGGAGGCCTGGCTGTCGAGACTGCAGAGGGTAATGCGTAGCTGAGGGTTTCATGAAAGTACTGCCCAGGACGGCTGCCTGTCTCGGCTCTCATTATTCTAGCTGTGTGTCCTCGTGGAAGCTTCTCTGAGTTGAGTTTTGGTTTTCTCCTCAGAAAAGACGGGTGTGATGTTGGTGATCTTACAGGCCGGTGCCCCACGCCCACCCCCCGGCCCCACCTTGCTTCTTTTTGGTTGAGAAGTGCCTGTTTGTAGCCCTGGCAGACTTCCAGGTCTGTGTAGACCAGACTGGCCTCCACCTCATTCTATCTCTCATTTTTAAAGATTATTTTATTTATTAGCATTATGTGTGAGCGTGTATGTGTGTGTGGGCACTTCTGTGTGTGTGTGTGTGTGTGTGTGTGTGTGTGTGTGTGTGTGTGTGTGTGTGTTTGTAGCACACATATAGAGGTCAGAGGACAGTTATGAGCCAGTTCTCCTCTTTCACTGTGAGTCCCAGGGCTGTGGGCTTGTTCAAAAGAGCTTTACTGCCGGGCAGTGGTGGCGCACACCTTTAATCCCAGCACTTGGGAGGCAGAGGCAGGCGGATTTCTGAGTTCGAGGCCAGCCTGGTCTACTGAGTGAGTTCCAGGACAGCCAGGGCTACACAGAGAAACCCTGTCTGGAAAAAACCAAAAACAAAGAGCGTTCCTGATTGAATCATCTCCCCAGCCCTCCGTCGCGTCTTTCTTTAGATTTATTTAAGTGTATCCGTGTTTTGCCTGCATGCCTGCATGTATGTATGCACTCATGTGCATGCCTGGTGTCCACAGAGGCCATGAGAAGGCTACCAGATCCCTTCTAACGGGAACTACACATGGTTGGGAGCCAACATATGAGTGCTGGGATTGGGACTTCTCATATCGCACCACCAGCTAGGATACCAGCCTGTTAACAGATGCCAAGATCAAGGCCAGGGACCCAGTCAGTACCATGACACCCCTGACCTCTTAAGCCACAGGGCCTAGGATGGCCCTGTCTTCCTCGGCTGTGTAAGAAGTAGAGGCCTGCAGGAGACAGCCATGGCCAGAATTAAACTCAAGCACAAGGGCCTCACGGGCCCCTCACCCTGGGACCTCACCAGTCATCGACACGCCTCTGCAGCTCTGGAAGGAAGAACTGTGCGTGGAAACAATAGATGGAGGAGATGTTGGAGAAGATGAGCTTCACCACGTCCTCAGGGAAGGCCTTGCTGCGGCCTGCCTCCCTCAGCAGCTCCTGGAAGAACACCTGCACAGGAAACCAGCTCCTGCTCACACCCTACTCAAGAGGAAGCCACCACCCGCCAGCCCTGCAGCCCCAGGGGGACAGCACAACCCCTGCAGAGTCAAGCCTGCATCCTTGCCACATCGCTGGGAGAGATGGCCAGGGAAGACTGGGTTCAGGCCACCTTACAGATGGGCAGACAAGCCAAGAGTCCCTAAGGGCTTGGCCAAGGGAACAAGGGAACAGCCCCATCTGGGTCTTCCTAGACCTTGGGTGTTCCTTGGCTGAAGTAAAGGGCGTCTAGTGAGGGCGATCAGTGGGGAAGCCAAATGGGGCTGCCATATATGAGGCTGGCCAGGACCAAAGGCAATACATGAGGTGCTAAGGGGCTCAGTTCTGATGCTGCCCCAAAGCCACCCAGTGATATCAGTGAGTTGAGCTAAAGCCAAGTCCTGAGCTGGTGTCTGCACTCCTGCTTTGGTGGATGTTGAGGGGTCCCCACTGGCCTGGTCAAGCAGGTGCAGGCGAGCCACATAGGCCTGCTCCGTCTCCAGAAGCTCCCGCACGACCCTCTTCTCCTCAGGTTCCTACAGGGATTGAGGAGAAGGGTGGACAACTTGGCTTGCCACTCCTCTGCCTAGTGAGCACACCCTCTGGCATTCCCGCCTTCCTGGTATACCAGGTGTGGTGCTGGACCAACTCTCATTGAATACAGCCTAGAGTGGAGCCCTGCTCTGGGGCTGAGCCTTGAGGTTAAGCAGCCTCTACCTGGGCTTTCATGGGAACAGGGAGCCAAGGAGCCACCGTGGAAGAGACCTGGCTGCCTAATGGGGACCCTCCTCTAAGAGGCCACACACACAAAGGGAAAGACACATGGAGAAGAAAGGGTCTAGCATCCCAGCTGAACCATCCTCTGGTCCCTCGGAGCTGGGGGAGCATCAAGGTTACATGAGCTCATAAGGATAGGGCCACAAATCAATGTGGTTGGCGACCTTTTAAGGAGAGTTAGGGTGACCCTGTGACCCCAGCACTGGGGATACAGAAGCAGGAGAGTTTAAGACCAGTCTGGGCTACACTGTAGCATCCTGTCTTGAATAGGAGGAAGAAGAGGGAGAGGAAAGAGAAAGAGGAAGAAAGACAGAAGGCCGAGGGGGTCCTTCTACCCATCCCCCCAGTCAGCGTTAGTAGTCCCGGGATCAAACCCTCACCTGAGTCTCTGGCCCTGGGCTGGCCCCAGGCTGGTGGGATTTCCTCCAAGCCCCACTTGATAGCTTATTCTTGAGAGAACTCAGATATGTCCTGCTGACTGGCCGGAACTCAGGCCTCAAGGCCTCCCCGACAGGAGGTGCCTCCCAAGGCTCTGGGGACAGGGACAGCTGGTGTTCAGGGCTATGGGGCTGGTCCTCAAGACTATGGGGTCCAGGTGCTGCTCCCAGAGTCCTGCTGAGAACAGACCACACTTGAGGGTCCCTTCAGTGTAAAGGTGTGAGCCACTGATGTTCATGGGTCCCCAAGTGCCTGGCACAGTGTAGGAATTTGTCAAAACTTCTTCTTTAGCCCTCCTCCTCCTTCCTCTTTTTGAGCCAGGGTCTCACAGACCACAGAATAGCTTAACCCCCTTTATAGTGAAAGATGACATGAACCACTAGGTCTGGTTTACATGGTGTAGGGGCAGCTTTATGCATGCTAAGCAAGCCCTCTACCGACTGAGCCATGTCCCTGGTCCCACCACCGTCCTTCCAAGTCTCCTCTGGGCGGGAACTCCATCAGTCCCTAAATGAATCATTATGGCCTGTTTTTTGTTTGGTTGGTTGGTTTTTTGTTTTGTTTTGTTTTGTTTTGTTTTTTGACACAGAGTTTCTCTGTGTAGCCCTGGCTGTCCTGGAACTCGCTCTGTAGACCAGGCTGGCCTTGAACTCCATTATGGCCTGTTTTTTTCTCTGGGGAACTAGATACTTCCCTGTTTCAAATGCAATCACATCTGGAAAGAACCCCTCTTTTGGTACACAGATTTTTCAGGGGCTCCTTCTGGGTCACCCCCACCTTTGGTCTTGATCCCTGCTTTCATTTCTGTATCTCTTCCCATACATCAAGGGAAGATGGGAGCCATAGTGTAATTCAGAACAGGGGCACAGATGCTGACGCTGGGGCTTTTCAGGGACACCTATGCCCTTTATGCCATTACCAGGGGGCCACATCAGCCTGGGGAGCAGGGCCCCTGTTCAGTAAGCCCTGTAGGTCAGAGGAACCCACGCTGGCAGAGCTAATCCTGCCAGGCATGTGCAGGGAAACAGCCAGGGTGACAGTGCCGGGTAGGCATTCCCCTGAGAAAGACAGACAGGGAAATGAGGCCAGACAGGTACCAAGCCTCCAAACCCGAAGAGAAAGAACGTCCCTGCCGTCCATGCCGCAGATGTGAAAACTGAGGCAGAAAGGATGGGAACCTGAAGGTGGCACAGGTAGGGGAGGCTGAGGTCCAAACCTCCATGCTAAGCTGTCTTTCCTCTTGATGTCAAGGACAGAGACCCAGAGAGCTGGGGCGATGGCCCTGGTTGCTGGCCCTGGTGGAGGCAGAAGGAATATGAGGGCCCATCCCAGACTCAGGAAATGGGGTTCCTTGGCCTCAGGGCCTGCAGCCAGGGAGGTGGGGGTGGGGTGAGAGAGTGCTGAGTCTCAGGTTTTCTCCTGTACATTTGGTTTCAGCTTCTGCATTTCTGAGCATTCAGGCCTGTGCCTGTTTCCTCTCTAGCCCTCAGTTTCAGATCAGATAGATGCCAAGGAACCCGCAGAGAGAGAGAAGCCAGCGTGGTAACCCTGGCTCCAAGCCTGACTCTCACACTGCTGACCATGCTTCTTGGGACCCACTTCTCTGTACGGTTACTCTACCTGCAAGGTGCAGCCGGGCACTGCTCAATACCCCAAGGGCTGGCATCCACATGAGCCTACCCACCCTCCAGCACTCTGGGTGTGGTGGTCCCCAGCATCTGGAGTGGTGGGTCAAGAAGGCGGTGGCAAAGAGCTGTCCCGGGTGCTGAATAGGATGAGCTCAGCCAAGCTCCTGGAGAGGCAGAGTCTAGCTGCTCAGCTCTGGAAGTGAAACTTCTGCTGGAGTGAACGTATGGCTCCACATGGAGGCCCCGGGCACCTCACGTGCATGGCCTGCAGGTCCGCAACACAGGATGGAGGCCTTCCCAGGGCACCTAAAGCCTGTGGCCTGGTGTCTCAGCAGGACGGAACTTTCTGTCATAAGTAGAAATCTACCCCTGTATCCTCCACAGACCTCTAGGCACTGTGCTGGTTCTCGTAGCTCCCTAGGGCTGGGGACATTGGTGACTGAGGGTTATTTATCAGCAGACTCTCTCTCTTTGGGTAAGAGAGCTGCTTTACCCAGCATCTAGCATGGGTACTCAGCTAGAACCACTGTGGTGTACCCGGGTTCTGGAACCCGCTAGCACAAACCAGGGCTCAGCCCCTCCCTCCACCTGCTCCTCAGCGGCCCCTCATCTCTCAGGCTCTCACAGCTTCCCCCTAAATCTCCTGAGGCTAACCTCTATCGGGCATGTGCTTTCAGAGTACTAAAGACACTCCCAAACCACAGGCCTGCAAAGTGGCTTCATGTCTCACACTCATGCCCCTCCAAGACCACCCAGGACCCCTCCCACCCCCGGCTTTGTCTTTTCCCTTCAGACAATCCTCAGCACACCCCTAAAGCTCAAAAACTCAAAGAACCCAGTCCCTGTGTCCCCTCTTTCTTCCCTATTATGGGAACAGAACAGGACAAACCCTAGGACCATCAGGGTAAGACCTGAGGTAAGACCAGGAGGGAACTTAGGAGAGCGGCCTGGTGAGCACGGTTCTGCTTTGTCTGGGTCCTGCCCTCTGGTTCCCATTTATATCCTGGTGTGAGTGGAAAGTGTGTGCATGTATTGGAGATCTCCCAATGCATGCTGCTTGCTCATCCTGTCCAGTTTACTACCCCAAGAGCAGTAGTCGCCTGTTCTGCCAGGTACCCATGATGGAGGGACCTGGATGCTGCCCAAAGTACCAGGCCAGATAGAAGGGTTCGATCCCTCCCCCACCATTTGTACCTGCTGTTCTCAAACACAGCCACCAGGTTGCACACTGAGTCTTGCTTCTCATTGGCTGGCTCCATCCTGCTAGCCTGCAAGGTGGTCCTCAGCTACCCCAGAAGCAGGGAGGGAGGCAACCCACCAGTGCCCTCAGCACTCCCTGGCCGGAGGGTGAAGCAGGGCTACCACAGCCTGGAATCTGCCCATCTCTTCTGACTGCCCTGGGGCAGTTCCTATGTTCAGAGTAAAAAAAGAGGAAGTGGTCCCATTGGCTTGGAAGAGAGGTCAGCACTCCTTACTGTGGGAGGAGCCTGTCAAGTTCTCCCTACTGTGGGAGGAGCCTGTGAAGTTCTGCCCCGCCCTCTTGGTATCTGACATTCCGTTCTCTGCAAGGGGGGCGCTCAGGGATTTTTTTTTTACACTTGGTACCGTTCTCAGCATCTTCCCTGCATCTGGCCCTGTGCACTGCTGAAGGAAACAGCTTCTAAGTTAAAAAATGGACCACAGGGCTGGGGATGTATGTAGCCGTCCAGCGGCTGAGGATGAACTGGGTCTACCTGAAAGGGAGGCTGGAAATGAAAAAGGGATGGAGTTTGAGAGAAGAATGAAGCCAAGACAGACGCTTCTGATCAAGGCTTGAACTTTATTGGTCTGTACTCCTTTTTTTTTTTTTTTTTTCTTTCTTTTTTTCCAAGACAGGGTTTCTCTGTGTAGCCTTGGCTGTCCTGGAACTCACTCTGTAGACCAGGCTGGCCTCGAACTCAGAAATCCACCTGCCTCTGCCTCCCAAGTGCTGGGATTAAAGGCGTGCACCACCACGGCCTGGCAGTTCTGTACTCCTTACAAAGGGAAAATCCAAAGACCCAATCCTTTGTTTCAGCAAGCTCGCGGGGGTGGTCAAGTCCTCCTCCTGTAGGAAATGAAAATGCAGTGAGGCCAGACTGGCTCCAGCCAGTTTGTTTGTCCTACTCAAGGCTGGGGGAAGGGCACAGGTAGAGAATGTTTGCCTAGCATGCAAGACACCCAGGGTTTTATCCTCAGCACCATAGAACTGGGTATCATGGTGCTGTAAGACTCTGGGGAGCCTTAACTTACCAGATACCCCCGAGGGAACACATGGAGTGGGGGATCGATGCAAAATGCAAGAGGAATTTATTGATCCAGCACGCTGGGATCGTCCTGCACACCAAGGCGGGAGAGAACGGCCACTCGAAGCCAGTTCAGCGAGCTTTTATATGGTTTTCAGAGCAGCAGCCATTAGGCACAATGTGATTGGCAGAACAGTGTGACTTTTAAACTGATTGGTCTTTAGGGAATGAGGTAGCAGGGGCTTAATCAGCCCCTCCCTTCCAGCCTACGTGCTCTCTTACCTGTTTCTTCCAGGAGGGGAGGGCTGCCCAAACATTCCAAAGTTCCTGAGCTGACTTTTCAGTGTATGCCTGTGGCGCCCACTTGAGAAGTGGAACGGGGAGAAGCAGGGACCAAGTTCTTCCTTGACAAGGTAATGAGTGTAAGACCAGCCTGGGCTACATGAGACCCTGTCTCAAAAAAACGGTGTCAATGGGGCTTTGAAATGGCTCAGGGTAAGAGTATTTGTAACTAAGTGTGGCAGCCTGAGTCTAACCCTGGAGTCCCACATGGTAGAAGGGGAAAAAAAAAATAGGCTTTTTCTTTCTTTTTCTTTACTTTTATTTTTATGTGTATGAGAATTTGGCCTGTGTGAGTCTGTTATACCACATCATGTGGCCTGGTGCCCACAGAGGTCAGAAGAAGGTATTGTGGGAACGGAACCTAGATCCTTTGTAAGTTCTCTTAACCGCTGAACCAACTCTCCAGCCAAGGGCAGATTCTTTCAGGTTGCCTCTGGGCTCCAACTACCACACACTGCATCTCTTGTATCCCTCCCCTAAAAAAATAAATGTTAAAAAAATTCACAAGCTGGGCCTGTGTGGTGGTGCACACCTTTAGTCCCAGCACTCCAGAGGCAGAGGCAGGCAGATCTCTGAGTTTGAGGCCAGCCTGGTGTACAGAGCATCTTCCAAGACAGCCTGTGCTACACAGAGAAACCCTATCTGGAAAAAAACAAAAGCAAACAAACAAACAAAACAAAACAAAACAAAACCCCACAGACTGTGAGGATATGCAGGGAGGGGTCCTGTGGTCCCCCAACACCTCTTTGTATGCTTCTGTATTAATGGTATTGATATCTCTCTAGTGCCGCAGTGTGCTTGCTTACCAGAAGTGGAGACTCGTGGAGGTCAAGCCACCTAACTGAGGTTACCCAGGAAGAACAGGGGAAGAGTTGCCATTTCTGAAGCCCAGGTAGGTGCCCTATGACTCCAGCAAAGACCTGGGGAACCTGGAGGGTGACCTTCATGCGCTCCATCCTCAGGGTCCCCTGATCCCAGCACCCTAGGGAAATCTGCCTAGTCCTGGGCCTCTTGGTCATTCAGTGTTTCTAGAACATGTGACCAGTGCCTCTGCTCAAGCTGGAAGGCCATTTATCCATCACTCTCCCATGGATCCTGAGCCAGGACCTTCCACTGAAGCTAGTCTTTGTCCGATGATCAAGTGTGAGCCATCCTGGAGCCCAAAGCGCCTGGCACGGTTTCTGCTGTGGCAGCTCTGAGCCTGGGGCCTCCTGCCCAACAACCCTGCACCTCTGAGCTTCCGCCAGCTGTGTTTTCCACCAGAGGCCAGCCCAGTCCTGAGGACTAAGTCTCACTAATCCCAAACACAGGGCCTCTGCAAGAGCAACAAGTGCTCTTAACAACTGAAACATCTCTCCAGCCTTTCTGATGCCAATTATATATGTTTTAAAGAATTATTTATTTATTTTATGTATATGAATACACTGTAGCTGTCTTCAGACACACCAGAAGAGGGCATCAGATCCCATTCCAGATGGTTGTGAGCCACCATGTGCGTGCTGGGAATTGAACTCAGGACCTCTGGAAGAGCAGCCAGTGCTCTTTTTTTTTTTTTTTTTTTTTTTTGGTTTTTCAAGACAGGGTTTCTCTGTGGAGCCCTGGCTGTCCTGGAACTCACTCTGTAGACCAGGCTGGCCTCGAACTCAGAAATCTGCCTGCCTCTGCCTCCCAAGTGCTGGGATTAAAGGCGTATGCCACCACTGCCCAGCTTGCAGTCAGTGCTCTTAACTGCTGAGCCATCTCTCCAGCCCCACAATGCCAGTTTTATGCCATGCTGAGAACACAGAACTGGCCAAGCTCTGGACCAACTGAGCATCATCCTTAGACCCACTTGCACTTTTTGTCATAAAAGACTTAGAACATACATGGAAGTAGACAGAATAGAATACTTCACCCTCATGAGCCCTCAGCCCACACCAAAGTTCAGTCCCCAGCCAGCCCCAGACTGTGTGTGGTTCTCTCCACGTTCCTTCTATGTCCTGATTAAGCAAACCCCAAATGCCAGACTACATTATTTCTGTATGTATCTAAAAGTCGAGGGGACTCCTAAGTATGGACACATGCCCGTGTAAATGGACACATATCTACACAATTACTACAGTGATATTGTTTTATTGACATGTATGTGTACACATGTGTACATACCTATGAAACAATATTGCCACTATTGAATCTCAAGAGATGTTTGGCAACAATCTCTCTGTGTAACTAAGTATCCATTCAGAAAGCACGGGGCTAATAACATTTAACAAAAAGTATATGGGGGGGGGCGCGCGGGATATTGAGGCCCAGCCTGACATCCTGAGTTCCATACTTAGAACCCACGTGGTGGAAGGAGAAAATTCATTTCTGATTGTTGTCCACTGACCTCCATCTGCATACCATGGAATGTGTATCCATGCATACACACCACATGTACATATGTATACGTACACACACATAGATGTTTTTTTAAAAGGCCCTCTCACTACTCCCTGAGGTACTCCCTGCAGCTGATGGTCACCAAGGGAGAGAGTGTCACTTTCTTTTTTTTTTTTTTTTTTGAGTTTTCGAGACAGAGTTTCTCTGTGTAGCCCTGACTGTCCTGGAACTCACTCTGTAGACCAGACTGGCCTCGAACTCAGAAATCCGCCTGCCCCTGCCTCCCAAGTGCTGGGATTAAAGGTGTGCGCCACCACTGCCCGGCTGAGTATCACTTTCTTTAACGATGTAGCCAGTGACAAGCTGCCCACCATTCAGTGAGCACAAGCTACCCTAATTAAGCTCAGTGGGTCACATATATTCCTGTAATCCTAGGTGAGGTGGGAGGATCAGGGGTTCAAGGTCATCCTTGGCTACATAGTGAGTTGAGGCCAGCCTGGGTTACAGGAGACCCTATCTCCAAAAAGCAATAACAGAACAGAAAACACTCAGGTACAAGTTTGTTCCAAGACGATGCCCTGCCTTGCTCCTGAGCTCACTGTCTTGTTTCTGTGTGGTTGGCAAGGACACAGGCTGCTGCCTCACTGGGCCCCCCTTTCCCCGCAGGCAATCCCCCGCCTTAGGATGTGATAGCATTTTTGTTACAAATTGAAGAGTCTGGGTCACTTTTATCCTTAAGGGCACTTCCTCTGGGTAGTCCTGGTCTTAGGGAGACCTCTCTTTGTTAGGGCTCATCCTCTGCCTCAGCAATGTGTGACAGAGCTTGGGCACGGACGTTCCCAGCCCTGTACCGTATTGCCCCGCCCCCGCCCTTCCCCCACCCCAGAAGCCTATGGGATAAAATGAACGGACTCCATTCCCTCAGTCCAGAAAGACTGCCTCATTGCTGAGCCCCGAGGGCCGTGAGCTTCCAGAGAAGGCACCTGCCTTAACAATACAAGGCCTAGGAGGGCACAGGATGTGTATTCTAGTCCCCTCTTCTGCCCTAACCCTGCTGTCAACCTCAGCTAGGCATACAGCGCCTGCAAAATGATAGACAAGCCAGTGAGGGTTGACTGACACCTACAGCCAGCTCCTTCTGGCTTCAGCTCCATTGTTACCTCCTAAGGCCTTACCTCCTGCTCTTTGGGAGGCCCTGGGAGCTGGGCGGGCCTGGTTGGTCACGTGCAGGCAGAGAGCCACTTATGGTCGTTGCTAGAGAACAGATGGGCGGGCGCCCAGGCGACCAGTCCCTGGCTGTACAGGGAGGAAGAGGGGCGGGGAAAATACCAGCCTATCCGATATGTCTGTCTGAAGCTCACCCTGTCTGCCCCTCCTCCAGACAGCCAGGCTATTTCTACTTGAGTCTTTGCCAGAAACTCCACCATTTGCTCGGGCTTTCCTGCGGAAGGGCTTGCAGCTGGTTGTCCTCCTCCTCCCCCCAGCAGGCCAATAGGTCCCTCTGCCTTCCTGATGTCGCCTTTCCTAGGAACTTGCCTATGTTCTGGGTGCTGTCTTTTACTGTTAATCTGAGCAATGTTATCCTTGAGGACAAAAACCAGGGCTGTGGCTTGAGCCAGGGCCCACTCTAGTTTCTGCAATGACACAAAGCCAGGATGACCGCAAAGTACGTGGGCAGCCTGACTTGACACCTGCAGCGCGTCAGCGGGCCACGTAAACAGCCTTTTAATCTTCCGCGTGTTAACTATCCAGTTTCAGAGCTGAGAGTTGGCTGAGACCTGGCAAGGCTGTTGCCAGGTCCTCAGGAAGGACTCAAGGTCATAAGAGGAGGCGCCTGGGCTGGCTGGGGACCTGGGGCCAGCCTGACAGAGACAATATGGAGCCGGCAGTCTTCTCTGAGCCTAGCAAAAGCAGAGAAGGAGGATTGTTTTACCACGGGAGGAACCGGCCAGGGGAAGGCGGTGCCACATGGAATCCCAGGGGAGGGTCCAGGCAGTGCCTGAGCTCTACACAGGGCCAGCACATGGGCCCTCCAGGCCTATCTTGGGCTTCTCTATATTTCTGTGTGTGTGTGTGTGTGTGTGTGTGTGTGTGTGTGTGTGTGCGTGTGTTTTCTTTCTTTCTTTTTTTTTTTTTCGAGACAGGGTTTCTCTGTGTAGCCCAGGCTTTGGAACTCACTCTGTAGACCAGGCTGGCCTTGAACTCAGAAATCCACCTGCCTCTGCCTCCCAAGTGCTGGGATTAAAGGCGTGTGCCACCACTGCCCGGCTAGGCTTCTCTATATTTCAAGGCCCTGACTGATTTAGCCTTAACAGCTCAAGAAGAAATGGCTTGGAGAGGCGTGGCCAGGCTTCCAAGTGACAAAAGGACCTCTTGTTCCTGCCTGTCCAGACACTCTGCCCATTGTTGCGCTCTCTCCCAGCTCCCCGCCCCTTTCCCAGGATGCACCCCTCCACACTCCCTGCTTCATTGCCTCTTCCCAGGCTGCACACACCCGTATGTGTACACACACACACACACACACACACACACACACACACACACACACCTGGGCTTCACACGCAATAGTAAGCAGAGAGCCCTCCCACAGCCTGACCATGTTATCCTTCCCAGTTACTAAGTGCCTGTGTGAGGCCTTCAGGAAGAGCTGTTACATAAGCAAGCTCACAGACTCCAAAAGCGGTTTCTGGAGTATAGCTCAGGGGTACAGAGCTTACCTAGACTGCAGGGGGCCCTGGGCTTTATCATCACTAGGAACTTGGCAACTTTACAAAAGGTCACCCACCTGTGGATTTAGTCCTCATAAAATCCTGAGGGTGGACATAGCTCATTTCTCCCTGTCCCCAGAGGCTAGGACAGAGCATGCCAACCAGCAGCAGCCACATCACAGATCTCTCCCAGAAGGGGACAGAAAGGACCCAGGGTTTGCTTTCTTCCACTTCCTACCTCTAACCTAAGGTTGGGATGGATAATCACAGAAACACACAGGTGACTTTTTAACCAAAAACCCAAGGACAGCATCCATCCCCAGACCCTCAGGTCAATCACCAGGTGCGAGCATTTCATGTTCCCCAGCCTGAGGTCAGGCTGAGTCCCGCAGCAGAATCACAAAGGATTCAGTCATCTCTCTGAATGGAAGGCTGAGCTTAGCTATTTATCTTCGGTGATTCAGTCTATGAGACAGAGTCTCATAGCCTTGGTCTCAAACTCACTGGGCACCTAAAGGTGATCTTGAACTTCTAAATATCCTGTCTCCACCTGATCTCTGTGGTTCTGAGCCTTCTGGCTTTGTGTATGCTAGGCAAGCCCTCGATTGTTTTTGAGCCTCCTTGTTTTTGAGACAGAGCCCCACTCCGTAGCTAAGGTTGGCCTGCAGTCCATGATATAACCCAAATTGATCCAGAACTCATGGATTTCCCTCTCCCCTGCCTCAGTCTCTGGAGAGCTGGGGTTGCAGACAGGAGCCACCGCACCACACCTAGCAAATAAAAAGTTGTTTTTAGACAGTCTCACTATGTCTCTGGCTGGCCAGAACATTCTGTGTAGACTAGGTTGGCCTTGAACCTTGCTTCCACTTCTTAAATGCAGAGTTAAAGGCATATGTCTATGCCTGACCCAAGCTTACTTTTTTTGTTTGTTTGTTGGTTGGTTTGTTTTTGTTTGTTTTGTTTTGTTTGAAACAGGGTTCTCTGTGTACCCCTGGCTGTCCTGGAACTCGATATGTAGCCAGGCTGGTTTTGAACTCAAGAGATCTGCCTGTTTCTGCCTCACCAGTGTTATGGTTAAAGGAGTGTGCCATCACCACCACCACGGGTTTGAAAATGTGTAGCCCAGGCTGGCCTGAACTCCTGATTCTTTTGCCTCTGCCTCTGTCAGCAAATCCTACCAGTGTGCCCCTCTACAACTGGCCCAAGCTCCTTTAAAACAAATGGGTTTTGTTTTGTTTTGTTTTGTTTTGTTTTGTTTTTTGTTTTTTTGAGACAGGGTTTCTATATAGCCCCGGCTGTCTTGGAACTCACTCTGTAGACCAGGCTGGCCTCGAACTCAGAAATCCGCCTGTCTCTGCCTCCCAAGTGCTGGGATTAAAGGTGTGCACCACCACTGCCCAGCTTAAAACAAATGTTAATTGTCTTATATTTACTTTGTAGATAGTACTAGGCTTCGTGAAGAAAATTTCAAACAAATTTATATTTTTGACTATGTTCATTCACACATGGGCATCTTCCCTTTCGGTCCCGTCCTCTAGCTCCTGCATCTTCCTAGGACGTGACTTTATGTATCTGTATAAGACCTAGATCCATGCATGAAAGAAAACAGGGCATATCCGTCTGACTTAATCCACTTAATATGAGAATCTTTGCATTACTTTTTTCCAAATGACATATTGTTTTATCCCTTTGCATAACTGAATAAAATTCCATTTTTTAAAAGATTTTTTAAAAATTTTATGTGTCGCCGGGCAGTGGTGGCGCACGCCTTTAATCCCAGCACTTGGGAGGCAGAGGCAGGTGGATTTCTGAGTTCCAGGCCAGCCAGGGCTACACAGAGAAACCCTGTCTCGAAACAAAACAAAACAAAAACAAAAAAATTTTATGTGTCTGAGTGTCTGCCTGCATGTGTGCACCCAATGCCCTCAGGGTTGGAAGAGGTCATCAGACTCACTAGAATAGGAGTGTAGATGGTTGTAAGCCACCATGTGGGTGCTGGGAACCGAACTTGGGTCCTCTATATGAGCAGCAAGTGCCGTTAACCATCATTTCTGCAATCCCATCCTTTTTTAAATATTTATTTATATGAGTCCACTGTAGCTGTCTTCAGACACACCAGAAGAGGGCATCAGATCCCATTACAGATGGTTGTGAGCCAGCATGGGGACACTGGGAATTGAACTCAGGACCGCTGGAAGAGCAGTCAGTGCTCTTAACCCCTGAGCCACCCCCCCCCCCATCCTTTTTTAAAAAGTACTCTGGATAACTTTACCCAGCCTGGAAACCGTTATGTAGCTGAGCCAACCTTGACTTCCTCATCCCCTTGCCTTCAACTCCCCAGTGTTGGCTACACATCCATGCTTGGGTGCTTGTTTGTTTGTTTGGTTTTGAGATGGTGTCTTAGTGTTCCATTCTGTGAAGAGACTCTATGACCAAGGCAACTCTTACAAAGGAAAGCATTTCACTGGGACCTTGCTTACAGATTCAGAGTGTTAGTCCATTATCATCTCGTAGGGGGAGTGTGGTGGCAGGCAGGGAGCCATGCTGCTGGAGAAATAGCTGAGAGCTTTACATTCTGATCTCCAGGCAGAGAGAGAGAGGGAGAGAGAGAGAGACAGAGAGAGAGAGAGAGACAGAGACAGAGAGAGAGACAGAGACAGAGACAGAGAGAGACAGTCAGAGAGAGATAGAGAGAGAGAGGCAGAGACAGAGAGACAGAGACAGAGGCAGAGAGACAGTTAGAGAGAGAGAGAGAGAGACAGAGAGATAGAGAGACTGGGTGTCTTAGTCAGGGTTTCTATTCCTGCACAAACATCAAGACCAAGATGCAAGTTGGGGAGGAAAGGGTTTTACCATGGTGCCAAGCCTCACTCACCTCCTTTGCATGACCCCTTCAGTCCTGGGCCATCAATCGCAACTGAGGCTGCATCTTCACCAATGGCCTTCCGCGGCCTCTCACACTGGGCTTGATCCTGAGCTTTGGAAACCTGAAGCCTACTCTCAATAACACACCTCATCCAACAGGGCCACACCTACTCAACAAGATCACTCGGAATCTTTTTTTTTTTTTTTTTGGTTTTTCGAGACAGGGATTCTCTGTGTAGCCCTGGCCGTCCTGGAACTTACGCTGTAGACCAGGCTGGCCTCAAACTCGGAAATCCACCTGCCTCTGCCTCCCAAGTGCTGGGATTAAAGGCGTGCGCCACCACTGCCCGGCTGATCACTCGGAATCTTTTCCAAACAGTTCACCAACTGGGAACTAAGCATGCAAATATTTGAGCCTATGGGATCCAATCTCATTCAAACCACCACAGAAAGTTATTTTTACTAAATATCCAAAGCTGGATCTGATTTATTTATTTATTATAAATGATATATTGTATGTTAATATAAATACTATTATATAATATAAATAAAATATAAAATAATATAAATAAAAAATGGGTCATTAAATATCTATTTATTTACTTTTTGTCCGTGTGAGAGCGTGGATGTGCAGGTGCCCCCTCTCCACTTCCCGTGCAGAACTTTTTACATTTTAATTTGGGAAGCTGGAGAGATGGCTCAGCTGTGAAGGGCATAGGCTACTCTTCTAGAGGACCCCAGTTTGGTTCCTAACACCAATGACAGGCTAATCACAGCTACCTGTAACTCCAGCTCCAGTGCATCTGGTGAACTCTTCTGGCCTCCTCAGGCACCTGCATACCTGTGCACGCATGCACGCGCGCGCACACACACACACACACAAATATATCTTAAAAATTTTTTTTGAGAGAGGGTTTTAAATTTTTTAAATTGATTTTTTTTTTTTTGTCATGTTGAACCTGAGGTTTCAACCAGTTCTTTAAGCCTGTGTTATTTCCTCTCATCCTTTGTTGATACTAATAATTAGGATCAGAACTGGGGGTGCCCAGACAATGTTGTGGCCCAATAGTGACTCTTGGTGTCTCCAGTTCCACTGAGCACCCAGAGTGAGCACAGGTTCCCCAGGATGGCTGGATTGCTTAGGATGTGTGCAGCCCTGGAGTTTATTAGAAATCCTGCCTTTAATCCCATCAGGGGGCAGAGGCTGGTGGATCTCTGTGACTTTGAGGCCAGCCTGGTCTACAGATAGAGTTCCAGGACAGCTGGGGTTCTGTCATCCCCAGTACTGCTAAAAACAAAACCAAAATTTTTAAGAAGAGAGAAAGGCGGATTTCTGAGTTCGAGGCCAGCCTGGTCTACAGAGTGAGTTCCAGGACACAGCCAGGGCTACACAGAAACCCTGTCTCGAAAAACCAAACCAAAAAAAAAAAAAAGAAAAGGAAAAAGGATCAGACCTTGCCCTTTCTAGTTCTCAGAGGTAGGATGTCTAAACGATGACTAGTACTTGCTGATGCCAGCTAAAACCACACAGGTAGCAGCACCAGCCTCAGGGAACAGGCTGTAAGGATGGACTTCTGGGGGTGGTGTGGGTTTCTACAGGACAGGTTTTCTACTGCAATGATCCGTGGTTATCAGGAACAGATGCCAGATTTCCTCCCTTTTCTCCCCAAAAGGAGCCCAAGACTCAGGGTTGTTTGTTTGTTGGTTGGTTTGTTTTTTGGTTTTTCGAGACAGGGTTTCTCTGTGTAGCCCTGGCTGTCCTGGAACTCTGTAGACCAGGCTGGCCTCGAACTCAGAAATCCACCTGCCTCTGCCTCCCAAGTGCCGAGATTAAAGGCGTGCGCCACCACTGCCCGGCTTTTTTGTTTTTCAAGACAGGGTTTTTCTGTGTAGCCCTGGCTGTCCTGGAATTCACTCTGTAGACAGGCTGGCCTTGAACTCAGAAATTCCCCTGCCTCTGCCTCCCAAGCCTTGGGATTAAAGGCGTGCGCCACCACTGCCCAGCTTAATGACAGCATTTCTTTCTTTCTTTCTTTCTTTCTTTCTTTCTTTCTTTCTTTCTTTCTTTTTTAAAGATTTATTTATTTTGTGTATGTGAGTACACTGTCACTCTCTTCAGAGTGGATGTTGCATCCCATTACAGATGGTTGTGAGCCATCATGTGGTTGCTGGGAATTGAACTCAGGACCTCTGGAAGAGCAGTCAGTGCTCTTAACCACTGAGCCATCTCTCCAGCCTCCTAATGACAGCATTTCTAATAAACTCCTTATCCTCCCGTAATCTTTCTCAGCAGCCCCTGAATGCCAGCTCTCTCTGAGACCTAGCCACTACCCACATGGCAAAGACGAATAGTTTATCCCTAAATGTAAAGACTCACCGACTGAAACATATCAAAGCAGAATGAGAAAACCTACAGGCACATGGGTGTCCTAAAATCATAGTAGAGGCTGAAGAGATGGCTCAGCCATTAAGCGCCCTGGGTGCTCTTACTGAGGAATTGGGTTCGGTTCTCAGCTCACAACCATTGGCCGCCTTGGGTACCAGGCACACATGTGTACATAAATATTAATGCAGACAGAACACTCATGCCCATAAAACAAAACAAACCAGGCCTCAGAACGTAGCACACCAGACCAGGGAAGAGTACAATAGTCTCATCTGGACCTCACAGAAAGGAAGTCACCTAACACTGGATGGCAGACCTATCTTTTGACCACTCAATGTATATGTCAAGGGACAGAGGAACAGAGAACTGCTGGCAATTCCAGGGACTTCAGTTTAGCTGGGTTCCCAGTGTTTGCTGAGGCCTGTTTGAATTACCATCCATCCGTCTGTCCATTTGCTCACCCTCCTGGACCCAGTCCTTAGCAATGTCACCCGACTCTTTTGCTCTCATAGTCCTGCAAGCCCTCAGCAGCTCTGTACTTCCTGAGCCATTCTCCTGATGGGCTGGTTAATATCTAACCTCAGAAGTGGCATTCTCTGCCTCTGCTTCCAGTAAGAACTCTTTCAAATCTTCGAGATCTGTGGCCTTTGTAACCCTTTGGAGTCATTCTGTAACACACACATACACAGACACGCTCATAATCACAGTGTGATCTGTATCTTGAGTTAATATTTGTAACTAAGATGTGATTGAAAGAACTTGTGATTGCCAACAGTCAGCTATCAATTGCAGTCAAGGGAACTGATGCAGCATAATGCACAGCCCAGGCTGGCCTTGAACTCCTGATCCTGAGGTCTCTGCCTCCTGAGTATTGGGCTTACTTTACAGGTGTGTGCCACCATACTGGATTGTTGTACTTAAGTGTCTTTGTTTGGTTCATCCACTTAGGAATGGTTTCCCTGAAGATATATGTTATATGCGTCCCTATATTTGCAGTTGTGGAAGATAGATATTAATACCAGACAATACAATATGATACAATACAGCACAATATAGTACAGTACAGGGAGCCACATTCTGAAGGGGCTGGACAAAAACAGGGTCTGATGGTGGACAACAGTCAAATACAGACCAGAAAAACAAGGCATTGGAGAAAATATGGAGGTAAAGCCCACGGATGGAAAGGATTTGTGTGGGCAAGTGTCAGTAACGAGAGGTAAAGCCTACCCTTTCCGCATCCCTGGAAACTGGGACTTCTTCGGGGGTATAGTGTTGTGCTATGAACTTGACTTTAAGGTCCCCACGAACCCCACAAAGAAGCTTCATCAGAATCCAGGCAGGAGGAAGTCTCATAAAGTCCTTCTGGACGAGGGTAGGAGGTTTGACGACATAGCAAACTGAAACACAGGTGTGTGTGTGTGTGTGTGTGTGCGCGCGCCTGCGAGTGCTGGTTTAGGGAACCCACTATGAGAGGAAACTGTAAGGTTTTAAAAATGGCCTTTTTTCATGGGCAACCAGGGAGGGATGCAGACTTCTGACTATTCCAAAGACCTTCCTCACGAACTAGCAATAGGACAAGGTCAAGCAAAGGGTCCCTGCTGACTCTGAGGTCCATTACCAGAAAACTCTACTATTGGGCAGCTCAAGACCAGCAGAGAGCTGCAGTGCTTACTTGTAGGTGGAAGCACCTTCCTGGAAGATGGCCCTAAGAATTGCCCTCAAGGCATGCATAGCACTATGCTGCAGGCACGAGACTAGAGCTACCCCAGGTCTAGTTAGTAACTAAGTGCACTCGGCATCGGGCCTGCATAAGTACGCAGGTAAGGAGTGCTCCCAACCCTCACAAGCTGTGAGTTACTCAAATATTGAGGGGTTTCTACTCAGGCCTGGGGAGCGTGCTGGAGGGGTACAGAGACAGGCCACAGAGACTGATCCGTAGACACGACTGCTAAGACTGGTCTGGTCCGCAAAGGGGCGGGCCCCGAGCTGCAGAGAACCCGCCCCGGGCCTGGGGTGGGGGGGCGGCCGGGAGCACCACCAGATCCCACTCGCCTGCCAGCCACGCCCCCTGGCCCCGCAGCGTGAGTGGTGCTGCCCGGATCCGCCCCTTGACGCTCTGGGGGCGTGGCCATCACCACGTGACGGGGAGTGACCTCGACGCCAGGCGCCATGGGGGCTTCGGACCCGGAAGTGGCGCCTTGGGCTCCCGGCGGTGCCGCGGGGATGGCGGGAGCCGGAGCTGGTGCAGGAGCTCGGGGCGGCGCGCCGGCGGGAGTCGAGGCCCGCGCTCGGGATCCGCCACCCGCGCACCGCGCGCACCCTCGCCATCCTCGGCCCGCGGCTCAGCCGTCAGCGCGCAGGATGGACGGTGGCGCGGGCCCCCCGGGCCCCGGGGACAACGCCCCGACCACCGAGGCGCTGTTCGTGGCGCTGGGCGCGGGCGTGACGGCTCTCAGCCACCCCCTGCTCTACGTGAAGCTGCTGATCCAGGTGGGGCGGGGGCCCCCGCGGGAGGATGTGGATGGGGTGCGCGGTGTGGGGGTGCAGGGAGGGGGCTGAGGGACCTGAGTGATTGACGTGGGAAAGGAAGCGATTTGGAGGTGCTGAGAGGGAGCGAAGGGACGTGAGTGACAGACGTGGGATAGGAACGGATTTAGGGGTGCAGGGAAGGGCTACAGGACGTAGGAGGTAAATAGTCGTAGGCAGTGGGCTTGAGATTCCGAAGGGTAATGGATTTGGGGTGCGGGAAGAAGCCACAGAATTGGGGGAGGGCCGAGAAGTTTTGGTGAATGGGTAGAGAGGAGGGCTGGCTGGGTACGAAAGAGAAGTGTTTAGAAGGTGAGTACATTTGGGGTAGAAGACAGCGGGGCTCTGGATTTATAGAGATAGATAAAAGCGCTTTTGAGGGACAAAGGAGTGGGCACCCGAGCCAAAAATTTCGGAGGGAAAGAATGCAGCCTGTAAGAGCTATCAGTTTACTTGAGAAGGGGCCTGTGGATTTGATGGCGACGACAGATTTGGTGGGGGGAGGGGCCTCCGCATTGGGGGGATGGGGGGTGGGGCGGTGGTAGCGATGTGTCTGGAAAGGGGAGCCAGGAGGCGGCTTTTAGGGGGAAGGGGGGAAACGGGATGACGCATTTAGGGGAGGAAGGAAGGAATTGAAGTAATTGTGTCTGCGTGGGTTGGGAATGGGCAGAAATCGGGGATAGGCACAATAGGTAAAGGTTGTCAAAAGCTGGAGCAAAGGTAGGGATGTCTGGATTCAGGGATATTTGGGCACCTAAACGTTTCTTTTTTGCTTGTTGCCAGCAATTCAGTCCAAGAGAGGCTGAGGGAAGGGTAAAGGGGGAGGAGGGGTCGGGTTGGAAGGAGGTGGTGTACATTTGGCAGAATTGGGTGTGTGATTGAGGTGGGGAGAGTTTTGATTGGTGTGGTTCCGGCTCAGACTGATAATCAAAGACATAGCCTAGCATTTTCCAAAGAAGTGGAGGATGGGTGGTGAACATTGAGAGATGGAGACCCAGCTAAGACTTGTGGTTTGATTTAAGGCAAGTGGGTGTGGGATTATTGTACTGTCCTTGTCATAGAACCGAGAGAATTAGAAATATGTTTGGAATGAGAGGGTCTCGAGAATGGGAGTCGCTGGGGTCTGAGGAATGGGGACACTAGAGTTTGGAGTTTGACTAGAAATATAAGGAATGAGAAGATGCTATCAAGGCCATTGGGCATCAAATTGTGCCTGAGATCGGGAGACAGCTGTGGGGCAGTTGGAGACCAGTACTGACCAGCTGCAATGTGAACGTGTGTTTATAACATAGGGTTACAGCCACAGCAAGCCTCGGTTTAGGAGAGACACTGCGCTTGGGGGTATCTGAGTTGAGCAGTTAGGGGTGCTGGGAGTTGATGGGTTGAGAATCGAGTGCTGGACCTTAGGATGGCAGGTGGAGTGTCTATGGAGTGGTGAGCCTCTGGGTGTGGTATGGGAGGGCACAGGAGAAGTGATTATCGTTGGGAGCATGGTGGCATTCGTGTGTGGGTTTGAAAAGAATGATGTCAAAGGTCTTTGGAGAGGAACCTGGAGAGTGAGTGGGAGCCCGAGCCCAAAGTGTGACAGAACTAGATGGCAGGGGGTGCAAACCTGAGAGCTCTGTCAGGGGGTGACAACTTCAGCGGGAGAGCTTAATGACTCTATCTTAGTAATCAGTAACACTGAACAAAAAAAGTAATAATAATGACAGATTGTGTTTTGCAGGGAGCAGGTGTGTGGTGCTAGGTGTTGAGCCTCAGATCAAGACTCGTGGGCGTTAGGGTGGAGGCGGGGTAGTATTGAAGGTGGAGAACTGGCTCTGCTGGTGTTAGGGACGGGGGTCACGGTGTTGCCTGTGGGCGGGACAGTCAGAAACACAAATGGGTGAGCATGACATGGGAACATAACAAATAGAACTTGACCGTTGCTCACTGTGTACCTTTGATAACCCAGTGGACACAAGACAATAAACTCAACAGATTTGGGGGCCCTGAGGATGGACGTGCGGTTGAGGGGATGGGTTCAGGGTCTGGTTGGAGTTGGTGGCGCACGCCTTTAATCCCAGCACTTGGGAGGCAGAAGCAGGTGGATTTCTGAGGTCGAGGCCAGCCTGGTCTACAGAGTGAGTTCCAGGACAGCCAGGGCTACACAGAGAAACTCTGTCTCAAAAAAAAAAAAAAAAAAAAAAAACCAAAAAAGACTTGGGAGGGCAGCATAATAGCAAGAACACAAAGGAAGGACCACCCGCTACTTAAAGAAGCAGAAGGCAACTTCTGACCTAGAAGAACTCTGGAAGGGAAAGCTGTTTGCCTGGGTCGCCTAACTGCTTTTTGGATAAGCCATTGTGAGTTGCATTTTTTTTTTTTTTTTTTTTTTAAAAAGACCTCACAATAAAAGGGTTTTGAGATTTACAGTCAGGGTCTGTGAGACGGGTTAGTTCCAGCTTGAGTTTGTGAGTCCCATCCATGGAACTTACAGCAAAGGGGGCCAGAGGAAACCGGACTCCAGAGTTGACCTCCGACCTCACATCAGACACAGTAATCATAAATAAGAATTAAGCCATTTACAATCAGCCGTCTTCAGTCTGTCTCAGTCAGATCCACTGGGATAATGTGAACTTCAATGAAACACCTTCCTAAAGAAGCCAAAGGGAAAGCAGCAGCCAGCAAAGGGCCCAGCGCAGCTGACAAGCCCAGGCTTCCTAACCTGTGGGCCTTGTCCCCTGCTACATGCAGCAGGTTCTGCTCTGGTCTGTGCTGAGGGCCCAAGGGAGGTTGTCCTCATCCCACGTAGACTCTGGTCTGTACCCCTCACCTCCTACTGGCAGCAGAGCTCATTGATTGGCAAACTATTAGCACCCCGGCTCCTCCACAGGGATCGCTTACGGCTGTGGTGACTCAGCCCTTTTGCTGTGTGTCTGTGGGATTGACAGATCTCCGATCTAACGCACTGCTTTATAGCGAACGCGAAAGTGAGGGTCATTTTGTCCCAGCGCTACAGGGAGATTGAGATTAGAGCGCAGCCATACCAGGTGGGTTTAAGGCCACCCTCGCTAAGCCTGGGACTAGCAGAGACAGGCTAGGGAGGTATTTACAGTAAGCTTAGAGCAATTTAGGGGTACCTGAAGATGAGAATTAGCAGATTTATTCTCAGGAGAATGGAGAATAAGACACATAAAAATGGGTGCTTAGGACCAGCGAATTGGCTCAGCAGGTAAAGAAACGCGCCGTCAGATGCGACAGATTTCCTGAGTTAAATCCCCAGAACCTACAGGACAGGATGAGAACCAGTTCCTGCGAAGTGTCCTCCGACTTCCACGTGTATGCCACGACACACACATGTACACAAAAATTAGTGTTAAAAATTTAAATGTGCGTTTCTGGGCCAGCGAGATGACTCAGTTAGTCAAGACGCCTGTTGCCAAAGACACTTGAGGACCTGAATTGAATCCAAAGGACCTACATGGTGGAAGGAGAACACCAACTCGCACAAGTTGTCCTCTGATCTCCATACACACTCCATGGATGCGTGCACCTGTGTACAAACACACAGGGGTGCAAAATGTATAAAGCTACCTGAGTTCTATCCCTGGTACCTACGGAAGGGTGGAAGGAGAGAATAATCTTAACAAAGTTGTCCCCTGACTACTCGGACTGTGCCTTAGTCTCCGTCTTCCCATCATGCACCGCGCCTCATCCCTCTTCCCATCACGCACACAATGATAAGGGGCAAACATGTAAAATGTAGTAAAAGGCTCTTTAATAATGAAATAGAACCGGAAGTTTGTGCACTGATACTGTCGAGCATCGAGGTTGTGGAAGGTTTGTGATTTAGATTGGGGCCAGGATAGGACCAAGGGCTAGGCATTGATAAAGGGACGCCAGCTGATATTCCCCAGGAGATGGGACCAGCCATGTAGGAGTTGGGGCCAGGAAGCTGTGCGCCACCTCACAGTGACGCTTCCTTTTGTCTCTGTTGATTCTAAAGGTGGGTCACGAGCCGATGCCCCCCACCCTTGGGACCAATGTGCTGGGGAGGAAGGTTCTCTACATGCCGAGTTTCTTCACCTATGGTGAGTGCCACCGGCTGGGCTGTGCCTGGGAACCTGCTATGCCATTGCACTCTAAGGAGGGGACCTGAGAGTGGCCCAAGGCAGTAGGGGTCAGGTGGGAGCCTGTGAGTGTTGCAGCCCAGGCTGGTTCTACAGCCACACCGGGAGGCACAGATCCTGCGGACACAGCCTCTTGCCTGCTGCATCCACACTGGGTTGTGTGTAGAGGAAGGCACACAGTCTGTGCTCAGGTTCCTTACTGAATCTCCGTGGGGAGGTCTCTGAACAGATAGATGTCCTCCTCTCTGTCTTGACTGTGGTCCCAGGCCTGTGGAAGACAGCTAGCTAGGGTGTGGAATGGTGTCTTTAGCTGTGACTCCTTGTCCCTCCTGTCGGATGTTCTGAAGGTACTTCCTAACGGTGTGAGAATTTCTGAGTTTGCTGCCCGAGAGTCCCCTTCTGGACACACTCTGCTGTTTCCCCACCCATTTGGCTAGTCTAGAATATTCTCTGCAAGTCTCCCTGCTGCATAACCTGGAGCTTGCCCTCTGAGCCACCTTCTCCTCTCACACACTCACTGTTGGCAGAACCGCAGGTCAGGTTCTTTTCCAATTTTGCCTTCAGTTCTGAGTGTACGCTAGGGCCAGGCAGAATGGGCCATTTTGTGGGGAAATGTGTTCGTGTTTATTTTAAGATTGTTGCCATAGGGGAAGAGGGAAACGATGTGAGTAGACCACCCCCACCCACCATTGTACACAGAGGTAATGAGCACAGCCTGTGGCAACCCGGCTTTCTCAGATCTGCCTACAGTGGCCATTAGGAAGGACTCATGTCTGAGGCCATGCCTGTCCACATGGGACCATCCTGACATCATCCGAGGGCCTCTTGCAAGAGCGAGCCAGGTTCTGAGACGTCCCAACCCAGGTTTTATAAATGTTTCAGATCAGATGTCTGCTGGGTGCTTCTGGACACCGGCTGCTCCTCAGTCAGGAAGTGCCTGCCTGACTCGCTGTCTAGAACTGTCTGGCCAGGGTGTCCTCCTCCCCCGCACTGTGGTAGAGAGCCCCACAGCTGTGGACATTCTGTGGTGGAAGGCTGGAATCCTTGGGGGCTGGGGGGAGTTACAGGCTCCACAGATAGGTCCTGGGGCGGTGGGACAGGAGCCACTCCTGAGAGGGCCCCTGAACATCCTGTCTCTTTTTTACTTGCCAGCTCATAGAAGTGGGGAAATCCTGGAGCTGGTTCTGTGGGAGCCACACAGAGGCTCTGTCTGAGCCCACCCTTCAGACTAGAGTAGGGCAGCCTTGCCCAGCACCCAGCCCTCAGGCCCCCATGGCCTTCCCCAGTCCTTTCTTCCCTGCCCTCCCCCTCCTCAGGAAGCTGTGTTATAGGTAACAGGTGCACTACCCTGTCCCTGTGACGCGGAGTCATGCTGGCAGATCTGCTGCAGAGGAGAAAAGGGCACGCGTGCCTGTCACTTCCTGTGTGCGGTGCTAGAGAGCTGACCTGACCGCACAGGTCTGGAAGCAGATCACAGTGAGGGAGCGCTGTGCTGGGTTCCAGGGATTAGAGAAACATCACCTTCTTGAACGTGGGTTAACTGTAAAGCAGGGAGTACAAGACGTCACACGCTGGATGTGAGATACAGCCAAGGCACAGCAGGTCCCTGTTGTCACCTGACCCTCAAGGTTTACCCCAGTGCCACTCTGTTTCTGCCTTGTCCCTTACTAACAGAAACCAGCAACTGTCAGGGGCATCATAGGTACAGCACAGCACAGTGACAGGGGTATCCCGGCTATAGTGTGCCCCATAGACCTTCTCAGGTCTGCCTTCCCATCCCGTTTCTTCACACACACACACACCCCAAGGTGGGGAAGGTCATCCCTGCCTGTGGGTGCCCCACCCCCACCCCAAGGGGAAAAAAAAACACTTTATAAGCAGCTGAAATTGGTTTTGGATTACAGCATTCCAGCTGCTGAGTTGAGAACGACAGTTGAGTTTGCCAAGTAGTTTTCAAAGCTAAGGAAAAGCAAGCAAGAAGTCCAGTGAGCTTATTTGTCAGAAGAACGTTGGAACGATTTACCAAAAGAGACAGGTCAGACGACACTTGGGATCGGAGTTGGCCTGTGTCAGGCCCTGGACACACACTCCTTCGGGCTGCATCCAGCCGCGATTGGGAAAATCACTGGTCTGGGTGTGTGGTCCGGCAGTGGGTGTCCTGGGCCGGGTGTGACGCCCTCCTCCCCTCCCCGCCTTCTTACAGCCAAGTACATTGTGCAAGTGGACGGGAAGATAGGGCTGTTCCGGGGCCTGAGCCCCCGCCTGATGTCCAACGCCTTGTCCACTGTGACCCGGGGCAGCATGAAGAAGGTGAGCAACTGCCCAGGGTTCCCCAGGCTCCGGTCACTACCAGCCTGCCAGCCCTGGTCCCACTTCCTGTGCAGACCCCTGGGTTTGTGCTCGGGAGCCCTCCCTCCCTCTCTCCCACAGCTGTGGCAGCTGTGATTCTGGCTTTCCCACTCAGTGTCCCAAGCCTGGTGGTTATGACAGCCCAGACAATGGGCGCAGTGCCCAGTGCCCCTTAGGCGTGCATCTGAGCCTCACGGTGTGCCTTGTGGTCAGGTTTTCCCTCCAGATGAGATCGAGCAGGTATCCAACAAGGATGACATGAAGACTTCACTGAAGAAAGTTGTGAAGGAGGTGGGTGTCGGGGCTGTCCGCCCCAGTTGGCTGGGTCCTCACGCTGGCTGAGGTGGAAGGAGTCCTAGCTGGATGCTGCAGGGACCTTCCCTCCCTAAAGCATGCTCTTAGCCACTCTGGCCGGGGATGGCAGCCACCTTAGGGAGGGGTGGGGGTGGGGGCGGCAGCACCCTTGGCAGACTGAGGCCTGAGGAGTGCATCGGGTCTTCCCTGTATAGGTTTGTAGCTCCCCATGGCCCCAGGCCTGATGGCACCCCAACCCCCTCTCTTGCAGACATCCTATGAGATGATGATGCAATGTGTATCGCGAATGCTAGCCCATCCCTTACATGGTAAGGACACGGCAGCTGAGCCCACTGCGGTACAGGCGGGTGGGTGTAGGCTGGCCCACCACGAGCTGTGGGTTATGACTGGGAAGAGGCAGGGGCGACAGGAGACTAGCTCACCCCCTTCCCAGTCGGAGGCGATGCTATGGCTGTGGGGTCCCAGGCCCTCCTGTCCTTTCCTGTGTGGCACAGGGGCCAGTCTGGCCTGGACAGCACAGAGGTAGGGTGCTGAGCCATCGGGCCTCCAGGTCACCCAGAGCTTTCTCTTCCCTCAGTGATCTCGATGCGCTGCATGGTGCAGTTTGTGGGGCGTGAGGCCAAGTACAGGTAGGTGGCGCACGGGTGTCTCTGTCCTTCCTCTCACTAGGAACAGCACCACTGTGCCTCGCACCTGAGGTTCCTTTGGCCCTCCCTCGCTTGATTCTCTAAAAGAGCCTTGGCTTCTCTCAGAGGCGGGTGCAGAGAGAGCCTGTGCCCTGTGCCGCTGGAGTCTGCCCGGGTCAGCTGTGAGCTGGGGTCGCCTCTCTGTTCCTCTCATCCTCTACTGAGAGGCTGCCTCACTTGCCCAGGGCTCAGCTCATCCGGGAGGCCTGTGGCCCGAGCACACAGCCTTTTCCTCTGCTACTTCCTGGCTTTGGTTGTTTTCTGCAGAGTTGCTTGATTCCCCAGACAGAAATAGGAGGCTGGTAAATGACCGGAGGGGACAGCTTGGCTGAAACCCCAGTGGGTCAGGCTGCTGTCAGGAGAAGAACACAGGGTGTGGTGGGGGTTGGAGCCCAGGACCAGCTCTAGCTGGCCAGGCTTATGTGTCTGGAGCTTCCACCTAGGTGGTTCAGCTCCTCTGGGGGCCAGCTGCTGTTTCCAGTCACAGAGCGGGGGTATAGGGCCAGGAAGCCGTAGCCTGCCCTCCTCACCTCCACCCGGCTACGCTGCAGGGCTCCAGACCCCGGGCGTGCTGGGTAGGAGGCCTGGAGGGTTTTTTCCTGGGTTAATCCAAGGCCCTCTGCTGCCCTGTGCAGGTGCCCCCTTCTGTCCTCCCCTTCCTGTCCTTACCGGCCTCAGGTCCTCTGGTTGGAGCTTGCTTGGCTCAGGAGAGATGTGCATGAGGTGCAGGGGTGGGAATCCGAGGTCCTGGGTCAGGACTACACGTGGTGTGAATTCACCCTACCCCAGAAGCTCTTTTTTTTTCTCCCTGTGGGGTCCTCTTGGTAATAGACTTCCCATCCTGGTTAGCACCTGCTGGTCTGAGTAAGGCTGGGAGCCTTCCGCTGGGTGACCTTCTCCATCTTGCCTCCCTAGTGGCGTACTGAGCTCTATCGGGAAGATCTTCAAGGAGGAGGGGCTGCTGGGATTCTTCGTGTACGTGAGTTTATTTCCTGTAACCGCCATGCTCGGCTCCACTAACAGGTCTGTCCTCGGTCCCGTGGGTCACAGCTGCTGCCCTCCACTAACCACACGAGGGTGCCCCAGGTAGCAGCTGTGGTTTTGCACTTGCTAGCATGTTGGGGACCAGAGCTACCCAGCCCTTCCAGGTCCCAGCTTAAATGAAAGTCAGCCTGGGCAAGGGTTGTAGCTTAGTGGTAGGGTGTGTGCTTGGCATAGCTTTGCACCCAGCAACACACACACACACACACACACACACACACACACACACACACACACACACAATCCCATGCTGAGAAGATGAGCTAGCCGGCCCCTGCCAGGCCCCATCTGGGCCCTAGGATTGCCAGGGACACAGCCGTCTTCAGAAGCTCGAGCACTGCGTAGTCCTTGGTGCTGTTGCCAAAGGTGACTGTCAAGCTGGGACTCGGACTAAGAATTGGGTGCTGGCAGTGACCCACTGCCTCCAGCCAGTGGGCTCTGTTGTAGCAATTACTGGACATTGAATGCTCAAGATAACCTGCACAGAAATTCATGTTTCTGTCTTCTCTTGCCAGGTCAGAAATTCAGACCCTATTGGGTCTGTGTTTTTACATGTCAGCCATTAGCATGGGCTCAGAGACCTGTGTCTCTGGGCACATGATCTCCCGAGGGCCACAAACCCTCTTGGTCTTGAGCCCAGCTTACCCACAAAGAAGGTATAGATCATAAAGACTATCCAGAAAGAATGAACTTTGGAGGACCGAGAAGCTAGGCTGACAAGTATTGCTTTTGTTTCGTTGTTTGAAGGCCCAGGCAGTGGGCTACAGTGTCATGTGCACAGCATGCTGAGGTGGGCTCCATGCTAATCTCTTGAGCTGTGATTCCCCTGGCTTGTCGGATGGCTCTATGATGCGCTTTTTAGTCAGAAAATGACTTGGAATACAGACAGACAGATTGTGTCTCTCAATAGAGGTCATTCTGCCCTCTGGCCATAGAGCCATCCATGTGTGAGAACATGGATTCAGGTGCCAGGTACATCAGACCTTGACACACCGCCCAGCACAGCTCTGTGACTAGGGTCACACCCAGCACAAAAGTTTACTTTTGGAGTACAGACGCATAGATTATACGCTCGGAAAGCACCCACTGGGGAAGGACATGCATCCACCAGAACGTTTGTTGACTGTCCTCTGAACACAGGTGTGTTACTTAACACATTCTTGGACTTTCGTTTATAAGACTGAGGGGAAAAAAAAGACTTCTGTGTTTGTTGCTTTTGTGTGTGTAGCTGTGGGAGTTTAAGCACACCACACATACACAGGAGCCACGGAGGCCAAGGGAAGCCTTAGATCCCTGGAACTAGAGCCGAGCCAGGGACTTTGCAAAAGCAAGTGCTCTCAACTGCTGGGCCGTCTCTCTGGCCACTGTCACAGGGAACCTTCTGATCCTAGTCTGGAGAGTTGATGGCCCTCAAGGCTGTCACTGTGCAGGGTAGCAGTTCTTGCAAGCACTTGAGCATTGCATAGCAAACTCTTGCATGGCACTGTAGGTGGAACATTCCAGGATGGGGAACAGACATTAAGCTGCCCACTGAGAACCGGTCTGGAGCAGCCACCAAGAGGAGCCACCTGACAGGCACTCCTTTGTGATCTGTATTGGCCTGGTGTGGCTGCTTTCACACCGTGACACCAGGACTTCTACAGACCGAAAACAGCTTGTGACACTACTAACTAGTGTCACATGAGACCTCCATGTAGGAGGAGGACAGGCGCCTGCCCAGGGTGGCCATGATACTCTCTGCAGGCTCTGCTGCAAGGCTGGGTGGGTCTCAGGAGCTGCAGGCATAAGCTGGGCGCTGCAGGTGTAAGCTGGGCGCTGCAGGTGTAAGACAGGTGCTGCAGGCATAAGCTGGGCGCTGCAGGTGTAAGCTGGGCGCTGCAGGCGTAAGCTGGGCGCTGCAGGCGTAAGCTGGGCGCTGCAGGCGTAAGCTG
>CM052720.1:42044082-42097628 GCA_028551405.1 Uromys caudimaculatus
GCTGCAGGTGTAAGACAGGCGCTGCAGGTGTAAGACAGGCGCTGCAGGTGTAAGCTGGGCGCTGCAGGTGTAAGCTGGGCGCTGCAGGTGTAAGACAGGCGCTGCAGGTGTAAGACAGGCGCTGCAGGTGTAAGCTGGGCGCTGCAGGTGTAAGCTGAGCGCTGCAGGCGTAAGGCGCTGCAGGTGTAAGCTGGGCGCTGCAGGTGTAAGCTGGGTGCAGCCTGCCCACCTTCAGGTCTCTTCCCTGCTCATCTCTGCTCACCTTATTTTTTTAGCGGCTTAATCCCTCACCTCCTGGGCGATGTGGTTTTCTTGTGGGGCTGTAACCTGCTGGCCCACTTCATCAATGCCTACTTGGTGGACGACAGCGTGAGTGACACCCCAGGGGGGCTGGGAAACGACCAGAATCCAGGTTCCCAGGTTGGTTGGAGCGAGGGCTCGCCTTTCTTTCTGTGTGCTGGTGCCCAGGGTCTGGGTCAGGCTGGGACCTTGGGGTTTTCTCAACCTGAGGGTGAGAGGAGACCCCTATTTCAAGTGGGCCTGAAACTTCTTAGTAAATAAGTGAGGGTAGCTAATACCTGCAGTCCTTTTTAACCTTCGTGGTTCGTGCTTTTAAAACCCACTGAGAGCTGGTGGGGGTGGGGGTGCGCGCCTTTAATCCCAGAACTTGGGAGGCAGAGGCAGGAGGATTATGCAGTCAAGGCCATCCCAGGCCTATATGTGGAGACTCTGTTCTCAAAAGCAAAACAACCTACTTGCCTTTCCATGACCATCATGACCTGTCAGCTCTGCTTGTCAAGGGAGGCAGCACACAAGTAGCACCCTGGGCCACGATGGTGCCGTCTTGTTCAGCCTGCTTTGGCTGCTGAAGTCTGTAGACCTCACCTGCATGGGTCAGAAGGCCTGGGCACCTGACGGGTTGATGGGTTCTGCTCAACCGAGATAAGGATCAGGGACCTTCAATGGGCTAGGGTCCCTAGAAGCCAGGCATTCTGACATCAGGCATGGCCAGACCTGAGGGATAGGGGAGGAGTCATTCATGGTCAACCGGGTGTCTATTGGCTCAGGCTAGCAACCCCGGGGAAGGGTAGCCTGTGATATGAGGAGACTGGTGGTCCTGTAACCTGGTAGGGGGCTCTTTGTTGCCCTTTTGATGACTACAAATTAAAGTGGGTTTGTGGCCGGGCAGTGGTGGCGCACGCCTTTAATCCCAGCACTTGGGAGGCAGAGGCAGGTGGATTTTTGAGTTCGAGGCCAGTCTGGTCTACAGAGTGAGTTCCAGGACAGCCAGGGCTACACAGAGAAACCCTATCTCGAAAAACCAAAAAAATAAATAAATAAAGTGGGTTTGTGGAGATGCACCCTCATTTCCAGGGTCATTGACACATGCCTGCAGCTCTACCCTACCTTAGGGACTTGGGAGTAAGCAGGCACTGTGGGCACTCGGAGGGCTGTGGGTGGGCAGGCAGGCACTGTGGTCACTCAGGAGCCTGTGGGTGGGCGGGTAGGCACTGTGGTTGCATAAAGAGTAAGGCTGGGACCCACAACAAGGCCCTTGACTGGCTTTTTGGCTCAAGGAGTATTGCCTGCCCAGGCTGCTAACACATCTTTCTGAGGGGTCAGCTCCAGCATGGAGGTGCATTCTGTGCAGACTTTGAGGCTAAAGGAGGCTGCCAGAGCTGCAGGGCCAGCAGGCCTACCTCCTGCAGGGGCTTTGGGGTCCCCTGTGGTGGGCGACCACTCGAGAAGACGCAAGGGCCAGGCATCACCTTTCTTAGTGAGAGCGTTTTCTGGGGAAAGTCAAGCTTTAAGAGTAGGCATTGGAGGCTTGGTGAGATTGGGGTGCCCGTTGCCCAGAGGGACCACGTGCTTCATGCCCAGAACCAGGCTCTGTCCTGGGTGCTGGGTGGAGCCAGGCTCTGTCCTGGGTGCTGGGTGGAACTTGTCCTTTCATTGGGAATCCCTCACCAGGTGAGCTAGGGTAGCTATCAAGCAGATGTGGGCCACACCCCGGAGCTCTGGGATCTGTGAGTTACCACACAAGGTGGTAAATGAGCCTGCTTCCCTAGCATCCTTACAGGTCTCTTCAGCCCTGTAGCCTAATGGGTAGGTCACAGGAGGAGCTGTCCTGGAAAGGGGGGCATGGAGGGTGAGCGAGGCAAGGGAAGGGTACCACAGAACTGCAGTCTGCCCCCGACACCCCGTGGTAAACCCTGCTTCCTTTCTGTCCTACAGTTCAGCCAGGCCCTGGCCATCCGGAGCTATACCAAGTTTGTGATGGGGGTAAGCTCTCCCTACTGCCCTTAAGGGCCACGGTGGGCTGGAGGCAGGTCTCACGGTGTGGTGTTGGCAGCGTGTCCTCACTGCCAACACTGACGCCCATGTGCTTTTCAGATTGCAGTGAGCATGCTGACCTACCCCTTCCTGCTCGTTGGAGATCTCATGGCAGTGAACAACTGTGGGTGCGTGTGTACCCTTCCACCTGGCCCCCTACCAAGGCTGCTGGGACATCCAGATGAGCCCTTTCAGCCCCTCCACCTACACATAATTTCCTGTGGGGTTAACATGGTGTTGGGATGGGCACGGGGTGCAGCTCCTTCTCTGGTCCTCGATGACGACATGTCTGAGACCCCCTGTGTTCTCTACAGGCTGCAGGCTGGACTCCCTCCGTATTCCCCTGTGTTCAAGTCCTGGATCCACTGCTGGCGGCACCTGAGTGTGCAGGTGAGTGGGCTGGGGGCTCTTGGCCGCTCGGAGGAAGGGTAGATTGGAGACACCTCGGGAAAGCTGCAGGGTACTAAGTAGGTCCTAGGTAGCCCTGGCCCTGGCTGAGGGGAGAAAGTCAGATGAGACAGAAGCTTGGGCCTGGGCAACAGAGTGAAACTAAACAGAGGTCAGATGGCAGAGCCCAAGAACTCACTCCTCCAGTACCAAGGTGCCTGGGATGTGCTCAGCCAAACTCCTCCATGGGGGATCCTAGCCCTGGGGGATCCTCAGGGTTCATCTGGTTCAGGTGCCAGCCTGGCAGGGCAGCCATGGCTTCTGGGGGTGGGGGGGAAGGTCAAGGACCAGGCTCATGGCTAGGGGCGAGTGCCTGCCTGCCTTTTCCTGGCCTTGCTTTGCCACCTGTCAAATGAGGTACTGGTCTGAGGAGGAGCCAAGAGTGCTGAGTGGCCTTTAGGTGGAGAATATGTTTACTGGGGGCCAGTGGGGTAGCTCAGCGGGTAAAAGTGCTTGCCACAGAAGCCTGACAACCTGAGTTCGATCCCAGAATCCACACGAGAGCTCTCCCGTGCACACCTCACCGGCATCGTAGACACAGTAAAAGGCAGAGCTCCCTCCAGCACCACCAACTGCTGCTCTTCCCTGCAGGGCCAGCTCTTCCGAGGCTCCAGCCTGCTTTTCCGCCGGGTGTCATCGGGGTCATGCTTTGCCCTGGAGTAACCTGAGTCGCCTGACCAAACATTTATGGGGTCTTGGCCTACCCCTGGTGAGGACCCATCATCTCAGATGCCCGAGGGTGACTCCAGCCCAGCCTGGCTTCATGTCCATATTTGCTGTGTGTCTGTCCCGATGTGGGCTGGTGGAGGTGGGCCACCTGGGACCTGGGGGAGCAGTGTTGGGGTAGCATCCCCTTCCTGCCCAGAGGTACTAGAGTCCATCTTGTACAAGGGCAGAGAAGGCTGTGGAGGCAAAGGTCACTGGTAAGGTTTTCCTCCACCTCCAACCCCACTCATTCTGCCAGTCAGCTGGAAGCACCCCTCCTGCTTTGTAAATAGGGCACCATCATGCCTGGGCCTGTGCTAGGGGTCTGGCCCTGTGTTCTGCCCTTGTTCCCAATACTACTTTTCTGATACAAGGGTGGTGCCTTCTGATTAGGAAATCATGTGACTCCTCAGAATATCCCCCTCATCAGCTTGTCTGTGACGGTGTCACCAGGTGTGAGGGTTCAGTCACCTGTGCTGTGTGTGAATACGCACAGGTTCCTAACATAGACCGACATCTAGTCTCCCCTCGTGGTAAGAAATTATATATCATCTTGAATAAATGTATTGGTGGTGATTTGGACTTTGTGTAAGTTCCAACAGACCCTGTGCTGGTTGGTGTCTCATGTCTGTGGGTGGCCAGCCTGGGCCAAGGGGTGTGACATGGTTGAGCCTAAGTGCCTCTTCACAGAGCAGCAGCTGGCACTTGGGCCTTCTGCCACGGAGATGACATGGTCCCTGCCCCTGGGACAGGACCAGCAAATGTGGGCCTCCAGGAGTGTCAGTGCCACCATGAGCATAAGGCTTGTCTGTATAAAAATGTACATATTTTACATTCCTCCTTTAAGGAATGTCCTTCCTGTAAGTGTTAATAAGACTCCATATAGTCAGAGACAGCCTGAGGCCGGGAAGCAAAGGTGTGGCTAATGTCTCTGCAAAATGGTAAACGCTGGGACCTTGGGGACAGCCCTCCAGGCTGTGGAAAAGAACTGTAAAAACATATAAAAACGTATAATTTCTCAACTATGTAAAAAATAAGGATGCAATATGAGAGACTTCATGAGTCTAAGGGAACAAAGGCAGCTGTATTAATGAACCAACTTGTCAGAAAGATATAAAGATTCAGGGTCAGGAAAGCTGCCTCGAGCAGAGGATAGCCGGCAGCCTGGACCCAGGATTTGACTTGGAGCCCTTTCTCTCAGAACCCCTTTCCAAGCCGAGGCTGGTCCCCTGTGGGAGTTGCAGATGGGAGGTTTTTCATTCCCCAGGAGACTTTGGCAGCCTGTTTCCCAGTGGTCTACTGACAGGGATATATTGTATGTGTGTAGCAGTTTTACCCTGTGTCTCTCTTATGCTCAGCAGCGAGGCTTAGTGGTGCCCCCCCCCCCCCAACTCTTTAGCTTATAGTCTCTGTGCTAGAGAGCCTCACCCCAGAAAGTGGCAGTCTGGGAGCTGCCCACATCGTGAGCAGGCCACGCCAGCTCACATCATCTAGACCAATGTCCAGAGGGTGTCAGCCTAATGGAGTGCCCACTGTCCACTGTTAGCATTTTGCTCCACCCCACAGTTATCTGGCAATAGCCAGGTATGCCTGACTCACCATACAAGGAGCTGCTTGGTCCCCCCTCTTGCTCTTGTTCTCCTGCTCCTGCCCTCTTCCCCATTCCCTTCTCCCCTCTCTCCACGGGCTCATGGCCCACCTCTACCTTCCCTCCCCCCCCCCCCCGCCTCCCTCTTGACTCCCCTCCCCATGCCCTGAATAAACTCTATACTATACTGTTGTGTGGCTGGTCCCACTGAGGCACCCCTCCCCCACACCTCACCACAGTTCACCAGAACATAGCCCCTCCTCTCTTTATCTTTTTATAAACACATCTCCCACCACACTGACCAAGCTACTGGGGTGACTTTCCTCCCTGTGTTCCCTCAAATCCTGTCTTTGTACTGTTCCTTCCAGTGACCCCCAGATTTAGGGACACTTGTACTTCACAACTGAGCAGAGCTTAGCTGTCCCTAAAGAGATGTCTCTGCCCCTGAGCCATGTCCCCCCAGAGGTTTGTAAGAGGCTGCCTGGCCTAAAGTGGAAGGCTTTGATTGGTCTGGCTATTCAGCAGGAGGCCCTGCGGTTCCCAGGTATTATCTATCCTCTTATCTGTTAAGAGGCTTGAACCAGGCAGGAGCTGAGCTACCTGCAGGGAGGGAGGACTGGGGTGGGGGTGTCCTTGAGGGACATTGACTTCCCTCGTGGGTAACCTTATTCTTAGGGAAGGTTGGAAAGGCCTATGGCAGGCTTTTTTGGGGGCTTTCTGATGATGAGACAATGATAGCCTGAGCTGTCCCCTTCAACTGTCTATCCTTGTCACTTCCAGTTGACAAAGTGCTCAGAAGTCATGGCTTACCGTGTCAAGGAATTCTCTCAGGTCCTCTAGGCCTCTGGATACCAGCCTCTCTATCTTCTTTTTTTTTTTTTTGGTTTTTCGAGACGGTTTCTCTGTGTAGCCCTGGCTGTCCTGGAACTCACTCTGTAGACCAGGCTGGCCTTGAACTCAGAAATCCGCCTGCCTCTGCCTCCCGAGTGCTGGGATTAAAGACGTGTGCCACCACTGCCCGGCTCTATCTTCTATTGAACATAGTTCAGCTTTGTTGGCAGGCCCCCCTCCCCGCCCGTGTTTTTGAAACCTCTCTGATCTCATATTCCTGATCTTTGGCAGGCACATTCACGGGGCACATCTGCAGGCTGCCAGCAGATGCCCTTGCTGGGCAAGTCAGGAAGAGCCACAGGGAAACCAGGATAGGCTTGGGCCCCTGAGGGGTCTGCTTGGCCCAGAGGCTCCCATCCCTGACCACTCAGGCCCAACACACTCGCTCAAGAAAACACCTTCCCAGGAATGCAGTTGCTTTAGCATTTGAAGGTCAGTTAAAGTCATGTACTCCAACCACATGACCGTCTCAGTCGGGACAGAAGAGGGCTTTGAGAAATGTCAACAGGTTTTCACAATAAAACCTTTCACCAGACAAGGAACAAAATGACATTCATGAAAAAAAAATCTCAACAGTTGGGGCTGGGGAGAAGGAAAATGCTTGCCACACAAGCTCAAGCACATCGCAGCTGGGGGAAGAGCTGTCCTTGCAGGACTCTACTTGTACGTCATTGTGCTGGCCCCACCTTACACAGACCCTAAAGAAACACATCTCCAAAACATTGAGTCTATGCTTCCATTTTTTCCCCAGCCGGTGTGGTGGTACACACTTTTAATCTCAGCACTTTTTTTTTTTTTTGGTGTTTTTCGAGACAGGGATTCTCTGTGTAGCCCTGGCTGTCCTGGAACTCTGTAGATCAGGCTGGTCTCGAACTCAGAAATCCGCCTGCCTCTGCCTTCCAAGTGCTGGGATTAAAGGCGTGCGCCACCACCTCCCAGCTTCCCTCCTACTTTTTGTGCCTTGTGTTCCTGTCCTACAAAACGTCTGGACCACTCTCCTCTGATCCCCAGAGAGGTTTTTGTGCCCTGGGGCTCTGTTTCAGGGCTTCTTTCAAGCACCGAATTTGCCCAAACCTTGTCACATTGACACTTGTGGCCAGGACAGGCCTGGGCATCAGCTCCCTTGTGGAAATGCCCCAACCCCCAAAGCCACCAGGGTAAGCCCCACTGATAACTTCTGGTCCTTCCTTCTGCTCTTTCTTCTTCCTGCAAGGCTACCTGTGGCTTGGGTGGAGTGGAAGTTACCAGAAGGAAGGGAATGGTTCGGGGGGGGGGTGGGGGGGGGAGGAAGAGGGAAGATGGACGAGTTGCATGGGTGAGCAAACCAGCTTCCTCACAGAACCCCACCTCATGCAAGGCACTGAGACGTGGCTCTCAGACAGGCTTTATTCAGGAGTCAAGACTGTCTCCTCCGTTCCCTGCTCCCTGTCTCCCCACCCACAGAATCCCACTTGGTGGGGGCTTGTTCTCTACCTTCCCCTCAGGGTCTGCTTTCTAAGCCACATGGGCACTCAGAGATGGGGAGCCCTGGAGCCTGCAGGCAGACAGCATCCCCCACCCCATCCTGTGGAGCAGACAGGTATCTCAGCATCATGTCCTCTGTAGAACTCCACTGTAAGGGGCAGGAAGGGCCCTGGTGTGCAGTTATTGATGAGCGGGACCCCACAGCTTTTCCCTTCCAGAGGGGCTTTAGCCAGGCAGTGGTATCTTGTTTGAGGGACAGGGTAGAAGGACACCACAGTTGGACAGCTGACCTCTTCTCCCTGGGAAGGCAGTAGGCACCTCAGATACTCCTTGCCTCAGAAATGGCTCAAGAAAGAGCTCAAGGGACTAAAAGAGCCAAGCTCCTGAGGAAGCTAAGATCTTCAGTCCTTAAGAAACTAGGCACATGTGGCCACTAGAGCACTGCTCAGAACAACTTGCAGCTGGCTGAGGGCAGTGCCCCACCCCTACCCTCGTGGAAGAAACACTGTGGGAGGGGGCGATATCGGGCTGGCACTGGGTGGCAGAGAGGAGAGGAGAGGGCACAGGGAGAGCATGACCTGCTCCAGAAGCTCTGGCTTCTAACTTGGAAAAAGAATCCAGAACGGGCATGAGGCCTGTCTCCTCACCAGCCCTTTGGGTATCCTCCTCAGAATATGCCCGCCAACTGCAGGGGAAGCAGCAGCAGTCCCAGGAAAGGGCCCCACACGTGAGCAGAATTCTTCAAATCCCAGCCGGCCTTTTCAGGGTCCTCTGCACCTGCAGAAAGGAAGGGGCTATACCTCAGCTTGAAAAAAGCCCAGCCTGACTGACTCTCCACTCACTCCATGCAAGGTACAGGCGGCAGGCAGGGAGGCAGCATCTTCCAGATCGCGCATGCTCTACCATGCCCCAAACACTGGTTCCAGCACAGGATACCAGCATTCTGGAGCCAGGAAGGAAAATAGGACTTCGGACCTTACCTGTCCAGGATGACTGTAGGGCCAGGGTGCGCCCACCTGTGGCATTACCCGAGGCACTAGGGAAGCTGGGAGGGGATGTGGAGGCAGGGTGGCCGGGGTGTTCCAGTGAGGCCTTCTGCCCACCGTGCTCCTGGGCTGGAAGAACTGGGACCAAAGCCTCACTGGAAACGGGCAACTCGGCCTCTGCCTTGGGTAGCTCGGCCTCTGCCTCAGGCGACTCGGCCTCGGGCTCAGCCTCCTCCTGGATTTGGGGTAGGGACTCTCCTGTCTCTGTCAGGGACATCTTGGGGTACAGAGATTTCTCTGGGCTCACGGAGGTTGCGCTCGACTTGCTGTTTTCTTTGTCCGTAGATTTGGGGACAGGGATATGTGTTGCTGTGAGGAAGTTAACTGGCCCTTCATCCAGTGAGGGCTGCATGTGCGTTGCAGAAACCGAGGGGACCTCGGTTAGAAAAGACCGAGCCTCTGTTGCCATGGAGGAGGGGCCTTCGGTTGCTAAGGAAGATGGGGCCTTTGTTTCTACCGTAGGTGAAGACTCGGTTGCCAGGGAGTCTGAGACCTTTGTTATCGAGGAGATATGTAGCGTCTCAGAGGTTGCTAGGGATGGAGTACCGGTTTCCCTGGAGCTTGGGGCTTCAGTTGCGCGGGTAGAAGAGACCTCGGTCACCCTTGGAGGCGAATCCTGCGCCTTTTCCTGGTTTCTCATGGGCTCTGTTTGGCAAGGCCAAGCATTAGTGCTGCAAACGGGACCCCACCCGGCCGCACGATATCCCACCGGGATGCGCGAGCCATACTCCTTTGCAGCGGGTGTGCCCCTCTGGTAATGTAACTTCTCTTCGTTGACACTTTAACTCCTCCACCCTCCGCCCTGTCCAAGCTTCGCTTAGAGGACTGCCTAGCAGGCCCCGCCCATTAGACCACAGACCACGCCCACCACCCAGACCTTCCCGCTCGGCCAAGCCCCCTCGCACAGCACTCCCGAGCCGCTGGATCTCAACTCTCTGGCGACTTAAGGATGAAATCTGTCACTTGGAGTTAAAGAGTCGCCAAGGGAAGGCAGAAAGTCACAGAGGGTCTCCGCCATCGCATCCCGTAGGCTTCTGCTTCTCAGAGCGGGAGTCCTGAGACGCTAAGTTACCCAGGCCCGGGATGGGGGGAACGGGACACCCCATCCCATCTCAGCTCTCGCCTGCCACTCACCACAGAGAGAGTTCTCGCAGCTGTAGCCAAGAGGGCATTGGGAGCAAGGAGTCCCCTCCTGATAGGGCTTACGACCCTTCACGTTCCCCCTAAATGAGAAGGCATTGCTCCAGGGAAGGCCTGCGCCTTCCTACCGGTCTCCACGTTCCCCAGATGCACAGCAGATCCATCCACAGGAGCCCACGGGGTTGCTGTCCCCCACGAGTTGCTTCCCGAAGATCACAGGCTCCCTTCCCCCCTCCTCTGACTAACCAAATTAGACCCCTTATGGGGCCATGACAGATGATACCAGTAGAGGCAGGGCCCACATTAGCAGTCCACAGCTTCCTTGAGCTGTGCCCAGTTCCGTCCGCCCCTCTGCCTCTGGCCCCTCAGCACTTACGGTGGCTCATAGTTGCACACCAGCAAATGAATGTTAGCTTCCTCCACTCCCTGGAGCGTCTCGCAGAAGTGGGAGCCACAGCCAATTCTCTCAGTCTTGCTCCACACTACCTAAAGGAGGGAAAACCCGGCAGGTTAGCCCTGAGCTGGGTAACGTAGTCGGTCCCCACGGGACCCTATAGCCTCAGGCCAAAACTGTTTATGGGGGTTGGAGGAAAGACAATGTCTACCCTCTCTGTCAAACAGAGAGGCCCATCAAACCAGGCTTCTTTTAGTCTTTGCTCAGCCGCAAGCCTCTGATACACCCTGTCCACTCTCCAGTGGCCTCTTTCTAGAGATCCTTAGGGTTTTCTGGTTATTCGGTTGATCGCTTTGGTTTTGGTTTTTTGAGACATGGTTTCTCTGTGTAGCCCTGGCTGTCCTGGAACTTGCTCTGTAGAGCAGGCTAGCCTGAACTCGAAGAGATCCACCTGCCTCTGCAATCGGAATGCTGGGATAAGGTGTGTGCCACCTCCGACCGACTTGGTCCCTTTAAACAAGTTGAACAAGTTGGGTTTTTGTTGTTGTTGTTTGTTTGTTTTTAAGAACTATTTATTCGGGGCTAGAGAGATGGCTCAGCAGTTAAGAGCACTGACTACTCTTCCACAGGTCCTGAGTTCAATTCCCAGCAACCAATAATTCAGAAACAACAACAACAAAAGGATTAATTATTTATTCATTTTATGTATGTGAATACTCTCTGTCTTCAGACACAGCAGAAGAGGGCATCGGAACCCATTACAGATGGTTGTGAGCCACCACGTGGTTGCTGGGAACTGAATTCAGGACCTCTGGAAGAGCAGTCAGCTTATCGCCCCACCCTCTGCCCACCCCCCACGTCCCCGTTTCCCCCACCCCCACCCCCGTCCTGCCGAGACTGTCACCTGAGTGTAGTGGCCGCACATCTGGCCCGGATCGCAGGTGGCTGTGCTGAGATTGTAATACTCATGCTCCTCGTGCCAGTTCCCCACGGCCAGTGGCACGTCCATGCCCTCGTCCGTGATGGCGAACAAGTTCTCCCCGCGCCGTCCGCGCTCTTTGTTGTGGCCCCACACGCACTTCTGAGCATAGGCCTTGGCGAAGGCGGCCAGCTCGTCGTCCCACCTCTGCAGGGACGCAAGGGAGGCAAGACAGGGAGGTGACGGTGGATAAAATAGGCCGGAGTGTCTTGAAGCCTCAGGAGGCCCGAGGCTGGCTTGCCGCACCACGTCCCCTAGTAAGGTGACTCCTGGCTTGTCTCCGGAATCTGTTCCCCGTGGGTTTCAGTGGGATGGGGGAGTGCCACCTCAGACCTGGGGTTCGTCTCTTATCCTTCACAGGGCATGGGGACGGGGGCAGAGGATTGATGTCGGTTGTGATCTTTGTGTGCCCTGTGTAGCTGGGGGTGGGGCGGAGATGCACACTGGGAAATGTTGGTGGACCCGTGCATCAACACCCGGCTGCTACCTCTCTGCCTTGGCTTTTCCTAAGAGCTCAACTCCCTTCATCCGGTCCCTCCTCCCCGAGGAAACTATCTCTGCAGGGCACACTGTGAAGATTCCTCACTTCCAGGCATCAGAGGTCTGCCTAAACCAACGCTGTCAAATCCCAACTCCAGATTCTCCAGTCTGTCTCATCGCAGGTGAGACTCCGGGGAAGGGCAGTTTTGCTTAGAGAGCTCCGAGGTTCCACGTCCCCGGCTGGGAGAAGATGGAGGAGGGTGGAGCATGGGGGGAGGAAGCTAAGGCATCTGACCCCAAGGACTAAGGAGAAGACCTGGATCCCATTAAACTCTGTCAGTCTCTCCTGGAAATAGATGAGTGCCTTGGCTCTTGTTCCACCCGCTGTGTGTGCCTCTCCGCCCCTCCTGCACCTCCCCCAGCCTGACAACCCCACCAAAAGCAGCAGCAGGAGCTTGGGTGACATAGGGGGAGAACTGTGTGACCATGCCCACTTCCCACCTACGCAGTGTTTTAGCTGCCTGCAACCCTCGTGGGACCCTGAACTGGGCCTTGATGAGTCTTTCTCTTTTTCTCTCTAGTCATTTTAAAAAATTAGTTATGCACTTACATTTAGGTATGTGTGAATACAAGTGCGTGCCTAACAGTGCCTGCATAACGGCAACAGGACAGCTTTCGGGAGCCTATTCTTCCTCCATAGCCTCTGGGGAGGGAACTCAGCTCATCAGATTTGCTTGGGCAGACGTTTTGATGAACACTTGGCTGGCCCCACTCTGGCCATTTTGTTTCAAATCACTGGTCTGGGTGGTCCCCTAGACTCTGACAATAGTGGGCAGTTGGGAGCAGAAACGGGAGCCAGGGGGTCTAGGGCGATCCACAGGGCTCCAGGATAGTCAGATAGGCCCCATTCTAGGACAGGCAGTAGCATAATCTCCATCTGTCACAGTGCTGGGTGTTGTGGGTACTTTTAATAGAGAGTTACAACTGAGAGACCAGCTCCAAGTAGCCCCAGCTCTAACCTCCAACCTGAGTCTATGTCTGAAGTCCCATCGGGACTCCTCAGTCTATGGCGTTGCAACCGCCACGATCCTCTCTCCCCGGGAGGAGGTCCGTCCCGCTGTCATTCAGTAGTCCTGGTCACTAGGCCAGAAAGAAAGCAAGAACCAAGAACCCCAAGTTCATGTGGTTGTAAGTCACTCGGGGAGTGTGGTCACTGTGGTCTGTGCCACAGCTAACTGCGTCCTGTGGGACATGGGAAGGCTGTGTAGGCAGACTGAGGGTAGAGAAAGAGACAGGGCTAAATGACAAGATAGTGCTAACCAGGTAGGGGACACCCTGAGCAAAGTCACCCTGAGCAACAGGGTGCACGCCATCTACGGATGGAGTCTGGCTGTCACCCATCTGTGTGGAGAGACACTCGTTAGCAGAACTGCTAACTAGTATCTAGGCTTCTGATTTGTCTGCAGTTCCTGGTTGCCAAGGACAACAGGTGTGGCGCTGTGAGTATTTCTTAACAGTCATCCTGTCTGACCTGCAGGGCAGGGTGTCCATACCTAACTGTCCACCAGAAAATGGCTTCCCTCAGAGTCACCAAGCTGCAGGGAGACAAGCTGAGGCTACAGAGACTCCAGGTTCCCTGCTGTATTTCCTAGGTGTGACTTAGCTCTTAGCTCAGGGGTTCCTGGCCAGTGGAGGGTGTCTGGGGGTAGGGTGGGGTTAGGGGTGGGGTGGACCAGTCAGACTTCAGAGAAGACAGAAAGGGAGGGATTCTAACTCTTATCAGCTGAAACCAAAGCAGACATCCTGCCTCAACGCTGACATCTGATAATAAATTTTTTCCGCCAGATTGTCCACTGGGGCACCCAGCCTTGCCCTCCATTGTCTGTGCGTTCCTCTCACTCTTTGTATGTGTGTTGTATGTGTGTTTTTTGAAATATTTCACAGCATGTAGTATTGCATGTGTGAGAGTCGGCTCCTGCATGTGGGTGTGCTTGTGACCTCATTTTACCGATGAGAGACTGAGAGAGCCCCAAATGAGACTGGGTGTTGGAGAGAGAGCACCTGAACTGTAGGCCCCAAAGCCCTTCTCAGGCCTGCTCTTCCCCTCTCTAGTGTTTTCTGGGCTCATCTGCCTCTTCCTCTTCCCCTCCAGGCCAGCCCATCTTGGGAAGAGTTGAGGAGGAGGCCACTGGTATGGGGAGCCAGGGCTTAAGCCTGAGCAAATTCCTTCCGAGCCTCAGTCTTCTCATTTAGAATATGGGGGTGACCATGGGAACCGGTGCATTTTACAGCACCAGGGACTCTGTCACTGACCAGAGCAAGGAGTCTTTGTTTGTTTGTTTTTTCGAGACAGGGTTTCTCTGTGTAGCCCTGGCTGTCCTGGAACTCACTCTGTAGACCAGGCTGGCCTCGAACTCAGAAATCCGCCTGCCTCTGCCTTCCAAGTGCTGGGATTAAAGGCGTGCGCCACCATCTTGCACCCCTTCTGTCCCAGGAGGTGGGCACCCAGCCACACTCACCATCTGCAGCATATCTGAGGCTGGTGGGGACACCTGGGCACGGTAGTGGTTGTGAAGCTCCACCATGGTCTGCTTCTCATCCTCCGTGAGGGCTGTGGTGGGGCCAGTGGCAGTCAGCAGCAGCAGCAGCAGCAGCAGCAGTAGGAGCAGAGGCGGCTGAGGCAGCATCACCCACGGGCTGCAGGAGCCGTGCATGGTGGCCAGCCCTCTCTGCCTCTCCCGATCAGGGGTCTGGCGCCCGGACTTAAAATCCTTCCCACACAAGCACCACCCTGGCTGGGGTGGGGCGGCAGGGGCTGTGTCTGGAGGCCTGGCCCGGTTCACACAATGTCTCCAGGAGGGCTGGGTGCCTTGGGTCGGGACCAGAGTAGAATCCACTCCCCCTCGAGTCCTTGGCAACAGCCTCCTTTTCTCTCAGTAACGGGGGCTTAGGCCAAAGGCTATATTGAGCTCCACGGTCACTCCTGAGGTGGACAGATCCTCAGGGGACACACAATCCCAGAAGCAGCTGCAGAGCTGTGCTGTGGCACGCAGCTCACACCCACCGAGTGTAGAGGACCGGACAAAGAAGGAACCTTACAGGACTGGATAAGATAAGGAAGCTGCCACTGAAAGAGCAAGGGAGGGAGAGATGCTATGTCCACATGCCTTGGTCCGTAGGTCCCGCCCACCGAAATGTCTGAGGTTAAACTGAGCCATGACAGCAACATTACGTGCCCACCCCAGGTCCTCTGCAAGAGCAGCAGGCACCCTAAACTGCTGAGCTGTCTCTCCAGCCCCGGTAGAGCGTCCTAAATAACAGGAGGAATGTCCATAGGAACAAGAAAGAAGTCAGGAGGTGTGGGAGGTCTCTCGTTCGCCTCAGACGAGCTCTTCATTATGTAGCCCAGGCTAGCTGCTCTCTAATTGCTATCCTTCTGCAATTATATTTATTTATTTATTTATTTATTTACTTACTTACTTAATGTATGTGAGTGCTCTCTCTGCGTGGCAGAAGAGGGCATCAGACCCCATTACAGATGTTGTAAGCCGTTATGTATGTGGTTGCTGGGAATTGAACTCAGGTCCTCTGGAAGAGCAGTCAGTGTTCTTAACCGCTGAGCCATCTCTCAGCTCCCCTCCCCTCATCCTTCCCCTCTTTCCTCCCCCTCGTCTGTTTTTAAAAAGATGTTCTCATGAGGACATGACACATGGAATTGAGGTCCCTGGCAGCGCACATTTGTGAGTGCTGGAGAGGGACAGCTTAAGAATGAACAGAATTTATGTGTAATTATAAAAAAAAATCAGCCCATGCTGTCACCGGCTAGACACACAGAAGGGGTGTCAGAAACAGGGGCCAGGCAGAGATCTCCACTCCACAAGCGACCTAAAGTAAGCTGTCTGAAGAAAACAGCAGCCCATGCTGTGTGGAGGTGCTCCCGGCTCAGCCTTCTCTCTGTTGAGCTCCATCCTTGCTTGCTCTGTTTTGTTTGAGACAGGGTTTCTCTGTGTAGCCCTGGCTGTCCTGGAACTCACTCTGTAGACCAGGTTGGCCTTGAACTCACAGAGCTCTGTCTGCCTCTGCCTCCTGAGTGCTGGGATTAAAGGCATGCGCTGCTGCCCCACCACCACCACCACTCAGGCCCTTGCTTGCTCTTAACCGTACTACAGTCACCGCCTTCACGTCTTTGTCAGCCCGCTGTGAAGGACTGTGTGGGCAACAGTGCCACTTGCATGGATCTCATGACCCTTCTTCCTCACAGAAGCAGTTCTAGCCACCCTGAGATGGTACCAGGCAGGGTGGATCCTTGGGCAAGAGAGCCACCATGGGAGGGAACTCTTCCCATCTGTCTCCTGTGGGCCACAGGCCTCCTCCTGGAACCCTCAATGTCAGTACCTCAGAATACTCTGCACGGTGTAACCCCTGTATCCTCTCCCAGAACAAAAGAAAGCCCAGGGCTTCTCCTTTGGGGGATTCCCAAAGGGAGATGGTCGCGTACAAATCTGATCTAAGAAGCCAAACAGACAAGGGCTGGAGCTCAGGGTCAGGCCGTAGGGTTTGGTCCCCAGCCAAGCAGGCCAGCTACCCCTTGGCCTGAGCTTTGTCCAGTTTGGTACCCGACATGTTGTAGGTATCATGAGATGGTGGAAAGAGTAGAAGGCTTCCAGGGGCCTCAGAAAACACAAAGGAGTGTGCTGCCGTCCAGTTTTTGTATCCCTGGCTCCTGAATGGAGGTATCTGACGGACAGGGCCTCATCTCTCACCTGAGACCCCTCCCAACAGAGCCTGGCTGCCCCGTGAGCCCCACATCTTAAGAAGGGGCTGCCCCTCACTGCACCATGCAGGCAGAGCCCCCTTTCTTCTCTGACGTGCCATCCTCAAACACGTCCATAGCCTTTGGCAGGGACACAGGGCACCCGGCCCAGACCTCCAGGGACTCCTGCACTGCCGGCTTCCTGTCTGGGCTAAGAGAAATGACTGATGCGGGACTACCATCCCAGGTCTCCCAGCACAGATATGACAAAGTGACAAGCCACCTTCAAGAAGCATGATCCAGGCCTGGTTCTGGAGCTGAGAGTGGAGAAGGGGCGCTTGTCCGGACACTGCTATGTGCCACTGCAGGGGCCCAGCCTGCACAGGTGTGTGTGAGTGGCCAGAGCTAGTGCTACTTACAGCTGGTCCCGGGGACCAGAGAAGAATGTGAAGAGAGCAGCTGAGGGGTCAGATGTCCCAAAAGAGCCCTTCCTCCAGTCCTCCGTTTTCGTCTCTTGCCTGTGGTCTGCTTTTTTTTGTTTTTGTTTGTTTTCCTGACAAGGTCATACATAGCCCAGGCTGACCTTAAACTCCCAATCCTCCTCCGTCCAAGCTCTGGGATTCCATGTGTGCACCCCCACACCCAGCCTCTGCCTGTCTTAACGGTAGTCTCCCTCACAGTGCGCCTCCTATACAGCCATCTAAAACTACATATAAGTAAGAGAAAGCATTGGTAATAATAGAGGAACCACGTGCCCACGTTCAGCCTGGGAGACAGCATCAAAGGCCCAGTGTCCTCTGATTTCCAATACGTGGAATGTGCTCCCCTACCTCGATGGAACCCGAGTTTGTCCTTTGGCCATTCCATAGTCTCCATTGCTCTGTTACTAAGCATGACACATCAGTGCAATACGGACACCTGTCACCGTTGTCATGTCTTAAAGCCCCGGCGTGGTCCAGCAGATGTTCTATATGTGAGAGAGCCATTCGGTAGCTGCCGCTGCTCGGTGCACAGGGATGCAGGCACATGCGATGTGCCCAGTGTGGCCGTGCAACTATACTTTCAGCTCAGTTTATTCAGGTTTATAGAGGCTCATGTGGCTACCACACATGGACAACTTGGTCTATATCCTTGTGAAGCTGCTTTTTTCTCTTTACCTGTGAGTTTGGTTTTGTTTTTGAGATGTGTTGATGTCCAGGCATATCGATCTGAATTGGGCACTCTTCTATACGGGCTGTATAGTATTCCATTGCGAAGGACACACACATCTATTTGTCTGTTTTCCTTCTGATGGATATCTGTCCACCACCCCCAATACAAATGCTGCTTGGTCGGTCTTTGCACACATCTTTGAGGGTCTCTTGATGCCTTCATTTCCAATGCCCGCTGTGGTGGACAGTCTATGATGCCAAGTCTCCATGGAAACCAGCCAGCCTGGTCTCTTCCCCTCTACTCAGCAAGGCTAATGCTTCTTAAACATCACTTCCTGGCCATCGTCCTACCCAGTTGGCTTCAGTGGTCTGTGCTCCTCTGTGCTCAGCTCCTCACTGGGCCCTGGGCTCCACAGTCTAACTCTGTTCCATTCGCCAGCATCCCCTTCAGCCTAATCCACCTCTGTCCGGCTCCCTTCGCACATGTGAGGTTTGGAGGGGCTGGTGGCCCGGAGGCTTGGACAGGAGTCTGGTGGTGGGAAGATGAGTCCCAGTGTGGGACACCTCCTAGTGTCACCACCGAGGTCCAGAGGCACTGTGAGAGCCGGGAAGCCCTCTTCTGGTGTGTGCTCAGCATTTCCAGACATGATTGGATTCTCACTGCTTTGAGCTGACCGATGATAATGTGCTCCCAGGATGGACTCAGATGACAGTGGCATCAGTGGGGGTGGGGATGATGAGGGGAGGTCACAGATCCTGCCCTTGGAGGCTGGTCCCTTGCTTGCTTCCTTTAGCTTCCTTTACTGCTTCCTGGTCGCTGTGGTGTGAGCCGCTCTGTTCTGTCCCCTCCCCCACCCTATGATGAGACAGAAGGCCCAGGCCCATTCTATCACCCCGGAGGACTCTGCTCCTCGAAGGAGGACAGAGCCTACCTACATGCTTGTGGCTGTCTCTTTTCTGAGCTTCATGGGAGGCCCCCTGTCCTTCTCCTGACTGGCAGGGTCTTTAACTGTTCTCCATTGTGTCACATCGGGGTATCTTCTCCTCGGGTGACTTCGTGTCAACGGTTGTGATTCATTTTCTGTAGTTTGATGGTTTCCTTCTCAGAGAGCATCCTGTTTCCCAGTGTTTGGCTGCTTTTCTCTCAGTCTTCTCGGTGAGGTGGAGAGACTGCATGCAGCAGGGTCACTGACCCTGTCTAAATGTCCCTATAGGTGTATACTCCATCAGCAGCTGTAGGTTGTGAAATCTTTAGGGGGAAATGAGTCATGGGCATGGGGCTTAGGGGTTTTTTGTTTTTGTTTTTGTTTTTCAAGGCAAGGTGTAGCCCTGGCTGTCCTGGAACTCACTCTGTAGACCACGCTGGCCTCAAACTTAAGAGATCATTTGCTTCTGCCTCCCAAGTGCTGGGATTAAAGACATGTGCCACCACACCCAGCTGGTTTAAGTTTTTTTGTTTTGGTTTGGTTTTTTGTTTTTCTAGCTGGCCCACTTCCTGATTTCCCTGCTTCCTGACTGAAGAGGCACTGTGGTGCCTTCCTGCCATGGCGAATCATTTTCCTTCTTAAATGTTGATCCAGAACAAACCCTCTGCCTTTCAGTCTTTCTAGTCTGGCATTTGGTCACAAAGCAAACAGGCAGCCCCTGGTGAAGTGTCTAGCTCCAGATGAGCTGCCCAGACACTGGACTGGCAGGGGCCAAGCTGCTGGGCACCGAGGGTGAGGTAAAAGAAGGAGCACCCGTGGGCCGAGAGGCATCTTCTGGGCTGAGGTTGTCCCTCAAGCTTCTTGTGTGGCAAGGGTGCTCAGCCAGGAGGATGTAGCTGCTGTCATCCAAGTGGGGCTGCCTGAGGGACACGGGGAGCAGGAAAGAAATAGAGACATGCACACGCGCCCACGCACGCGCGCGCACACACCCACGCGCGCACGCACTCAGAATGCTGAAAGGCTCAGCCCTGGTAGAAATTTGTCTTTGTTCTTCAAAGCCAGGCCAGCAGGGAAAAGCCATTCAGTGCTAAGAGTCCTCAGGAGGATGAAGGCTCTGCTTGGTGTGGGGCTGTGCAGAGACAGTGAGCATCCACAGAGTTCAGGGTGGAATTGGGTCACAGAGAGCGTGGGAGGACCACAGAAATGGGCAATATTCCCATGGGCTGAGGCCATCGGCTGCTCCTGATTTGGCCCAGCTCAGGGTCTCAGCTCTGTCCTCTCTGTGCAGAAAGGACAGAACTGAGACCCTGTGGGTTGGGGTCCATCTGCCAGCCAGGGCGGGCTGGGCTGTCCACAGAGGATGGCAGAAACAAGGCCTTCCTGTCCCCTATAGGTACGAGCCAAACTGATTAGCAAGGAAACCCAAAGTCACCCAGCAAGCCCAAAGTAAGGTTTGTACAGAAGCCAATGGTCCTGTCTGAGAGATAAGGTGGCCACGTGTGTGAGGGTCTCAGAAATAAAAAAGCAAGGGCTTACCACACTGGATTTGGCTTGAATGTTGTATTTCTTTTCTTTCTTTTTAAAAAAATATTTATTGGAGCTGGAGAGATGGCTCAGCGGTTAAGAGCACTGACTGCTTTTCCAGAGGTCCTGAGTTCAATTCCCAGCAACCACATGGTGGCTTACAACCATCTGTCATGGGATCCGATGCCCTCTTCTGGTGTGTCTGAAGACATGTCAGTGTACTCATATACTTAAATCAAATAAAATCTTTTAAAAAAAAAGAAAAAAATTTAAAACAATAAAAAATATTTATTTATTTACATTTTAATTTATTTATGTATGAGTGCACCCCAGAAGAGAGCATTGGATCCCATTCCAGATGGTTGTGAGCCACCATGTGGTTGCTGGGAATTGAACTCAGGACCTCTGGAAGAGGAGCCAGTGCTCTTAACGGCTGAGCACCTCTCCAGCCTGCTGAGTGAGTACTTTTAAAACATGATAAAATGGGTCTGGAGAGAGGGTTCGTTCAGTGTTAAGAATACTGGGTGCTCTTGCAGAGGACCCACGTTCAATTTCAGCACCAACAGGGCAGCTCACAACTGTCTGAAACTCCGGTTCCCGGGGATCCAATTTCCTCCTCTTAACTCTGTAGGCACTAGGAACACAGACACAGACACACACAGACACAGACACAGACACAGACACACACACACACACACACACACACACACACACACACACACACTCATACCTATAAAATAATAAGTCTAAAACAAAAACAGTGCTGAGCACCGGGGTAATGAACTGAGAATGTACCCATATTACACAGAAGCAAGAGGTCCAGCCCTGGCTACCACAGGAAGCACAAACCCTTTCAAAGAGAGGGTATGGGGACTGGGAGTGTGGCTCGGTACAGTCTGTGCTCAGCATGTTCTAACCTGAGGCCAAAAAAAGTTTTTAAAAAATTAATAAAGAGTCGGGCGGTGGTGGCGCACGCCTTTAATCCCAGCACTTGGGAGGCAGAGGCAGGTGGATTTCTGAGTTCGAGGCCAGCCTGGTCTACAGAGTGAGTTCCAGGACAGCCAGGGCTATACAGAGAAACCCTGTCTCGAAAAACCAAAAAAATAAAAATAAATAAATAAATTAAAAAAGAAAGAAAGGGCTCACAGAGAAACAACGGAACAAAGAGAAACAACGGAACAAAACGGGACAGGGACTCATGGAAGACGCTTCGTAACACAGGAGCAGGAGACACAGCAAGAAACTGAACAGATACTGCTGGGAAAACTTTTTTTTTTTTGAGACAGGGTTTCTGTGTAACCTGGCTGTCCTGGAACTTGCTCTGTAGACCAGGCTGGCTGGCCATGACGTCAGAGATGTACCTCTGTCTTGGGAGTGCTGGGATTATAAAGGTGTGCGCCACCACTGCCAGGCAGGGGAAGCAATTAAATAGAGAGAAGGCTTGGAATCATCACAGTGAATGAAAGGTTTTGTTTTTGTTTTAAATAAAGATTTAATTATTCACCTATTTTATGTACATGATTGCTCTGTCTTTATGCACACCAGAAGAGGGCATCAGATCCCAGATGGCTGTGAGCCACTAGATGGTTGTTGGGAATTGAACTCAGGACCTCTGGAAGAACAGTCAGTGCTCTTAATGGCTGAGCCATCTCTCCAACCCAGAATTATAACACAGAGAATGATATATAGAGATACTCAAAAGCAGCTGTCCTTACACAGTTCAAATAAGGATTCATTAAGCAAGGCAGGCAAGATGGTTTAGCAATTAACAATTGCTGCTCTTATAGAGGACCCAGCTTGGCTCCCAGCATCTGTGTCTGGCAGCTCACAACCCATTGTTAGCTCCAGGGGATCCAGTGCCTTCTTCTGGCCTCTGCAGACATCTTCGACATGGTAAACACAGACCCATAATATATATTTATATATAGTAAACAGTGGGTTCTGGAGAGATGGCTCCTGACCCAAGAGGACTCAGGTTTGATTCCCAGCACCCACATAGAGGCTCAAAACTGTAACTACAGTTCCAAGAGATCCAATGGCCTATTTTGGCCTCTGCAGACACCAGGCATGCATGTGGTGTGCAGGTACACAAGCAGGCAAAAATCCCACACACATAGAAATAGCTGAAAATAAAGGAATATATGATCTTCGACAAAAATAAGCTATTATGCAGAAAAATAAAGGGCACTTGGTGGACTCTCGGTCTTGAGGATGGTGTCCTGGGGCTTGTCAGTAATACAATTAGAAAAGCCGAAAGCACACGTCATGTTGGAGGAATGCAATTTTAAAACTGAGCAAAAGGGACTAATGTTCAAAAATGTTATCATGGGGTGGGAATCATAACTTCTAATTAAAATAGCCTGCGGGTGTCACTCGGCAGTGCAGCCCTTGCCTGGCGTGTGAGTCTGTGGTCTGACCCTCAGCATCACACTACCTGTGTTTCTCTAATATATATATTATATATAAATTATCTATATTTGACATTATATATACATATATATGTATATATATATATAATTTTTTGTGTGTAGGAGTTTTGTCTGAATGTATGTCAGTGCACCATGTACATGCCTCCTGTCCATGAAGCCAGAAGAGGACTTCAGATCCCCTGGGACTGGCGTTACAAATGCTATGAAGCTCCATGAGGGTGCTGGGAGTCGAACTTGGGTTAGCCAGTGCTCTTAACCACTGAGCCATTTCTCCAGCTCTTGTCTTTAGTTTTTCACTTATTTACGTTTTTATTTGAGACACTCACATGTTCTCAGCTGGCTGCAGCCAAGGATGACCTTGGACTTCTGGTCCCCCTGCCTCTGCCCTGAGTGCTGGGATTACGTGTGTGCACTGTGCCTAGTTTACACAGTGCTGGGGGTTGAGTCCAGGTCTTTGTGTATGTTTGGGTGTTGCAGTTAGGGTCTCTACTGCTGTAACAGATCCCATGACCAGAGGCTACTTAGGAAGGGAAGGATGTATTCAGCTTACAGTTATAGTCCATCAGCAAGGGGAGTCAGGGCTGGAACCTTGATGCTGGAGCTGATGCAGAGGCCATGGAGGAGTGGCTAGCTTTCATGGCTTGCTCAGCCTGCTTTCTTACAGAACCCAGGACCACCAGCCCAGGGGCAGCATCCCGCCCGGTGAGCTGGCTCCTCCCCAAAAATCATCATTTAAGAAAATGCCTTGGGCCGGGTAGTGGTGGCACACACCTTTAATCCCAGCACTTGGGAGGCAGAGGCAGGCGGATTTCTGAGTTCGAGGCCAGCCTGGTCTACAGAGTGAGTTCCAGGACAGCCAGGGCTACACAGAGAAACCCTGTCTCAGAACCCCTCCCCCCCCAAAAAATGGTCAAAGACCCCAGGGAACTGCTTAATGAAGACATACAGATGGCAAATAGCAAGTGTTTGTCATCGTACGTCATTGGGGAATCACAAATTAAAGTAAGACGTTAATACCAGTAATACAGACCAGACAGAAGGGCTGAAATCCAGACATGGATGTCACCACATGCTGGCAGAGATTGAGAGCAACAAAATCTCTCTGTGCTTGGGAGAGAGTTAATGCAGGGACTGGCGACTGGTCAGCGTGCTGGGAGTGAGCGTCCCCTGGATGCTGACCACCTGCTGAGATCTGTATCATCCATCTCAGGGCTCAGGGTGCACTGCAGATGGGTGGGAAGGAGAGAAGAGCTGGGGCGCTGAGGAGGACCATGAGATGCTGACTTTTGGACAGGACACGGCCATTGCACACAGTGCAGCAGCTGTGGTCAAAACCTGTGCTAAGATTGGAGTCTGTTCATATCCCGTCATAGCCAAGGGAGGGGCCGACGAGGCCCCACCTGTCCCTGAAGAGCTGTGTTAGCATTTTACGGCTGCTGAGGGTGGGAGGAGTCGTTTCTTCATACGATAGCTGACGGTGAGTTGTCCGCACGCCAGTAAGAACCCTCCCTGTGCTTAAGCAGCCAGCCCTAAGTAAACTGGCAGCAGCACACATGAAAGTAAGGAGGGCAACTCCTGAGGAAGAAGAGCTTCAGTGGGAATGGCAGAGGGTCACGGACAAGAGTCACCAAAGTGTGTGACATTCATGCATGGAATTGTCAAAGAATGGAAAGATAAACAAATGCTGGGCAGTGGTGGCACACGCCTTTAATCCCAACACTCGGGAGGCAGAGGCAGGCGGATTTCTGAGTTCGAGGCCAGCCTGGTCTACAGAGTGAGTTCCAGGACAGCCAGGGCTACACAGAGAAACCCTGTCTCGAAAAACCAAAACAAAAAACAACAACAAAAAACCCCCCCACCAAAACAACAACAACAAAAAACCCCAATAACAAACAAAAAACACCCACATCTTGTGGTTGATGGGAACACAGGATTGTTCCGCCCACTCGGTAGGAAGATCTATCTGATGGCTTCATAAAACTTAACTCCTCATGCTGTCGATCCAGCAGCTGCAAGCCCAAGCGAACTGAAAATGTGTCTGCACGAAGCCAGCAAGTAGCGTGTTCTAGGAGCTTCACCTCTGTTCAAACCTAGACAAGACCAAGAATGGCTACCAGCAGATGAACGGAGGAGCCTAGGGACATGCAGGCAATGGGTGTTACAGCACTGAAAGGAGGCGGTCTGCCAAACTGAGGTGCAGAAGGGCCATGTCTGTGTCTACCACCAAGAAGCCAGTCTGAAAGCTACACGGTGTATGACTCCATCACATAACATTCTGGGAAAGGCTAGCCTATGAGGATAGTGGGGGGGAAATGCTTCCAGGAGCCAGGGAGTGGGGAAGGTGGATAGACAGATCTGACCAGTACGTCTTATACTGCCTGGGCCAGGTTGACACACGCCTTTAGTCCCAGCAGAGGCAGGCAATCTCTGTGATTTAAAAGCCAGCCTGGTCTACATAGCGACTTTCAGAAAAGCCAGGGCTATGTAGAAAGACCCTGTCTCAAAAACAAAGCAAACAACAACAAACCCAACCTACCGTACGCAGTACTATAATGGTGTGCATGGTCTAGGCTTGCTCAAACCCACACAGTGTGGCACCGCGAGAGGCCAGTAAACCTGGGGTAGGAAGACTGTGGTCTACAGGTGGAAATGACAGGTGTGTGTGTGTGTGTGTGTGTGTGTGTGTGTGTGTGTGTGTGTGTGTGTGTGTGTGTGAACTCTCTGTCTTCACTTGATCTTGCTATGAACCTAAAAACTTCTCTAAAAAGAATAGTTTATTAAAACCCAAACCCCAGCCTGGACATTTCCAGGAACCACAATGGTCCAGCAGAGGTGGGCCCAGCAGGTAAGGATGGGAAGGGGGAGGAAGATGGAGGCTGGCCAGGAGGCCATGGAGTCCCAGGAACAGGGAGGAAATGGCACTTGTGCCCTAGGGAGACTGGCGAGACGGCCTGCTGGAGCGAGAACTGGGGTGGTGGGAAGTACAGAGTAACACACCAGTGATCAGACTCAGCGTTGCGCGGCATAGCAGTGGGGCTGGACGCCTGAGGACATGGTCCTGAGGAGAGCGGAGGATGAGGGAAGAGTGGAGCCCTGGGAGGCGACCAGGTTCACTGTGGGCATGGCGAGGGAGGGGGGTTCCAATTACAGGGATGAGCTCTGGGCACTGGGGCAGGTACCCAGGGCCGGCCTCAAGAGTGCAGTGCACTGCCGTGTAGGTTGGAGGAAGGTGAGACCAACGTTTCCTCAGTCCTGAGGTCCTAGTGATAGAGCAGAGGCCTCGGGAGGGAGGGGTGAGGGTGAGAACCCTAGGGAAAAGGGAGAGAAGAGAGAGGAAGGAGGAAGAGGAGAGACTCTCAAGTCACTCTCAAATGCTCTCAAGGGCTAAGATTAGCACTGAGAACAGGCTACCCCACTTCCCCTCAACATGAACCAGATGCTAACTGGGGGCAGAGGTGTTAAAATGTTTAATTCTGAGTTATGACTCTGGAGTGCAGTGACTTGTGAAGAGCAAACACTAGGGTGGTAATGAGCAATAACATTCATTTCGTGCAAATAAATACTTAGCACTAGCTTCTCGGTATATAACGCAAACGCTCACTCTGCCCTGGTTCCCCCCACACACAGCAGGATGGCTGGATACACCAGGCACACCACACCACAAAGGGTTAACCATGAGAGAGAATGAGGAGCACTGTGAGGTAAGGGTGCCCCCAGGAAGATTCCATTTCTGAGGGGCTGGGGATGTGGCTCACCTGGCAAACATGAAGCCTTGGTTTCGATCCCAGGTATCATAGTACCTGACTGTAATCTCAGTCCTCTGAAAGTGGACACAGGATGGTGTGAAGTTCGGATCATTTTTGGCTACATAAGGAGTTCGAGATCAGCCTGGTTGATATGAGAATCACCCCTCTTGAAAAAAAAAATCCATATATCATAAAGCAACACCCCCTCCCCCCCTTGACTGTGATCAGAGCCCATGAAAGAAACTACGAAGAGATCTGCAGTGGACCATGGCTGTACACAGAGCTTAGCAGGGGAAGTTGAGGCTCAGTGTGTGTAGGGGGGAACAGGACACAGGAAGTAAGAAAAATGAAGTAAGATTGTCTTGGGGCTGAGCATGGTGGTATTGCTATGATCTCAGCACTTGGGAGCCAGAGGTAGGCTTTGTGAGTTAGAGGCTGAGCCTGGTTTATATAGTAAGTTCCAGACCGCCAGGACTGCATACAGACCTTGTCTGAAAATAACAATAACAACAAAAAAAAAAAACCACACACACACACACACACACACACACATATACATTTATATAAAAAGAAATCATGATCTATATTATATACATATACATGTATGTACGTGATCCATATTAGACACATATACACACATATGCACACAGCACAATGACTTAAAGCCATGTTAACTGAGTGCCGCTTGTCTGGTGGTGCCTGGACTGAGCCAGCAGGGGACTTGGGGCCTCCACTTGTGCCACTGTGAGTGGGGCACCCTTGAGGATGCGTGGTCACATCAGGTTCTGTGAGGCTGCCCGGCAAAGGCAGAGGTATCCTGGCTCGTATGAATTTCCGTAAAAAGCACAAAGGTGAGGGAGGGGCGTGAAAAGGGCTGAGACTCTGGACTTCAGGGGCAGCAGATGAGAGGATGAGGACTGTGAGGGCAAGGGAAGCCCTGGGTGGGGGGAGAGACAGAGAGACAGACAGAGAGATAGAGATAGAGATAGAGATAGAGATAGAGATAGAGATAGAGAGAGAGAGAGAGAGAGAGAGAGAGAGAGAGAGAGAGAGAGAGAGAGAACCGGAGGCCCTAGGGCACAGAGTCCCAGACCTGTCTCGAGGGCCCACTCCCCACCCACTTTCTGGGGAAGAGAGGAAACGGGAAGACTAAAGGACACTGAGAACAGGTTCCTTCTTACCAAGCAATGTACATATTTTTAATTGCAAAAAGTAAAAATTCCATTACACAGAATCTTCATTCACACCTGCTCTACCTCTCCGAGTTTGCAGCATACTGAGCTACTGTGGATGCTGCACAGGGTAATCTGTGGGCCTGTGGACAGGACTGGTAAATGCCTCTCCTCACACGGCCCGCACGGATCTCACTACAGCTTGACTTTCTAGACTGCATAGCTCCCTGAGGACAGCAGAAAGAGGCTATACTTGGGGCATCCTTGGCTACCTTGTGTCTTTTCTCCCCTACTCTGGGCATCTGTTGTTGGTCTTTCCATAGGAGTCAGAGAGACAGGGAGGGATGGGTAGAAGGCCACTGGGGGGCCCCTTTGTGGGGAGAACTACAGACCAATGTGGAAGGGAAGTTTCCTTGTGAGACAGGCTTCTCTGGAAATGCCCATGACCACTGGGTCCTGACCAGGAGGACCCCACCCCAGAGTGGCTATGGTGTAATGAGGTAAAACTTGGTGCAAAGCAGATGTTCTGACTTCCCAATTTGTCTGAAACTCAAAACAGGGCGGGTGGGGTCCCCTTCTCTGCAGGGTCCTGGCAGCTCTGGCTCTTGGACTAGTGACCACTGCCTGACTGACAGGCATGGAGAGAGGTGGGAGGGTCCCTGCTTGGTTATGTAACCATTTGTTCAACCCAGCTCCGCTTCAGGAGTCTGGACATTCCATTCTCCAGAGGGAGGAGGATGACAGACGTATTTAGCACTAATGCCGAAATTATGCAAGGCAAGGAACCCAGACGCCGAGGGGCCTGGACCGCCGACAAGCTGGCTGGAGGGCTTCTCCCTCCAGAGCCCAGAACTTGAAGTCACACTGTGCCCAGGCAAGCTGGCTTGGGCACAGAGTGAGCACCTATCTCCCTGCTACCTTTTCTGGGAGGAGCTGCTGGATGTCTGGTGAGACTGGCTGCCTGCCCAAAGCCACAGTGCTGTCTCCATAAGCACCTACTGCTTCCTCACAGACATGTTTGGCTTTCGAAATACCACTAAAGCACATTTCTTTAGTCACCAGCTGGGTGGTGAATGAGTCCCTTCCCTTCCCCCCACCACCTGGCTTCGGCTGGGCAAGGAGACACTGACACTTGACGGTAGGTCGTAGGTCGGTAGGTCGCTGTGAAGGGGATGGGCTTAATGCATCCTGGCCACAGGGACAAGGCTGAAGTCACCTGTGGGGAAGGAAGGGGTGTGACACTGGCTTCCACAGCAATGGATCCGACACTGGGGCCTCTGCTGGGTTTTGGAAGAAGGGACTAGAAGATTGGGAACTGAAAAACAAATGATGCAACTCCAAAGGGACCCACAGCTGGAGCTGGACACACATCTGGAAAGGCAGTGATGGCAGAACAGCTGGACACACATGTGCTCCAACTACATGCAGTCAGGAAACAGCTCCCCAGTGGGGAGGATACGGGAACGGACTTATATAAAGACCCTGAGGAGACACTTTCCTGCAGCTTGTCCTGCCCTCGGGGCTCCTGCCTTGCTGACCTTGCTGGTCACAGTCTCCCACCCCAGTGGACATACCCACAGGCCAAGAAGGGTACTCTTCCTGGGTGGAAGTGCCTGCCCACCTGCTGGTAGTTTCCTGTTCTAGCCTCAGTTTCCTTCCTTGTGAGACGGGGATCTACTTCACAGGACTACGTTATGGTTGGAGGACAGCATCTACATCTCCAGGTGCACGGGAGGCCAGAATGACTTGGGATGTTATTCTTTTCTTTTAGAAGACAAACGATACAACTCCAGTACTTGGGAGGCAGAGACACGCAGATCTCTGTGGCTTAAGGCCAGCCTGCTCTACATAGTAAGTTCCAGGCAAGCCAGGGCTACATAAGGAGATCCTGTCTCAAAAAATAAACAAGGCCACACCCAAATTTGCTCTGAATCCCACACAATTGGTGAGTGTTACAGGTCACTCCCACTCCCCCTTGAGCCCTGGCTCTTCCATAAACTGCAACAGCTGTGGTGTCCATTCAAGAGTTGACTGTGTGAGCTCTGGGTTCTTAGACACAAATGCTTCAAGCTGGCTCAAAATACCTGCCTCTCCAGAGAGCCGATCTAAGCCTGGAGTCCCACAGAGAACACACAGAGCTGGCCATGCCACTGCCCAGTGAACACATCATTAACCTGTGGGCAGTACCCTCTATTTGGAGCCCCACAGCTGGTTCCCTTTGGCACCTATGAGCCAGTCAGACTGGTCCTGCCCCTCCCATTCTCCACCTTTCCACACCACCAGGCATACAGAGGCTCTTTGCTGCTTGTCTCCGGGCCTCAGCTGGCTGGAGAAAGCCCACTGGCAGCCCTCAGCCCTTCCTGCAGTATTCCCTGAGGTGAGTGACTTCTATGTAGTAGTTAGGAGTGGAAGGGCCTCTGAGAATTTCTCCCTTACCCTGCACATACTGAGGTCTCAGCTGAAGCCCACACAGAAGACCGGATCCTTCTCTGCTGCACCGCAGAGCAGCCTGGGACTTTTGGGGCTTCCCAGGTGCCCTTGAGGCCAATGCAGTCAAGGTTGTCTTAGTTTTCAAGTTTTGAGTTTAAACATGGAGTCAGACAGGGAAAGAACACAAGGTAACCTCCAGACTTTGACAGTGGCCCTGCACGTCATCTCTGAGCCTCCTCGAGCCCTCTGTGGTTAACTCCAACGATCAGATTTCAGCAGGCTCTGGAGCCCAGGCCCTGTGTATCCCCGCTTCCCACGCATCCTGGAAGCTCAGGGCTGGCTTCTGCTTGGTCCTCGTGACTTACGACCTCTGACACCCTGACTGCGCAGCAGTGGGACTCTTCGGTGTACGGAGGCCTGTTTTTCCTTCCACAGCCACACAAAGGGTCCATTCTTCCAGGAACGGCTCCCAGGTGCAGTCCCTCCTGGAGCCCGAAGAGGCGCTGAGCCCGTCCACCCTGAGCTTTGTGGAGGCTCGCCTTTCACAAACCACAACCACCCCAGCCTCCTCTCAGAACCTCCTTGGTTAGCTCCACTCATGCTCCCCACTGCTGTTGAGATGCAAGGGAATGAGGGCCTGGGAGAAGGTACAGGGCCCCTCCAAGGGCAGACAGGACCCCACAGAGAGTCACGTGAGACTTCCTCCACCACTGGCTGCCTTCGCCTATAGACCTGTGCAGCCATCTGACTTCTGCAATTTGGAACCAGAGGCCACTCAATTTTTTGGTCCATCTTTGTAAGGGACAATCAGCGACTAAGTACCTAGTCATGCCAATAAAAGACCAATAAGAAGGTAGAGGAAGCTGGGTGTAGTGGTGTACGCCTTTAATTTTCAGCACTGAGGACACAGGCAGATCTCTGTGAGTTTGAAGCCAGTCTGGTCTACATGAGTTCGAGGCTAGCCAGAGCTACATATCTCACCTTGCCTTGGTACAAAAAAAAAAAACGGTAGGGCAGAGGGCCATGAAGTGAGCTACATATCTATAGCAAACACTCGGGTTCTGCCACTCCTCCCTGGACCACATTACATCAGCATTGAGGCTGCTGACAAGTATCTCTGCAGAGTCAGGCCTAAAGATCAAACTCAGGGAGGTGCCGTCTCCTCAGGCCGGCTATTCTAACTCATTCCTTCCGAGGGGTGGGGCCTAGCGGCAGTGGACAAAGACTCTGCTGCCTTAGCAGGGAGGGTGCTGGCCGGCTAGGACTTCTGAGAAAACAATCTGATGGCAGTGTGGGAGGGAACCAGGATTTAGAAAGACCTGAATTGTAACCCAGTCTCCAGCATCCATCACAAGAACTCCAGGAGCCATGGACATTAAGACACACACCATCCTTCTCCTCTTTGTGATGCTGAGGACTGAACTCAGGGCTCACACGTGCCAGGGGAGCACTCTCCCACTAATCTACATTCCTACATCTAGGAGGGTTTTTTTTTGGGGGGGGGGGAATGGTGGGGGTATGTTGAGACAGGGTCTCACTATGTAACACTTGGCAGACCAGGAACTCACTAGGGAGACCAGGTTAGCCTAGAACTCATAAAGATATGGACCTGCCTCCCAAGTGCTGGGATTAAGGTTGTGCACCATGACACCTGGTGACAGCAGGCCCCTTTAAACATGCAATTCCAGCTATCTGATCCCCCCACACTGGTTCCAAATTCATTCTCCTTATCAAACTGTAGTGATTAAAGTCAGCCATGGCTTTCTCACAAAGTACAGGGTGTGTGGCAAGGAGGTGTGGGCAAACAGAAGCAGGACCCACTGCTGCCCTGCACACACACATCAAAGAGCCACCAGCCTATTTCCAACACCTTGGAGTCCAAAGGCCTGGGAGAGGATAAACATGAGCAAAGTCTTGGCCAGCAGCCAGTCTTCAATTCTTCCTGAGGAATTGAGAGACAGAGAAGAGGGCTAGCCCAAGCCACTGTCCCCAGCATACAGCTGACAGCCAAAGCCTCCAGAGCAGGTAACTAAGTAACCAACCCGGGGAAAGTGTTTCAGTGGTTTTATTTCCGCTCCACACTCTTTCCAGCCCTGCTTCAGGTCTCCAAGCAGTTGTTTCCTACAGTTCTGAGAGAGTGGTTCCGTCACAGATGACCAAAGGCTGGACCCCTCTGGCTATGATGGAGACCTTCCAGTGGGCAGCGCCGGCATAGCCTTGGACGAAAACAGCAACAGGAAAGGGGTGAACGTCTGGGAGCGGGAGAGAGTCACAGAGCCAGGGGCTGCTGCCCGGCTGCTCTTGCTCTGAAGGTCTCTGGGCTCTCCGAAACCTAAGTAAGGATTCCTTGCTCTTACTAGTTTTCAAAAAGACTCCGAATACAGACACTTTCTCCCCACCCCGCTACGGGCAACTGAATCACACTTTGGTCACAAAGCAGCTTGTTCTGAGGAACGCATTAGCCCATCAGTTCTCGTGTGTGTGTGTGTGTGTGTGAGAGAGAGAGAGAGAGAGAGAGAGAGAGAGAGAGAGAGAGAGAGAGAGAGAGAGAGAGGTTCCTGTTATGTAGACTGGGCTGGCCTCCAGCCTGGGATCCTCCTGCCTCAGCCTTTTGAATGCTAGGACTTAGGGTGTGTATCACTATGCCCAGGAGAACTGGTTTTATCATATGCTTTTTAGCAAGACAGGGTGTGTTCTGTGGGGAGCACGAGGGTATTTCTAAGAGGATTTTACTAGAGCACACACCGATAAGTTTAAATCAGCATTTTCCATGTGCTCTGTAAACACTGTCCTGAAGGAATGCTGAAGAGAGGCTTCCGCAGTTCTTCCACAACTTCTCAGACCCTTTGTATAGCCTGCCCACTGTGTATGAAGACAGCTGCTTCCAATGTCCTGACTCAGAAACACCAGGGCCAGCTGGGCCTTCTCAGAGCGCTCCTGTTTCTATCCACGGGGTCATGAACGATGTGAAGAACTGTTTAGGAAGCTCAGACCTAGATTATCTGAGTGTGTGAGGACAGTGACTCGCTGCTGCCACACTGCGCTGAGCCTGTGGCTCACAGTACTGTCCTGCACATGGAGCAGGGTGTAGGGCTACACCTGTATTCCTCGCGCATGTAAGACCAAGGCACAATTCTGCAGCCAGACTCCATCTCAAAAAGGCCAAAAGTGAGTTAAGTAAGTACACGTGGGAGCTGGAGCTGGTGCCCACACCTGTGGTGCCAGCCCTGAGATTGAGGCAGAAGGATTCCTGCAAGTGTGACACCAGCTTGGCCTACACAGTGATACCAGGCCAGCCAGACTACACAGCAAGACGGTGTGTTCAGAACTGTAATTAAAATCATCTCAGGCTAACTTTTTCTTTTAAATATTTAAACATTGATTGGAGTGCGTCTTAGATGCAGTGCCTGGTACCTGTCTGGAAGCTGAGTGCTCAGAGCAGGCAAGCACCATTACTTGGTGACTGAGGAAAGGTCACATGCTCTCGCTGGGACTGTGCCATGACAGCTGATGCTGTGCCTAACACCTGGTATCCTTGATAATGTTCCCACTCCTGAATCCCCTGTGATCTATAATTCCTCCCCTCCACTTCCAGGTTAAAGAATATTTTGGTAAAAAATAAAAACAGAAACAAACCATAGTCAGTGTCCCAGGACCATTCTTAAGGGTCCTGAGTGGCCATGCTATGCCCCCCCCCCCCCCAGGTCTGACTCCAGGCCTTACCCCTGTGACAGCAGTGCCATCGCCTCCAGTCCTACCAGGGCTCTGGGTGCCAACCACTCCCCCTACTCTCCTGGGCTTGTTCTTTTCCCCAGTATCTGCCCCTCTTCTGTGCCTGCGACATGGCTAGCCATCCAGCTCTGCCAGCCAGAAGCCTGGCCTCTGTCTCAGGCGCTGTCGCCTGTCAATGCATCCTTGGCGGCTGTCAGACACCTCCTCTCTTTAAACCCTATAACTGGCTCTGGATGCTGTGGGATCAGGTAATGTGGAACTGGGAACATTCAAAGTGCTTCTGTAGTTGTCTGAACACTTCTCCAACCCTGCTTTCTGTAATGGCCACCCTCAATGTAAGGTCACCCCACTGCAGGCAACGGGGCCCACTGTTTCCATGCAGACCCACCGTTATCACAGTTTCACAGGCTGGGCCAGACCAGTGGGACCCCAGAACTACTGCTCGGTCTGGGTCACACTTACTTCCCATCCCCACACTAAAACAAAGGCTCTGGGGCACGGAGCACAGCTTGGCACAGTGCCAGCTCCCAGCCCTCACTGAGGTGAGCGCTTTCTGAGCATCTTAGGACTTCCGGTGGCCAATGCTCAAAGGACCCAACTGGAAGCAGCCTCAGCGTAGCAGGGGCTCAGACCTTACCCGGTCTCGTGAGTCAGCACAAGCAGGGCAGTGGGGGCAGCTGCTGCCACCTCTGTTCTGCCGAGAGGACTGCTGGCAACTGACTGACTCTGGAATGGACTCTGAGGATGCTGACTGGGAAACGTGGGGCCAGAATCAAGGGTGGGTCATGCTGAGTTTGGACATGGCTGTGGGGCCCTCACAGAGGGCGGAGGCCCTTCACTTCATACTGTCTAATTGCACAACACGTATAAAGGTTTCCTCTGACCTTGCCTTGGCTCTGCCCTGACCTGCCTGTGTGATGCTGGGACACTGGGAAGGTCATGTGACTCTCATCTCAACTTCATCATCTATAAAATGATGAATTATTCTAAATAACTCCTAGAATCCCTTCTACCTCAAAGTAGCTATGACCAATAGACATCATCACACTCAATGTTGTTTGTGTACACGAACCCCTGTGCCATCTTAGCTGTTCTCTTAAGTCAGTACATCGACTCTGTTAATAAAATGTTATTTCTGATCCAACTGGATAGAACCTACTTGAAGGCAGTGTTGGATACTCGGAAATGCTGTCCCTGTCCTCCTGAAACCCCACATACCAATATCCCCAGACTCTATCGGCATGACCACGGACTGACAGTGTCTTCGGCACTGGAAGGGAGGGATGAGATGCAACATGGCTTCCCCGCTGCCAATGGTAAAGAGGTCACGCACCGTATGCATCTGGAGCACAGGATGATGCAGGAGAAAGAAGAGAGAGCAGGTGGTGAGTAGACAAACCCTTCACACGTGACAGCTTTGTCTTTTGAGACAGGGTCTGTCTGTCCTGGAGCTTTATGTAGACCAGGTTGGCCTTGAACTCACATAGTTCTGCTTCTCTCTCCTGAATGCTGGGATTAAATGCCTGGCCTTTCATATGGTCTTTAGTTTCTTAGCTGGCTGAGCAATGAGGAAAACATGATTAATAACAAATTTTATAATTATGTCTAAAAGACAAAACAAACTAGTCTTTCCTAATCATGACATCTTCTGGAACTGAGACCAGAAAAAAATCTCTTTTATGAGTTATTTATTTTCATTTTTTAAAATCTAATTATCTGTATCCCTATGTGTGGGTAGTCTTGGAGGTCAAAGAGGGAGCCAGACTCCTTGGAGCTGGGGTCATAGGAGTTGGGAGCTGCCCAATGTGGATGTTGGGAACTGAGGTTGGGTCTTCTGCAGAAGCAGAAGTGTTCAGAAGCACTGAGCCTCTCCAGTCACCTACAGGTTCTTAAGAGGAACTGTGTGATAACTGGACAACACCCTCAGTGTCAGCTTCCCAAGTGTGTCTCCACAGCCACATGGAGCCATCCTGCGAGCAACCTGGGGCACAGGAGGCCACCTTATCCTGAGCTGGCTTGAAGGGAACAGGCAGCCACACTGGCAGCTGCTCCATCCCTGTAGTCCTGAAAGTAGTACTGCAAGATGGCGGTCAGGTGTGTGTAGCCCTCCTCACAGGCTCAGAGGCTAGGCCGTACCCCTTCATGCCCAGGGTGGAATGAAGGCTGAGGGACAGCTCTAGGCAACCCTGAGGAATTGGGGAGCTGGGGCTGAGTGCTGACTAGACCCCGCTTCTTCTCTATGCCAAGACTGCCCTGGGATTCTGGGCCTTGATTTACCAGGGCTCAGGGACCGGGAGGAGGACAGCAGGGTGGAGCAGTGAGGCTGCTGGGAAAGACGGCTTGGGCCAGGGTGGGGATACACATGCTCTTAGAAACCAGGCTCTCAGGATCCCTGTCCTTGGGGCCCCTCCCTTCTCAAAACACTCCACAGATAACCTAAATAACCATTTGAATGGCTGCTCTTACTCCCCTAGCTGGACTCCTCTGTGTTCAGCAAGCTGATGAAATTTACTTCAGTATTCAAGTGGGAAAAATCAAGATAAGGCCCCCCGCCCAGAATTCTATCATAATTATGGAAATGAAATCACACTGGGGCCCTGAGCTGGACACAGCAGGCCAAAGCACTCAGTCTGAGGTGAGAGCCCAGCCGGTCCCCACACTGCAGGCAGATGTTCGTCTACACAACTTGGGGTTTATGGGCTTTTACATTCCTTCAAGACACGTCAGCAAGTCTGGAACAAATAAGGAGTATCAGGAGGCTGTGGACACAAACCAGAGCTGACAGAAGGCCACAGGTGGGAAACGTTATCCCTTTAGTTATTCAAAACAATCAAAATTCAGAAACCTTTCTCAGGAATACAACTCAAAAAAAAAAAAAAAAAAAAATAGACAGACCCACGTACAAGGGCTTCTCCCCAGCCTGGCCCTGGCCACTGGAAAGGGGTGGGATACGCAGGCCAGCTGCTTGCCTCTGTGCCATTCAGAAGTTCAGGACCTCAAGTGTTGGCCGTTCCTATTCTCTGCCTTGACACCGTTTGTGGGTGGGCTTTTCAAAGTTCTCCTGAATTTGGGTAAAAGGTTTCTCCCTCGGGTTGCATTTCTCGATTTACAAAAAGACTGGGACTGTGATGGCACACTATGCGTCCACAGCCTGTCTACCTTCTGATTTGAGGTAGGGATGTCAGACCAACTTCATACTCCTTTAAAGAGGAAAAGCACAGGACACAGATCTGCAGGCAGACTTTCTGGCAATGTACCTTCAAACCAGCAGCAGTGACCTTCTAAGTCTGTGTGCAGAGAAGGCCTTCATCATATCAGTCCATATTGGGGGAGGGGGGTCCCTCTACACCCAGGTCCTCCCGACATGTCTCACCTTGCTACCCACCACAGGTTCTGGCTGGATCAGGAAGCACTTGTTTAAGGAGGCGTCTTTTGGAAATGGAAGTTGGGTAAAAACAGGGAAAAGTTCCCGTAAAATCTGTGATCTGTTTAGAGGTCTTCTCCTGGAAAGGTGTGAAACAGAAACAAGTCAGCAGCAGGTTAGCCAGCCCACGGCAGGGCAGGAGGACGGAGTGGGGGTGGACAACGGCAGGCAGCGGGTGCAGAGAAGAGCTGGACTCTATCTGTTTTTTGGTTTTTTTGTATTTTTTTAAATGTATATTGGTTTTATTCATTTGATAATGAACTGTCATTTTTTTTCCTTCTCACTCCTGCCTGCTTGCTCCAGCCCAAAGATTTATTTATTTATTTATTTTTATGTAAGTACACTGTAGCTATCTTCAGACGCACCAGAAGAGAGCATTGGATCCCATTATAGACAGCTGTGAGCCACCATATGGTTGCCAGGATTTGAACTCAGGACCTCAGAAGAGCAGTCAATGCTCTTAACCGCTGAGCCATCTCTCCAGCCCTGGACTCTACCTTTTGTCTCTCTCTTTTTTAAACAGTTATTTACATTTTTTTTTTATTTATGTAGTTGGACATGGTAGCACATGGCTTTAACCCCTGAACTTGGGAGGCAGAGGCAGGTGGATCTATAGGAGTTTGAGGCCAGTCTGGTCTAGACAGTGAATTCCAAGATAGTTAGGGCTACATGGTAAGTCTTGTCTCAAAAAAAAAAAAAAAAAAAAAAGTGCATATGTGCGTGTATGTGTATGTGTGTTCGTGCATGTGTGTGTGCGTGACCACAGAGGGCAGAGGAGGGAGTTAACCCCTGGAGTTAGAGTCACAGGAGCTCTGCTGCGGTGCTGGGAACCAGAGTCAAGTCCTCTGGAGCAGCAAGTGCTCCCACCTGCCGACCCTGTTGGTCTTCTGGGACAGGCCTCGTGGATCCCACGGCCTCTTACTTACTCTGTAGCCGAGCATAACCTTTACCCATCCTCCTGCCCCACAGCCCAGTGCTGGGATTCCTGCCATTGATCCCTCACCCAGCAGGACCATGCGTGGAGTACAGGATCCACCATGACAGCCCTGCAGATTTGAGGAGCTGTACCCGACGTGGACACAGAGAGAAGCCCTACCACTAGCTGTGTGGGGGAATGCTAAGTTCCAGCTGAGGCCACACACAGAACAGGAACCCACTCACTCTATCTTGGAGAAGACGCTGGAGTGACGCAGGAGAGAGACTGAAGAAGGGAGGAGAAAGGCGCAAAGGCAGAGCGGGAGGCCATGGGCAGCCCGGGCAGCCTGGGAAACTGGGCGTTCTACCACACAAATAGACCACACATTTAAAGAAAGGTGGGCAGCCAAGGAGATGGCTTGGCAGGCAGAGGAGCTAATGTGGAACCCTGACAACCTGAGCCCGCCCCTTGGATCTCATAAATTGGCCGGGTAGAATCAATCCCTGAGATTTGTCCCTGATTCCCACAACTGAGGGAACTGGAGAGATGGCTCAGCGCTTAAGAGCACTGGCTGCTCTTGCAGAGGTCCTGAGTTCAATTCCCAGCAACCACATGGTGGCTCACAGCCATCTGTAATGGGATCCAATGCCCTCTTCTGGTGTGTCTGAGGAGAGCGACAGTGTGCTCATACGCATAAAATAAAAGATGTTATCCAACAAAAACCCTAAGGTGAAGTTTTCATTTTTCCTCCGAACCAGTTCTCCATGGAAACTGGCTTTCTTTCTTGCCAGAGGGAGCCTCAGCCTTAATGAATTGCTCCTGTTTCCTGCAGGACACAAGAAGGACTTGGAAAGCCAACCAGTTCCAATCTCCCCCGTGAGCTCAGGACACTGACTTAACCTCTCTGGTCCGCCCTTGTCATCGGCACGGTGGGAGGAGCCTCCCACAGGACGCAGGCCTCCTGTTATTATGCTCTCCTTCAGCCCTCAGCCCTCCTGAGCCTGCTCCTCTAGGACAAGGTTAAGCAGATGTAATCAGGTTCGTGATGGTTTGAATGTCAGGTGTTTGAATACTTGGTCCTCAGTTGGGACTGTTCTGGGGAGGCTTAGGAGGTGTGGCCTTACTAAAGGTGTGTCACTTTGAGAGTTTAAAGATTGGTAGGGAGATTGACTCTTATTCCTCTGGAAATACAAGCCCAAATAAACAGCTTGGTCACAGCATTTTATCACAGCACTAGAAAAGTACCTAAGACCAAGAGCTTCTGCACAGCAGGGCCCTTCCTTAGTTGCCCTGTTCCCTTCCTCCCTGTGCTCCATGTAGCCCTTGACTTGAAGGTGTGCTGTAAGCTGACCACCTGGTACTGGCTCTCACTGCTTGACACCTACCTGCCCCTCCCCTACATGCATGCTAAGGACCCTTCCCACTTACCAGGGGTAAGGAAATGGGAACCACCTCTCAGGAAAGCAGCGCCACCACTTGCTGAAAATGCCCTCAGTGAAGCCCTCTGCGACTTCAGGGTACTGACATGAGAAACTCTGAATCTCCGCAGACAACAGAGGCTGTCCTGTCTTAGTGACACAGAGAGACAAAGAAGACCACAGTTAGTTACCACAGCTTTGCAGGGCTTGATCCAGCCTTTTATGGGCAGGTTGTCCATAGGACAACCTGGCTTCTTGCTTACCTTAATCACCAGAGGACGGAGTATCTCAAAATTCTTTGGAGTGTCTTCTGGGAGTGTTACCTTGAGGGGTAATATCTGGGCACAGCCAGTGCAGTTGGCAGGGATGGGCTCTGACTCGTTCTGCTCACAATTATTTGATGACCAGGGGTCGAAGTCTGAGAGGAAGAGACAGAGAGCAGACAGGAACAGAAGAACAGGTGGTGAGCCCAGTAGCCCAGGAAGGAACAAAAGAAGACAGAGAGCAGCAGTTTCCTCTGGAGACCTCTGTGAGGAGGAGTGGAGGGCAGGCTTCTGGGAAGGAGAGGTGCTTCTCTTCATACGCCTTTCTATACTTTGTGGAAAGACTCTCCACACGCACGTGCATTTCCTAAACCAAACAGCTGCAAAAAGCATTCAGCTACACAGTTCTGGCCTCTAACCTGACATGTCTGCCATCTTCAGCACAGGCTGGGGCAGTGCACAGGCGTCCCCACATCAAGAGGCTCCTGATGCATGAACACAGGCATGTATTCTGGTGTGGCCTGCACCCTCAGTTCTTATGCACACCTGTGTTGGGGTCAGGATGACTTTGGAAAGGAAGAGCGAGGTAAGACAAAAGGAATGGAGACTTTCTCTGGGCATTTTCAGGACACAGTGAACTGCCTGTCTATAAGACAGTGTTCCACCTCAGCTCACAAGGGATGTGCTCCTACCAATTGCTGCTTCTACCCCAAGGATGGCACTTTGGTCAGGACAGGAGTCCCACCCAGACCCAAGTTTAAGTGCCTGACACCCCCTTGGCCTCTCCGAGGGGTCCTTACCCACAGCCTGATACCCCCTTGGCCTCTCCGAGGGGTCCCTACCCACAGCCTGACACCCCCTTGGCCCTTACCCACGGCCTCTTTTATCTCATTTTACCATGTTCTAACCTATTGCATTGTTACTTCCAGTTCTATGTTAAGAGCTGTGTTTGTTTCCAAAATGTTTCACAAGAGGGTTCTGAAGAGAGATCCTAGAACAGAAAGGTGGCACAACCAAACGTGGATGAGACAGTCAGCCTTTTAAACCAATACACACACTTGGAAAACCGTTCCTCAGCTAGGCATGGTGGCACACACCCTCAATCCCAGCACTTGGGAGGCAGGACAGGCGGATCTCTGAGATCGAGGCCAGCCTGGTCTACAGAGTGAGTTCCAGGACACAGAGGGCTACACAGAGAAACCTGTCTTAAAAACCAAAACAAATCAAAATAGAAAACTGTTTTCGCAGAACATTCTGAGACAGACAGACAGACAGCACACCTTTTTCTTTCTTTTTTCTAAAGACAGTGGCAGGTGCAGGGACCCTCACCAGAAGGGTCTTCTGTCACCGGCCAGACACAGCACCTGGCTTTGAGCGCTGTCTCCACTTCCAGGGATCTCAGGCAGATGCTACAGCTTTCCTGTGAGACACCTCTTCCCTTCAGGGCTCTCTAGGGCCTGCTGGAATCTCCTCAGGCCTGCCTGTTTACATGGTACATAAGGGGCTGCCAAGTTATACATTTTTCTTTCCTTCTTGAATATTTTCAAATGTTTCTTATTAAAAATGAAATATGAGGGGGATGGAGAGATGGCTCAGCAGTTAAAAGCACTGACTGCTCTTCCGGAGGTCCTGAGTTCAAATCCCAGCAACCACATGGTGGCTCACAGCCATCTGTAATGAGATCTGATGCCCTCTTCTGGTGTGTCTGAAGACAGCTACAGTGCACTTACATATAATAAATAAATAACTCTTTGGGCCAGAGCGAGCAGGACCAGAGCGAGAAGTTAAAAAAAAAAAAAGAAAAAAAAGAAAAGAAATATGATGATTTTTTTGTCCAAATAGAAGAACTCCCTCCAGGTAATGGACGCACAAGGAAGCATGAAGAAAAGCTGGCATGATGAAAGAGGACAAGTGAGAGAGGCTTCCCGTGGAGTCAGCCTGCCTCAACCTTACATAGTGCTCAGTCGAGGCCTCCTTTCTCATCTCACAGAACAGACCTGGATGCCAGACTGTGCCTAAGAAGCCCCCAAGGCACCTGAGGAGTAGAAAGAGCACTAGGGACAGAAGGGGATAGAGCTGCAGCAAAATGTGACAGGACTTCAGCAGCCTGATGCATGCCTAGGACTCCCCCCACAGGAGCTTGAAGATCAGAAGCTTTTGAACATAGGTTTCCAGATGTTTGAGGACAATTATCCTAGGTTCTGACAAGGATGTCCTGAGAGAGAGGCCAGCAGAGGAAGGCCTGGTTATATCTTAGTTTTAACCTTTGTTGGCAAGGAACACCTGATGAGAAAAGACAGCACTGAGAAGCCAGAGGTGTGGCAGTCTGGAAACAAAGAGGTGTGAGGAAGACTGCTTCAAAGACAGGCCTTGCCTGGTGTCTGCGGCGCTGACACTGCCTCCTCCAGGGAGCACCAGCATGGGAGAGCTGCAGACTTCCTCACACTGGGCTCCATGCTGCAGACCTGTTCTGTAATCACGTCATTCTGTCAGAATCCGTTAATTATGAAAATCTTCCCACAAGGAGAGAGGTGAGTGTCAGGACAGAGGGGACTCTTCTAATCAGGACAGACGCTTGGTGGGCTAGCAGCTCTGAAGCTTTAACAGTAACTTGAGCTTTCTGTTTGGTTTGGGGGTGTTGGGGATGGAACCTAAGACTTTGAGCATCTAGGCGGGCAGTCCACCATGGAGCTATACCTCTAGGCTGTGACGGGTTCGATTTTATTATGAGGTGATGCTGTCCACAAGTAACCACTGACAGAAACACTAAGAAACTGGGAACCAAGAGGAAACCCCGGGGTGCCGCTCCCTACGCCTAAGTAATACACATTCATGCTAAAAGGGGCTGGGCATGGGAACAGAACAAGAGATAATGTCTCAGTATGTAAAAGTCATCAGCTTCTTAGGAGGCTGAGGCAGGAGGATTGTGAGTTTGAGGCTAGCCAAAGCCACACAGCAAGACCTCACCTCAAAAATGAAAATTAAAGGAAAAAAAAATCAACAGTTTTCTTGCTCTTCTAGCCATGAAATCAGCTGAAATGGAAAAATGACCCAATTCATAATGACGAGCAGGAATTTACCAAGGGGAAGGACTGAAGTATTTATATAAAAGAGGACTGAGCAATAAGCACACGTGCTAAGATCCTGACAGAAAACTAGACACCCGTATAAACGCAGTGCAGTGTGGAAGAGGCTGCTCAGATTTCTAGTGCGCTCGCTCGACTCCTCTGGCCTGAGCTGTGAGGCCCTGTGGAGATGGTCCTGGAGATCTCTGCTTGTCTCACAGGTCACTGCAGTCCTAGGGAGGCGGCACATGCGTGGGGACAGAGGCTGTGTGAGAACTTGCTGTACTCTCCCCACTTAATTTTGCTTTGAACTCAAAATTGTTCTAGAAACTAAAGTTTAGTTATTTTTTAAAATATACTGGAGTGTGATCCAGAAGGGCCTAGTTTTCCTAGGTACAGGAAGGCTGAACAGTGCCTTGCAGAGAAAATGTTAATAATTTTTTTTCAGGAATGAATAAAAATGCTGCTGACTGAGGTTATTACGAATGAACCAACAGTGCGTATTGAGTAGAGGATCTTTACACAGGAGCACGCGTGAGACAGAACTAGAAACTAATTATACAACTATTTCAGAGCCTGGCCCTGCGCTTCCTTCAGTGAGAAAGAGTGTGGGGAGAACCGGTTCTTACAGATGCTCACACATCCAGATCTGGCACCCTCATACAGACATACGTGCAGGCAAAACACGATGCACATAAAAATAACTTAAAAAAAAAAAAAAAAAAAAAAGGAGCAGAGATCTCTACCTGCAAGAAAGTGATCTGGCTGGGCAGTGGTGGCGCACGCCTTTAATTCCAGCACTCGGGAGGCAGATGGTTTTCTGAGTTCGAGACCAGCCTGGTCTACAGAGTGAGTTCCAGGACAGCCAGGACTTGTATACAGAGAAACCCTGTCTCGAAAAACCAAAAAAAAAAAAAAAAGAAAGAAAGAAAGAAAGTAATCTGATCTCTAATCTTTTAATATACACAGAAGTAAATTCCAGATTATTTAAAGATATAAATGATAAAAAGTTAAATAATAACTAGAGAAAAAAATAGGACATAGGACATGATTTTTATTATATTACTACTACTATTTTACTTGTATGGGCGTGTGGCCTGCATGTTTTTTGTGTACTATATGTATACCTGGTGTCTGAAGGAGTCAGAAAAGGACTAAAGTTACAGAGTGTGGTGGGTGCTGGGAATTGAACCTGGGTCCTCTGGAAGAGCAGCAAGTGCTCTTAACCACTGAGCCACCTCTCTAGCACTTGTCTTTTGTCTTTTCTTTTCTTTTGAGATAGGATCCCTCTAGGTAGCCCTGGCTGTCCTGGAACTTGTTATATTGACCAGGCTGATCTTAAACTCAGAGATTCGCCTGTCTCTACCTCCTGAGTTCTGAGATTAAAGGCGTTTGTAACACCACCCTGTCTCCCACTTTTAGAGACAAGGTTGTTTTAGAGACAGGCTAGCTTGGAACTTGTTATATAGGACAGGCTGACTTTGATCTCATAGAGATCTGCCTCTCAAGTGCTTAGATGAAATGCCTGGCCTTTGGGGTTTGTTTTTGTTTTTAAAAACAATGTCTTACTAGGTGGTGAGATGGCTTAGGGTTACCAGTGGCTTTGGCACAAGCTTCATGAATTGAGTTTGATCCCTTGAGGCCATGGTAGGAGAGAACTGGCTCCAGAAAGCTGTTCTCAAATCTTCACATGTGCACTATTATGCACAAGCAAGCAAGCAAGCGCGCGCACACACACACACACACACACACACACAGAGAGAGAGAAATAATTGATACCTGGGGGGGGATATCTTACCAGCCTGGCCCTGGCTTTGAACTTGTGATACTTCCTTCTGTCTCAACCTCCCAAAGGCTGTGACTACAATTATATCTGGCTCCAAGATTATACAGTACAGATGAATAGTAGTACCTGTATGTAAATGTATGTATATATGAACACCCCATACTGTAGAATCGAAACAAAACCTGGAAACTAGCTAAATTACAGGATGGTATGAAACATAAAATCCTTCAAAAGTACACAGTGGGTTGAATAGCAACCCCCCCCCCCCCCCAATTCCTGTTCTTTCTGGATGGAAACAGTATCTTGCAGATACAGTTACCGTGGGGCTGTACTGATGCAGAGTGGCCCTGAATCCAATCTGAATGCTGCCCTTACAACAGGAAAGGACACACAAACCCGCAGAGGAAAGACAGCTCGTGAAGATGCAGACAGTGAGCGTGTGGGGCCACAAGCAAGGACAGTCAAAGCTACTGCCGACCACTGTGCCAAGGGCCATTGCAGGCAAACATTTCATCTCAAAACCCCAGCTCCCACAAATACCAGAGGATACTTTGTGTTGTTTGGAGCCATCCAGACTGCAACACTTTGTTTTGGTAGCATTAGAAATTAACAGTGTGTCTAGGTAATAGTATTATGGATATAGCGTTTAATATACATATGACCTAAGAAGGATCATATATATGTATAATTTATGGAATCAAAGCAGTTTTTAGGCCAAGTGTGGTAGTACATGTACAGTAATCCCAGCACTTAGGAAGAGGCTACGGTAAGAATATCATGAAGATCACCCTGGGATACACAGTGAGACCCTGTTTAAAATAAACATATTATATATATGTAATATATATGTTATATATATGGGTTAGGAGTGTGGCTCAAGCCCTGGATTCAACCTTAGCATTAAAAAGGAGGGCTTCTTCATGTGCATGAGTGCTCATGTGTGTGCAGATGTGCGTGTACATACATGAACATGCATGTGGAGGACAGAAGACAACCCTGACCTCAATCCTCTCACCCTCAGAAACAGCATCCACGCACCCGGAGCAGCCCGGCATCCACAGCCCTGGGACCACAAACGTGCCCCACCGTGCCCCCCGTTTTCACATGAGCTCCAGGTATGAAATGCAGGTCCTCAGGCTCACAGGACAAGCACTTTACCAGCTAAATGAGCCATCTCTCCAGCCCCAAGGAGTATTTCTATTTTTAAAAAAATGTTTAGTTAGGTGTGGTGGTGCTTGCCTTTAATCCCAGCACTTGGGAGGCAGAGGCGAGTAGATCTGAGTTTAAGACCAGCCTAAGTCTACACAGGGAGTTTCATGTCACCAAACACACACTGACAGATCGTCTCAAAATCGGTTAATCAATCAATCATTCAAATAATCAATCAATCAATCAAAAAACCAAACCAAAAGGAAAAATGCTTTAATTGCTTCTCAGTCTTTTGGCTAAGGTCATGCACAAAAATATTTTAAATTATTTTTATTATTGTTTATGAGTGTATGCATGATACATGTGTGGGCACGCTTGCCACAGACTGCATGTGGAGGCTAGAGAACAACTTTATGGAGTCCGGTCTCTCCTTCCACCTTTATGTGGGTTCTGGGGATCAAACTCAGGTTGACAGACTCACAAGGCAAGCATCTTTACCCTGTGACCCAGTGTGCCAGCCCAAGAGTATTTTTCTTAAGAACAAAATCTTGTCTATTTATTGATTTTATGCACATTAAGTATCTTCTTAGTGACAATGTCTTTGGAGATTGGGAAGACTTATGCCAAGATTATCAACAAGACAGATCTAGTCTCTCCTAAGGCAGCCCTAAGAAGTCCCTGCAGGAGCAGAGCAGGTGGCCAGCAAAGTGTGGGGAAAGATGAGGGGTAAGGACTGTGAGGACCCCGTAGCACAGGCTGCCCAAGTGTCAAGGGAGGGCTACTTCTGCTTTCTACACAGCCCTGAGATCACTGAGGAGGAATGGTGTCAAGGATTATGGTGGAGACATGAGGTAGAGGTTCACCCTCCTCCCACAGTATCCCACAGAGATGTGGCTGGACTCCAGCTGGCCCTCCATCTCTATAAAGGTTTTGTCTGTAATGGTGGCAGGAGTTGCCATGCTAGTGAGCAAACTCCTGTTTGGGAAGACAGCTAGCAGCAGCAGCAGCCAGGGTCCCAAGCCGCCCTGGCTCGGCACCTTCCTTCAGCTCTCTAAAAGCCGCTTCCTGGTCCTGCCCTGCCTGTGCTTCCCACCCACTTCAGTTTGCAGCAGAAAGGAATGGCCGCCCAGGCAGGCGCTCTGCAACTGCCCCTCGTTCCCTAAGGCAGGGCTCTTTACTGCAGACACCCTCCTCTAACAACTAGTTATCTTAGAAACAACCCAGTGTGACCCGAGGAGGAGACCTTGGAGCCACCTCTCAGTACAGTCAGACCTCAGCCCACACACCCTCTTGCAGGGTCCAACCTCAAAATCAGGGTGACATGTGCCCATCTCAGGACATCTTTATCACCACTTCCCCCACTTGGTTTCTCATTCTGGAAATGTGCTCAGTAAAGCTCACAACATGTCTTCCAAGTTCTCCCTGGGGTCTGGATCATTCCATTGTTTGAAATGTCAGGAGTCAGTGTCTCAGACCAAACACAACCTTGAAGTGCGTGTGCAGAAACCCAGACCTCCCATCCTTTCTCATAAATTGGGCACTGTGCAGAAGAGTGGGTGGGCTCACTTACTGTCAGGGACCTCCTGATGCCTAGGAGTTGTTTACAAAGAAAACTGACCCACGCTGGCTCCATGCAGCCATGGCACAGCCTAGAATTCTCAGCAGGGAAGGCTTTGCACACATATTACTAACCTAGCAGAAAGCAGGCTAAACTAAACCCCTTGTGGGTAGAAAGGACAGTGAAGAAAGAAAAAGCACAAAGCTCCAGCTGTGGGGCAGCACTGAGGGGCCCGTCTGTGCTCGCTGCACACAGAGGGGCGCCTCCCACTCTTCAGAAGCCTTACCTGGGGAAGAGCATCAGATGAGGAGCAGCCTGACGAAACTAAAGAAGACTGAAGGCCTCGAGATACACTCCTCACCAGAGCCCCGCAGGCCAAACTTCCTGCTCTCGGGTGTGCTCAGAAGAACCTGCCAGCCCATGACAAAGGCCCCTCATTCTCACCAGTGTGCTCACTGCCTGATCAGCCTCCTCTGGCAAGTTCCGGTTACAGAGCCTCTTCCAGCGGCTGGGTGAAGCCTGACACGAAGGTGGCCCTTTCAAGGTCCCCTGCATCGAAGGCAGCATGCCCACAATCATTTTCACACAAATCGAGAACGGACACGGCACCCTTTGTCAATCATTTTACTTCAGGAGCACTGCACTCGAACTATGCTGATTGAATCCCTGTCCTCCTGAGTTCTCACAGGTAGACATTTATTTCTCTCCAGTGTTAGGCAAGCTAGTCAGCCTCCACCACAGCACTCTCCTCACGGAGTCTGTGAGGACGAACAGGGACACGAGCATGAGGCCCTCAGCACAGTGTATCCCAGAGCGCTCATCACAGGAACGCTGCCTAGCGCCAACCGGGCCTGGAGCCCAATCCCCAGCTCCTCAAGGAAAAAGACTCCTATTTTATTTTTTATTTTTATTTTTTTGTAATCCAAGTATTTCATAGCTGGGCTGTGGCCTGGACTCTGAGCCTTATTAACTCTTTAGTTCTGAGGCAATGAAGGAGCAAACTCCTCAATGCCACTGGGTCCATGTGCCCGTCCTTCTGAAGGCAGAGAATGCAGATCTCCATTTGTAAGCAGAGCCCCAGCTTCCCTGCGTGAGGGCCAGCCCAGGCCCCTGCACGGTACGTGTGTACTGACCGAGAACTGTCCACTGAGTTTAACTCACGTGGCCTCTAGGAGTATAGTGGGCATTAGTTCCTGCAGCATGAACACCAGTGTCAACCTCATGGAAGAAAATGCTCCCCACTGCCCAGCAGCAATTAAGTGCCATAGCTCCTCAGGGTAGGCGGGGTCCCATGAGCATTTCATTTAGGATGGAATGATGCTGGCTCCATCTTGGACGGGCAGCCACAAGGATCTTTAAATATCTTTTGTTTGTTTGTTTGTTTGTTTGTTTGTTTTGAGAAGGGGTTTTTCTGAGTAGCCCTGGCTGTCCTGAAATTCACTCTGTATATCAGGCTGCCCTTGAACTCATAGAAATCCACCTGCCTCTGCCTCCCTCCCAAATGCTGGGATTAAAGGTGTGCACCACCTTTGCCTGGAAGCTACAGTGTCTTTAATGTGAATGTTTTCAGCAACATTCAAATTCTTATATGTCAGAAATCTGTGAGGGAAAATGTCAAGTTGCATAAATTGTGTATAAATCTTCAAATGGAATTAACTGCGGACTGGAGTTGGTGTTCAAGTGTATGGCAATAATAAACACGATGTTCCCGTCAGTTTAAAAATAAATCCCCAGAGTCAAAAACTCCTGGAGTGGGGTTCCTATTATACAATGTCTCTTCCTCTGGTTCTTATCTAACTTGGGAAATTTCAGAACTTCCTCAAATGTACAAAGATAGCTTTCAAAGGTGACCAATCCAAGAGGCGACCTTTATAACTGATAAAGCCAGGCTTTAAGGAATGACATCATGATTTTATGAAAGTTAGCTTAAACCAGCCAAGGTTTTTTCTGGAAACATTTCTAAAAAAGTTATCTTGGATTCTAAAGGTTTCAGAACAAAGTTATAAAAGATGTGGCCAAGTGAGGTTAATACGACACAGCAACAACAACAAACCAAACAAAACAAGAACCAAACAAAAATCCGGATTTGGGCAGGCTGGCAGGCTGGATCAGTGGGCACAAGCACTTTCCAGGCCACCTGATACCTCAAGTCAATTCCCAGAACCCAGTCAACAGGAGACAACCAACTCCTGGAAGGTGCTTTCTGTCCTGCACCACTGTGAGTGCTGCGGCGCACACACAATGCAGCGGCACACACACAATGCAGCGGCACACACACAATGCAGCGGCACACACACAATGCAGCACACAGACATGCAGCACTCTCACACATGATGCAGCACACACAATGCACACAACACTAATAAGCACATTTTTCTCAAAACTTAACAGGGTTTGAGAGCAAGCTCAGCAGAAGGTTCTAGCACAGACTGCCACACAGTGCTGGGTTTAATCTCCAGAATGGAGGAGGAGAAAGGAGGGAGAGGGAGAGGAGACGGGACTCAGTCCCCTGAGCAGGACCCCTCTACTCCTTCTCACACAGCTCCCTCGCATGTCTGTGAGGCTGAGCGTCTCTGCTGCTGCAGCACTGCTAAAGGGTCTCCTCAACTCGCTGTGCTGGCAACACTGCCACACTCTGGAGCACAACACCAGTGTCACTGACTTACTGTGGTAGCAAGAAGGAGCAAGGTGAGAAAGTGACAAACACCAGCCCCATCAGATAACAGCGGTGTGAGAACCTGGTTAGAGTTGTCTAACATGGGCAGAGAACCCGGGGAAAAGGACACCCATCCCTACCGTGGTGTTCTAACATTAAAGAACTTGGCCCCTCCAGACATGCTTCTCTGGCAGCCTAACTTCTCTGAGCATCAGTCTCCCTGTGTGTAAAGTATGGACAATACAGCTCCTCCCACAGTCTAAGTCAGACAATACTAGGAAGGTGTCTCTTATTAGACCAAACAATCCTTTTCCATCAAATCCTGTCAAACCCTGGATCTCAGGTTGGGCTTAATGGCTCACGCCTGTAATCCCAGCGCTGGTGGGTCTGAGGCCAGCCTGAGACACAAACCAAGTTCTAGAACAGGCTCATCAACACGAGATCCTACCTCAAACAAACAAATCAAACAAAAAGCACACGGTCCTCCTAAGTGCGTGCGGCCTTCTACCTGGGAAGGGCTTGTCCTCCTCTCTTCCTTGCAGAGGGACGCCCTTATTCTCTGGCATATACTTCTTGGTAATGGGCAGGGACACCAGCCGAATGTGATGAACGAGGGAGCGCCAGGGGTGAGCTCCAGAAAGCACTGGCTCAGGTGCTAAGGAGCTAAAAGGCTGAATTACAAAGTAGGCAGTGAACAAGATTAATCCCAGAGTTAGGAGGACCTAGAAGGAAAGACAAGAGTGACATTAAGAGTTGCCCCAACATAGAAAGTCCCATATCACTGAGGAGAAAACCAAGCCTCTTTGCTACTTCCAGTGTACCTACAGCTAATCCACAACCATAAACCAGCCATTTGCTTGCACCTCCAAAAGCATTTAAAGCTCCAGAACCATGAGGCCCGCAAGGCTCCCCAAGCTTCCACCCCACGGCCGGCCAGGCGCTACGTCCACTACACAGTCACACAGCGTTCACCCAAGGCCAATCAACAGCACGGTCACATTTCCTGGTGACCCGGGGCAGCGACCAAAGGCCAGTTCATACTAGAAAACCCAGCTCGGCACCGAGTCAGCAGTAACTGGGAGGGACGGCGAGGCGTCTGAGATGGACTCTCCAAGCGACACATTACCTTATACACGGCTATAAGAAGAGGGTACTGGGGTGGTCCCCTCTGAGGTTCATTCTTCTCCAGTAGCTGTCTGATAAATTTTTCGATTGCCTTCTCGGACATTCCACACTGATGGCCTGTCTGTCTCACCAAATCAACAGTCTCTGAAAGTTTGTCATAGATGCTGATCTCATTAGCAGCAAGATCCATGTCTTCCAAAATGAAATCCCTGAGAGGGAAAAGGAAAAGGACAATTCCTTTAAAGTTCTTCCGGCCCAAGGCTGCCTCTTTCAACAATGTTTCTTGACCCTCAGAGAACACATTTTGTTTTTCCTCCCAAACCATACCGAATACTTTAACCAAATACAATGAATACCTAAAAACAATGTCAAACTGTGGCAACGCTTTTCAAACTGTTATTTTCTGTTTTGAGCCCGTATCTTGCTATGCTGCTCAGGATGTTATAGTTCTGGGGCCTGGGTGATTCTGTCTCTTGGATGCTAAGATTACAGCCCAGACAGGCCACTGTGTCCAGTTTATGCATGAGTCATAAAATGTCATTTAGCTAGGCTGTGTGTGGTATGCATGCCTTCGATCCTAGCACTCGGGAGGCAACCACAGGTAGATCTGTGTGAATTAAAGGCCAGTCTGGGCAACATATAGCAATCCAGACTTAAAATTAAAAAAAAATTTTTTTTAAAAAAAGATTTATGTATATGAGTACACTGTAGCTGTCTTCAGACACACCAGAAGAGGGCATCGGATCCTATGACAGATGGTTGTGAGCTACCATGTGGTTGCTGGGAATTGAAATCAGGACCTCTGGAAGAGCAGTCAGTGCTCTTAAGCTCTGAGCCATCTCTCCAGCCCAAATTTTTAAAATGAGATGCCTCCAATTTTTTTCACATAGGAGGACCAGTGCTTAGGACCTCCCCACGTCTTACTTGCCCCTCAGTCTCTAACCTTGAAACGCACTGACATGGTACATGCAGATTCCTTAGTAAGGATACGCTTCACCTGTAGGCTAGGTCAGCAGCCAAGCAGCTCCACACAGCAGCAGTGGCCTGACGTGTCACTGCTCAGGGTGACAGAGTACAGCTCCTCTCCCTGCAACGTGTCTCCTGCCTCCCTCCCATGGGCACTTTCTGATTGGTCTTCTTTCTGCCTAAACACTTGGTTCACCGCTCTGAGCACAGCCTGCACATCAGATCGCCAGAGTTTTTCCAGGGTTGCTTCAAGCTGCCCACTCTTGTGAGCTGCTATCCTGCTGCACAGCAGGCAGGTTCACACTGAGTTTGAGGAGCTCTCTATTCCACATCTGACTTAAAAATAGCCACTGTTCTAGAAGTGGTGGCTCTTAGAAGTGGTGGCCCACTGTGGTTTTGATCTGTCTATCTCTGAAGGTTGGTGATGCTGAGCATCTTCCTGTGTGCAGACAGGGCTTTTAGATTGCCCTTCTGCAGGAAGGCTGTCTTTTGTGCACTTCTCTGGTGCTGTCTCATTATTAGTTTGGAGTTCTCAGTGTGCTCCGTCCTGGACAACAGGCCCTTATCAGACACTGCAAACATTCCCTTCAGACATCTTCCTGTTGACAATATTGGGCTGATCCAACAGCTCAGCTCCAGCTCAGTTTCCTTCTTTCTTCCTCTTTTTTTTTTTTTTTTTTTAAATGTTTTTTATTTATTTTTAAAGAAAAAGGTGTCGTTTAACTCAGGCTGGCCCCAAACTTGATGTCTAGCAAAGGCTGGCTGAATTCTTAACCCTTGGGTGTGCACCATAGCAGGCCCTATGTGACTTCCTTTTTGTACCTTTTTTTTTAAGTTCCATATATGTGTGAGTGCAGGTATGTGCACACCTGTGCAGGTGCAGATACCATGAGTTTATACTGCATAACCTGGGTGCAGGGAACTGAACTTGTGTCCTCTGTTAGAGCCCCTGCCCCTTGTCCCTCTCTCCTTCCGTCCCTCCCAGCCCCACTTCAATCTCCTGACGGCATGTCTTCAGCACAGCTTTTAAACTCTGCACAAGTCCAATGTCTCCCATTGCTGCTTGCGCTTCTGGCCTTACACTTAGGGAGCCAGTGCCTCCTTCATATCAGAGGGTTTTAAATCTTTGAAAGTTACTTTATGTATACAGGTGTTTTGCCTGCATAGTATGTCCATGTACCGTATGTGTGCATTTGCTCTCAGAGGCCAGAGGATGGCATCAGATCCCCTAGGACTGGAGTTACAGATGGTTGTTGAGCCACTGTGTGGGTGTTGGCAATGGAACTCAGGACCTCTGGAAGAGAAGCCAGTGCTCTTAACCGCTGAGACACTTCTCCAGCCCCACAAAGGTCTTTCTTTATGTTTTCTTCTAAGAGTTTTAAATTTTTAGCTTATAAAATTTTTAGTTTAAAATTTTAGCTTATAAATTAGTTTTCTTATTTTTGTGTGATATAAAGAAGAGTCCAACCTCATTGTCTTACATTTGCTATCTGATTGAAGATATACTCTGTGTGTGTGTGTGTGTGTGTGTGTGTGTGTGTGTGTGTGTGTGTGTGTGTGTGTTTTATTTACTGCTGGGAATTGAACTCAGGGCCTCGTGTACGTTGGGTGAGCACTACCACTGATCCTCCTGTCCCAGCCTCCTGAGAGTTGTTACTGTGGTTGCTGTTTTGTGAAAAGGTTTCTCTATGTAGCCCTGGCTGTCCTGAAACTCACTTCTTAGACCAGGCTGGCCTCAGACTTAGATTCATCTGTATCTGCTCTTGAGGACCAGTAATAAAGACTTGCACCACCATGCCAGGCTGCCTTTTGAGTATTTTTAATCCTAGGACATAGAATGCCAAGACAGAAAGGTTAAGAATCCAAGGTCAATCTGGGCTTGACTACAC
>CM052720.1:42097728-42220510 GCA_028551405.1 Uromys caudimaculatus
ATATATATATATATATATATATATATATATATATATATATATATATATATATATATATATATATATATATATATATATATATCAGTACACTACTACTAGTGGGGATGTAAAACAGTGCATGAAAAAACAGTTGTCAGTTTGAGGGCTGGAGAGATGGCTCAGTGGTTAAGAGCACTGACTGCTCTTCCAGAGGTCCTGAGTTCAATTCCCAGCAACCACATGGTGGCTCACAGCCATCTCTAATGGGATCTGAAGCCCTCTCCTGGTGCGTCTGAAGACAGAGACAGGGTATTCACATACATAAAATAAATAAACCCTAAAAAAACATTGAGTTTACATATATCATACAACAACTCTACTCACAGGTGCGTACCCAAAAGAACTCAAAACACAAGTCCACACAAATACTTGAACACAAATGTTAGCAGCGGCATTATTCTTAACAGCCTTAAAACAGAAACAATCCAAAGGTCTGAAGTAACGAGCGCCCGGACAGAATGTGACAGGCGCATTTATGGATATTACAGACAAGGAGAGTGATGGAGTCCTAACCAGGCTGTGTGGGCCAGCCTTGAAAATACCATGATGTGGGAGCACCCAAGAGAGCAGGTCTAACGCTGCCTCGGGGAGAGGACGGAGAGAACAGAGAACATCTGGCAATAGGCAGGGCCTCTCTAGAGTGACTAGATGTTCTCATCCTAAGTCAGTGACAGGTTGTGAGCATAAACTCTGCTTTTCAAGTGGGTGAACTTTGAAGAAATAAATTATATGTATATATATTTTTTCTTTTTTTAGTTTCTCAAGACATGGTTTCTCTGTGCCGCCCTGGCTGTCCTAGAACTCACTCTGTAGATCAGGCTGGCCTCAAACTCAGAGATCCCCCTGCTTTTACCTCCAGAGTGCTGGGATTAAAGGCGTGTGCTACTATCGCCCATTAGTAAATTATATCTTAATGAAGGCTAATATATATTTATGAATTTGAACTTACCCCTGCTGTGGCATTTATTATACTATACTATGTTCTGTCTCCTATTGCCTAGTCACTGGTGTCTGAATTCTATGAGGGCAGTACACATATGATGTATATATCCTTACCAGAGGTCAATGTGTGGTGCACATAATAAAGATTTGCATATACTTGGTGACAAAGAGAATAATAATGGCTGGCTGAGCACTGACACGAGAAATTATAAAGAATTCTCTTAGAAAGCTACAGGCCTGAGGGTGCAGCACCATTAGCAGACTGCTTGCCTAGCATCCATGAAGCCCTACTATGTTCAGTCCTTAGAACTGGACAACCGTGGACATGGCGACACGCACCCACAAGGCGGGAGCAGGAGGCCAGGAGTGCACCCTCCACTCGTGGAAAATCTACGCTAGCTTATGCAGGCCTGAGACTCACGGAGAGCCTCCTGTCTGTGCGGGAGCACAGGCATGTGTGAGGGCTGCAGTGATGGCCTGATGGGCAAAAGGCACTGGCTTCTCCTCTAGAGGACCTAGGTTTGATTCAAAGCACCCTATAGTGGCTCACACCATCAGTAACTCAAGACCCAGGTGACCTGATGCTGTCACTGGCCTCTGAGAACACTGCAAGCATATAATGCATAGACATCCACATGGGCAAAGCACCCATAAACACTAAAAAAATGAAATCTTTTTAAAAATAAAGGTATTTTAAAGGTGTGCACCACCATGCCTGGCCATCCAATAGAGATTCTCTTACTGCATGTGTTCCTAGCTGTAAATTACTTGTTAGCATAAACAGAATAGAACAATCATTTGAAGTCACCCAGGGCAATGTCTTCATTTCTGGATGAAGAAAAGATGCATCTGAGCAGACAGCTGCATGTGGACCTCACTCTGTCCATAAAGCCCTCAGTGAGTAACCAGAGCCACACTAAGGGGAAACCAAACAAATCAAGATGTAGTGTTTCCAAGCCAGGTACTGGTGGCAACTGGAAGGGGCTGGGAGTGAAGAGTGTAGCTCAGGTGGTGGAATGATTGCTCAGTGTGCACAAAGCCCTGGGTTCCATCCCTAGCACTGTAAGAAACAGCACTTGGTGCAGGCAGGAGGATCACAAGGTCAAGGTCACACTGGCTACAGTGCAAGTTCAAGGCCAGCATGGAATACACATAACCATACTCCCTCCCCCCAAAGAACAGAAAGTTAGGTGATCTCTGTGATGCTCTGCAATCATAAAGCTCCTACTGTGCTCCTACTGCTACTCTTATGGAGCATCCCTGGGACAAAGGAAATGAGAGCTGTTAAGGGAAAACAGCCACAGGTCACAGCAGTTCAGTGGCTTCGTGGGAAACCCACGGGGAGGGCCTGGGGGTTCAGAGCAGTGGTGGCAAGAACAGGGTTCTGGGCTCAATCCCCAGCACATGCAAAAGAGAGTAAGACGATGGTACCATGTGATGCTTTTGTGACTAGTCATTCCAGACAGTGTTTGTCCGCTTAAACTGAGACTTTAAGAGTGACCATACAGGGGATCTTAGGGGTTGGATGCAATGTTAACTAGATAACAACGACAATGGCAAATCTTGCCCATTAACAACATGAAACAGGACGTCACGGCAGGCAGCGAGCACGAGAAGGGTGAGTGAAGCAGCTGAGGATGACAACAGACAATCCATTTACCTCCAGAGAGAGGGTCCAGCCGGGCAGAAGGGAGCTTTGCCTCGGAGGGAAGTTCAGAAGACTGAGCTTGATTCCTTAACAGTGGTTTAACCCTGCAAGGGCAGAGGCAGGGTTACCAGGGGAGTTAGGAACCATGACCTCTGTCCCACCCTTCACAGACAGTCGTCCTCCATTAGCGATGGGGGAGATGTTTCAAGACCCTCAGTGTAAGCCTGCAACCACGTTGTGCTAACTGTTAGCCACACAAGGTTCTCTCATACACACTTATGAGTAAGCTTAATTTACAAATCATGAAATAGAACAATAACAATACACTCTAATAATAAGCCATGAGTCTAGCCTCACTCTCAGATGTCTTGTACTTACCCTTCTTAGGATTCTGTGAGGTGCTCACTGTATACACAAATCACATGAAGTGAAGGACATAGGCATCTTACTTAACAGCATTAGGAATCGTTACCCTGGCGACAAGACACTGCCAAGTTACGAACACAGGAATACTGAACAAGGGATGGCTCTGCCCTGGGCAGATCAGGGTGAGTTTGGCAAGCTACTCGGAAGGGCACACAACTCAGAACTTAGGCACTGCTTATTTCTGCAACTGTCCAATGAGCACTGTCCGACTGCAAGTAGTAGAGCCATGGGTGGGGAGAATACTGTACAGAGTTCCTACAGGTCTGGGGGTGGGGCTTGACAAAACACTGAAGCTTTCACACCTCTTCACTGCTGATCAAAAGCACACTCGAGTCAGGGGTTCAAGGCTCAGCACTGCAAAATGAACGGAAGTAACAAAGGCACACCCCTTTAAAACTGGCCGCTTCAGGACAGCAGCTCTCAACCAAAGTGGTTATGATCAATGTGGTAATGTCACTACCACATTTGGTGATGTCGGAAAGTTTGGGGTAGGGGATTGTTTGTTTATGTTCTTTTGTTTTTTGTTTTTCAAGACAGGGCTTCTCTGTATAGCCCTAGCTGTCCTGGAACTCACTCTGTAGACCAGTCTGACCTCAAACTCAGAAATCCACCTGCCTTTGCCTCCCAAGCGCTGGGATTAAAGGCGTGCACCACCACTGCCCGGCTTGTTTATGTTTTTGTTGTAAAAATTAGATAAGTCCTATTAGCATCCAGTGGGTAAAGAGGCAGCATCACACGGCCCAAACAGTCCACCACATAAGAATGGTTTTGCTCAAAGAAAAGAGAGCTAGCTGCCCCTGGTTTTCAAGACAGGCCTGCAGGGGTGAGCCATGATGCTGGTCTACAGTGGAGGGAAGGGTCTACAGTGGTCTACAGGAAGCTCTGATGAGCCATTCCCCACAACTCCACCTGGGTCTCAGTCCCCATGGAAACAGTACAGGAGCATGGCTTGAGAAACTGCTGGGACAGAACTTGTTAGGAAAAAAAGTCTGTGGAAGAGCTGAGCATGGTGGGACTATCCCAGAATTCCACAACTGGGAGGCAAGAACATCAGGAGTTCCAGGCCATTCTCAGCTATAAATTGAGTTCAGGGCAATCTTGGGCTATGTAAGATACTGCTTCAAAAAAAAAAAAAAAAAAAAAAAAGGACAAACGGGAAAGAGAAGAGATAGCTCAGCAATTAAGAATGCTTGGGGCTTGTACTGGCTGAATTTTTGTCAACTTGACACAAGCTGGGTTTATCACAGAGAAAGGAGATTCAGGTAAGGAAATGCCTCCATGAGATCCAGCTGTAAGGCATTTTCTCAATTAGTGACCAAGGGGGAGGGTCCTTTGTGGATGGCGCCATCCCTGGGCTGGTGGTCCTGGGTTCTATAAGAAAGCAGGCTGAGCAAGCCAGGGGAAGCAAGTCAGTAAGGAACATCCCTCCATGGCCTCTGCATCAGCTCCTGCTTCCTGACCTGCTTGAGTTCCAGTCCTGACTTCCTTTGGCGATGAACAGCAGCATGGAAGTGTAAGTTCAATAAACCCTTTCCTCCCCAGCTTGCTTCTTGGTCATGATGTTTGTGCAGGAATAGAAACCCTAAGACAGGGCTCTTACCAAGGATCTGGGTTTGGTTCCCAGCACCAACCAGCTCACAACCACCTGTAACTCCGATTCCAGGGAATCTAACACCCTGTTCTGACTGCTGTGTGCACTACATACATAATGGTGTACACACACCTATCTATATAAAATAAATTTTATATAAAAGCCAAACAAGTTTGTTGAAAGCAACAAAGAAGCCAAGAGAAGAGAATAAATGTAATTGTCACTTTTGCAGCAGCCCCTCCAGTGAAGTCCTGAACACTGACATGCACGGCTGTGGTGGTCCAGCAACTTTAAGACACAATACGGATCCATTTAGCTAATGCACGCATCCCAGCTGCTAACAGTGAGAGCAATACCCCGAGGAGCTCCTGCCCCTGGTTAGTTCCCTAGTGGGGGATGGTGTGCACGCTCCAAAAATACATTCCACTCAGTGTCATCCCAAGGTTCTCACGACTCAAGACAGTCTACCTAAGAGAACACTACATCCACTAGGTTGCAATTAAGAACTTCCAAGAGCCAGGCATAGTGCTGTAGGACTTTAGGAGGCAGAGACAGTAAGATCTGTGGAGTTGAGGCCAGCCAAGTGTACATATTGAGTTCCAGGAAAGCCAAAACTACATAGAGAAACCCAGTCTCAAAAATTCAAAACCAAATATAAACAAACAAAAACTACCAAGGAAAACCAAACATACTTAAGGGAAAATAACTGGTAAAACATTAAAACAACTTGTGTGATTCAAAACAGTAATAATTTAGAACTGTAAGTACTAAAATTTACAACACTAGATTTTGACTATTGGTAAGCACAAAAGCAGAAGATATAGAAGTGTTGGAAATGAACAGCAGAAGCAATGCTGTGCGCATGTCAAAGGAGGCGAGCGAGCAGTGGCTTCTGAGGAGATCCCTGCACCACACGATCACCGCAGCCCCAATGGGAGTGACCTAAAGTCCACTCACAGATTAGCAGAGTTTAAAACACTGGTGAGGAAAAGGTGGATGTAAATACAGTGGGAAATTACTTAGAAAAGGGAATACTTAGTGAAAAAGTCACACAGAAAACAAAACCTACATGGCACCACGCACAGGAACGACTCACATGAACTAGTTAACGCTGGTATGGAACCACCACACCCTGATGCGGCAATGCAGGGGCCTGGGAAGCCCAGGAAAATGTCAAGGATTACCAAGTTTGAGGAGGCTGCTAAGACGGCTCAGTGGGTACAGGTGCTTGCTGCCAACCCAGATAACCTGAGTTTGATCCTGAGAACCCACAGTGGAAAGAGTGCCAATTCCTGCAGGCTGTCCTCTTGACTCCACATGCCCTCCACAGCAGGTGCTCTCTCTCTCTCTCTCTCTCTCTCTCTCTCTCTCTCTCTCTCGATAAATGTAATAAGGTTTTAGTTATAAAGATCTACCACATAGCAGAGCTGCCCCATGGACACACCCCCATCCTCTATCTTCCCCCAAACTTTTTATTTTGAAAGATTTCAAACTTCTGGAAAGCAGAAGAAACAACGAACATCTACACAGCGCTCACTTAGACGTGCCTGTTGTCAACAATGGCCCACATCTGCCTTCTCGCTGTCTATTTCTCTCTCTCTCTCTCTCTCTCTCTCTCTCTCTCTCTCTCTCTCTCTCTCTCTCTCTCCTTGGTTTTTCAGAACAGGGTTTCTCCGTGTAGCCTTGGCTGTCCCGGAACTTGTTCTGTAGACCATAGCGGCCTCTAATATACAGAGATCCACCTGCCTCTGCCTCTTGAGTGCTGGGATCAAAGGTGTGCACCACCACAGCTGGCTGGGTCTATCTGACTCATTTGAAGTTAACTGTCACACATTATTAAATTATCTCTAAATATTTCAGCATCCATAAGAATTTCCCATGTAACAATGGGAATGCTTCACTGCCACTTCCACTAAAATTACTAATCTCTACTGTACCTAATACTCAGTATGTAGTCAAATCTCTCTCTCTCTCTCTCTCCACACAGACACACACCTACCTTTACACAGTTTGCTCGGATAGCCTTGGCCGCTGGCTCTGACCTATTGTACAGACCGTTTCTAGTTTGACTTATTTGGCTTTCTCACCTTGCAGAAGACTACACATCTTTAAACTTACCTCTCTCTCCTCCGAGCCTTGCCTTTCCCTGTTTCTATCTTTAAACAATCTGTTCCCTCTGGAGCAGCAATGCTGGGTCTCTCCGTCCCCTCCTTCAGAGCTAAATCCGGGAGGGGGTGGCCTATCTCCCTAGGGCTTCCACTCCTTAACTAACCTGCTGAATCATATGCCTGTGCTCTCACTTGGCCAATTTAGCTCTCACTAGTCACCAATGACTTTCCTGGTGCCAAGTCCAAAGGGCGTGTTTCAGTGACTGCTCTATCTGGCCTCTGCGAAGTGCCCACTGTCAGCACCTACATCTCCCTCAGCCCTCTCAGCTCAGCACACCTGTCTTGTCCTTACACCAGAGACATGTACCAGTTGTCCTTGACCTGCTCATCCCCTCCTAGCTTCGACGACAGCTGTAAATGGCCCCCAAACCTTCTTCAGCCTACAATTCTTTCAAGAGCTCAAGAGCCAACCTCTTATTTACCCAGGAGGCTGACCTGAGTCCTCACTGTGGAAGGGGCATGTAACTGTCCTCCTGTCAGCTCGGCCTCCCTCCCACCCTCTTCAAATGTTTACTTTCTTCTGTGTGCACACATGGTGGGGGGGTCGGCTCTGTCCTTCTAGATGCTGGTCCGAGGGATCAAACTCAGGTCATCAGACTCCACGGGGAATTGCTTTCACCTGCTAAGCCATCCCTCAGACCCTCCCTCCCATTCTGTCTGTCTTTTTTAACGAAGATACTGGTCTTCTGAATTTAAATTAAAACTTTCCTTTCTGCCTCCCTCACGCCCAAGAAATCACCACCGAGTGCTTTTGGTACAGGAACCCCACACTCAGCAGCAGAGGCAGGAAGGTTTCTGCAGGTCCCAGGCCAGCTTTGTCTACACAGTGAACTCCAGGCCATTCAGGGCCGTCAGATAGAGATTATCTTAAAAAACAAAAACAAATAATTGAAAATTTTTCTACTGTGGACCATCACAGAGATAATGGTCATCTCTGTATTTCCAGCCCTTGTCTTCAGCCGATCTTATTCACAGGCGGTTTTTCTAAATAGTGAGTCAGTTTTAATCACCTTTCAAGATGCCCTACATCCTACTGGGGGATGGTTTCGCAAGGTTGCTAAGGACACAGGAGCTAGAGCTGGAAAAACCTGGATTCACCTAGCTTCTTCTATTTATTGATAACTTCCTTAAATCTTAGAATTTTTCACTTATAAAGCAAGGATAATAAACCAGATGTGGGGAACACATCTGTAATTGCAGCACTCAGATATTAGAGTCAGGAGTTCAGCTACATGACAAGTTTGAGGTAAGCCTGGATTACATGAGACCATGTATCAAAAAAAAAAAAAGGTATATATACATCCATATATGTGTGTGTGTGTGTGTGTGTGTGTGTGTGTGTGTGTGTATATATATATATATATATATATGTTTGTATATAGCTACTCCAATTGAGGATTATACAATGGTATATGTAAAACTTGTTCTAATATCCAAGTAAATTAAACACTTGGTAATAACTACTGTAAGATGAAGTCTAAACTCCCTCCACAGCCTACTCCAGTCTGGCCGCCACCTCCTTGGTCTGTCTTGTTTTTCCACTAACCCTTCCTCACCTTCTCCATTACCATGCTAGTTCACAGCCATCTTCCTAAATAGCCATCTTCCAATGCTCCGTCCATAAGGGAGCTAAGCCTTCTCCCTAGACTCTGTCCTCTGAACCTCACGGCACCCATCCATCTGTACTTCCTCCTCTTCCAGCAGACACGGCGCAGTGATTAAGAGCACTAATATTTCAGAGGCCCTGGGTTTGGTTCTCAATACCCACATGGCAACTCACAGCTGCCTAAGACCCCATCCCCACTCCCCAGCCCCCACACTCCAGGGGACCTGGGCCCTCTTCTGGCCTCTTACATATATGTGGTTCATACACTCACTTATAATCACAAACATTCATAGGAATTAATAATAATAATAATAATGATAACTTGGGGCTGAAGAGATGGCTCAGTGGTTAAGAGCACTGCCTGCTCTTCCAGAGGACCCTGGTTCAGTTCCCAGCACCCACATGGTAGCTCACAACCACCTGTAACTCCAGCTCCAGGGGATCTAACACCCTTACACAGACATACATACAGGTAAAACACCAATGCACATAATAATAACTTTCTAAAAGTTAAAAAAAAAAAAAATAGAGAAAATAACAGCACAAAAAATTCAAGAACCTGATGAAGGAACAAACCCACAGAAAAGACCCAATGACACCGCTTCCAAACCAAGTCTCCAGGTTTGCTCAGAGCCCTTCCTTCTGATATGCATCAGCCCCGTGAAGCTTTAGTGAGCAGTCGGCCTTGAAGCAAGCACCCTCCCCCTTTTTGTGTGTGTCAGAGAGCAGGCAGGGAGGACAGAGACTTAAACTGGGTCACAAAAAATGTTCCAATACAGAGAAGGCAGCTTCGAGGCCGATAAATGGAGAATGGAAAAATGCAGGCTGCAGAGATGGCTCAGTGACTAAGGGCAGTTACTGCTATTTCAGAGGACCTGAGTTTGGCTCTTTCTGGTATACAAATTGGGGTGTGTGAACATTCAGCCCAAACTGCAAGGCAGCCAAAGTGAACTTTCCCACACAAACACACCCACCTGTGTGTACGTATGCTATAAATGTATGTGTATATTTGGGGGTCTCCAGGATGGTTTAGTTTTTTTGGTTTTTTTTTTTTTTTTTTTTTTTGGTTTTTCGAGACAGGGTTTCTCTGTGTAGCCCTGGCTGTCCTGGAACTCACTCTGTAGACCAGGCTGGCCTCGGTGGTTTAGTTTTTAAGAGATTGTTTCATGTAGTCTATTTCTCAAGCACTGGGATTAAAGGCAGTCATCTGTATGCCCGACTTAAGTTTTAATCTGCCTTGTTTCCCTTCAGTCCTGGGACTGAACAGTGCCTCGTGCTTACCAGTCCAGCGCTCTACCACTGAGCCACAGCCCCATTCCCTGCGTGTTCTTAAGAGAGAAACTGAAATAAGTCAACTTCGAGTTAACCAAATGAGAGAGAGAGATGTCCATAAAAAGTTTCACACTGCGAACTTCTGAGTGAGCAGCGGAAAGGACTAGAACCTGAGGTACGTAGGAGTAGTCTCTACTACCAAGGCTACGCAGCCTTTCAGATCATACACCATGTGGGGTTGTCACCAAGCTGTGTGTGCCTTGTTATATGTTACTACATACTGTGTGAAACAGCAGTGTTCAGGTTGCACCTTGCCCTAGGTGACTCCATTTTATAAGCAGTGTTTGGCTCTATTTTAAGTGGAAACGCAGAGGCAGGAAGACCACACCACACCTCACTGTGCATAGGGCAACCCTACCTGTTAGCATCTCTCACTCGGCATGGACTGACAATCACTTATTTCTAAAAGTTAAAAAACATAGACTTTTCCACCTATAGGCCTATTGAAGCTGCCAGATATGGTGACACACGCCTTTAATCCCAGCACTTGGGAGGCAGAGGCAGGATGGAGGCCAGCCTGGTCTACACATTGAGTTCCAGGCTAGCCAGGGAGGAAAAACAACAAAGCAAAACCAACCAACCATAACTTATCAAAAATAAATTAGGACTCTATGAACTCATAAGTGTACTGAATTCATATCAGGAAAACCATTATCAAATACACTAGATAAAAACAACTTATCATATACCCTAGAATGTGGCAAAGATTGAACACCCTCACTTGGACCCCAGACGCCTTCTAAAGCTATAAAGACAACAGCCCCCACTGACCTGCCGTGTGACCATGAGTGTGTTCATTAAGGGCTGACAGCAGAGAACTACCAATCCCTGGAGCTCAAGCCCGGCAAGATCCTCTCCTCCCTGTCACTGTCAATATGGCACCTGTTTGTCCTTCAGGACGGTCTTCCACTTCATTCCCGAAGCTCACCTCAATGGTGAGGTCTAGTTCGGGGTCTCTCTCAGCTCTAAAGCCTCATACCTGATCTTGAATACTTGTCTTTCTCTTTACATCTGTTAACACTGTCTTCTGCTTCATGTAAGGCCTCTTTACCCCGTGTGCAGCTATTCAATAGCCTACATAGACATATAATTACTGTGGGATGTGTAGTCTCGGGTGAGAGTGAGTATCACCAATGAAGATTGGAATAATATATTCTATTTTCGGTGATGGCCAGCTGTCAAGGGAAATCTCGAATTCTTGGCAAAATCGCGGCCAACGAAACCCACGGTTTGTGAATTCTGTTCTTCCATGAAGCCTGGCGTTGTGAAAAGACAAATGCGTCCCTGTATGTTTCTGACATAGCATACTCACGACATGTGGCCTGCAAGGTTTAAGTCTTAAAATGCGATGAAACACCAGGCAGGTGATTTTCTTGTACTGACAGGGGATTGCAAACAGTTCTTTTACTCGGGTCAGTACGCCAAGCCACGTTCCTTTCTGAAATCTGAGACGCCAAGTTTATCACATTAGGTCCACGTTAAAAAATAAATAAAATATTTGCTCCTTTAACAGTTGGGCTAAGATGTCTAAGAAGGGGTCAATCAGGGATGGACTCTCGCGATGCTAAGGTATCCGTGACAGGTTGGCGAGCGGGGGGGGGGGGGGGGGGGCAGGGCTTTTGGACAAGGCCGCCACGTCTGCGAACCAAGTTCGAGCAGAGTTGGACCCCGTTTCCCTCTCCGCGGAGCCTCCGAAAAGATGTCAGAGGGGAGTCTACCCCAGGGAGCGGCCGGGGGGTGTTGTCAGTCAGCAGAACGCGGTAGGCTCTCGCAGAGGGACCGGAGCGGACGGGGAAGGTGGCGGCAGCGGCGAGGAGGGCGGCGCGAGGCAGCGGCGGCCGCGGAGGGCGGCCGGCCTCCCCCCCTCCCGGCCTCGGGCCCCAGTCACTCACATGCGGGCCCGCGCCCTCTCGGGCTCCTCCCGCCTCGGGGACACCAGCCGCCGGGCGAGGAGGATGGGCCAACAACTTCCTGCTTCCGGCAGCGCGACCCGGAAGCGATTCTCGCGCCGTCGGCCAGGCCTGGAACACAAAGGAAAAGCTCTTCGCGCCCGGGGTTCCAAAAGAGATCGGGCGAGGTTGCGACGCGCCGGGGCAACTCTCGCGGTATCTGACAAGCTTGTGCTCTTGCGCCCTCTGGCGTCCGTGTCGCACTACTGCGCCTTCTCAGCCGTAGAATTCTCCCAAATAAAAATTAAATTAAATTAAATGAAGTAAAATAAAATAAATTTTTTTAGAGATCCGAACTCACTGACTCAATTCACTCACATTTACACGAGGCTTACTCGTTTGTATCTATTGACTGCTGATTCTGTGATAGCACTGCAGTCTCAGGACACTACTTGGACAATTGTATTGTAACATGAACGTTCTCTCAACACCTGACCTTGTACCAGCCAAACAGGTTTATGGAGCTGGTTAACTGACTGCAGATTTCTCCCACAGATAGGGCGTGGCAGCCAGCATTGGATGCCACATTTCACAGTCCGAACTGTCTGTAACATTAGAATGAATATATATGTGTGTGTGTGTGTGTGTGTGTGTGTGTGTGTGTGTGTGTGTGTGTGTATATATATATGTATATATATATTCTTTTAAATTATGTTTACATTTCTCCATGTACATATATGGCACCATTCCTCGAGGTGACCAGCCAGCAACCTGGTGGCAGGTTGACTACATTGGACCACTTTCTCCATGGAAAGGACAGCGTTGTGTTCTTATTGGAGTAGATACTTATTCTGATTATGGATTTGCCTTTCCTGCACGTATTGCTTCTGCCAAAACCACCATCGGTGGACTTATGGAATGCCTTATTCATCATCATGGTATTCCACACGGTATTGCTTCTGACCAAGGAACTCATTTTACAGCCAGAGAAGTGCGACAGTGGGCCCATGATCATGGAATCCACTGGTCTTACCACGTTCCCCATCATCCTGAAGCAGCTGGTCTGATAGAAAGATGGAATGACCCTTTGAAGACACAGTTACAGTGCCAATTAGGTGGCAGCAGCATGGAGGGCTGGGGCAGAGTTCTTCAGAAGGCAGTATATGCTTTGAATCAGCTTCCGATATATGGTACAGTTTCTCCCATAGCCAGGATCCATGGGTCCAGGAATCAAGGGGTGGAAAAGGGAATAGTTCCACTCACTATCACTCCTAGTGACCCACTAGGAAAATTTTTGCTTCCTGTCCCCACAACTCTAGGTTCTGCTGGTCTAGAAGTTTTGGTTCCAGAGGGGGGAGTGCTCCTACCAGGAGACACAACAAACATTTTGTTGAACTGGAAGGTCAGACTTCCCATTTTGGGCTTCTAAGGCCCTTAAACCAACAGGCTAAGAAAGGAATAACAGCGTTAGGAGGGGTGATAGATCCAGATTACCATGGAGAAATTGGGTTGCCTCTCCACAATGGAGGTAAGAAGGATTATGTCTGGAGTGCAGGAGATCCCTTAGGACCTCTCTTAGTACTACCATGTCCTGTGATTAAAGTCAGTGGGAAACTACAACAGCCTAATTCAAGCAGGATGACAAAGGATGCAGAGCCATCAGGAATGAAGGTATGGGTCACTCCTCCAGAAAAAGAGCCAAGAACTGCTGAGGCGCTTGCAGAGGGTGGAGGAAATACAGAATGGGTAGTAGAGGAAGGTAGTTATAAATACCAGCTAAGACCACGTAACCAGCTGCAGAAACGAGGAATATAAAGTAATATGAATGCTTCTGTTGTGGTTTGTTAAGAACATATTTGTCTTCCAATTTCTTTCTTTCTTTCTTTCTTTCTTTCTTTCTTTCTTTCTTTCTTTCTTTCTTTCTTTCTTTCTTTCTTTTTTAGAGACAGGGTTTCTCTGTATAGCCCTGGCTGTCCTGGAACTCACTCTGTAGACCAGGCTGGCCTCGAACTCAGAAATCCACCTGTTTCTGCCTCCCGAGTGCTAGGATTAAAGGCGTGCGCCACCACTGCCCAGCAATCCTTAGACTTTCATACACAACTGCTGCTGACCATTGTTGGGGAGTTAGACTACAGACTGTAAGTCATCAACAAATTCCCTTACTATATAGAGACTACCCATAAGTTCTGTGACTCTAGAGAACCCTGACTAATACAGAGCCTAAGCTGGCCACTGATAAAACTTAAGGTTTGGATTTACATCCAGACAGAAGCATGAAGCTACTCATGTGGACGTAGGCAATAGCTTTTTCTGGTCCCAAGCAGCGGAGGAGAGCCTTCCAAATGACTTCCTCTATATGACTTTTGGCCAAAGTTTTGTATTTATTCTATGTATCTAAGTACACTGTAGCTGTCTTCAGACACACCAGAAGAGGGCATCGGATCCCATTACAGATGGTTGTGAGCCACCATGTGGTTGCTGGGAATTGAGCCTCTGGAAGAGCAGTCATTAACCACTGAGCCATCTCTCCAAAGGAAAGAGATAAAAATAAGAGATCAGGCTGGATCATGTACCTGTCTAATGCTAATGCAGGTTGTGGAGGCCTTCCTAGACCAGGATCTGCAGGTCATTCAGTGCCAACTGTTAGCCCAGCCGCTGATAGCCTCAGATGCTCAGGCTGCTACTTTGGTCTGCAAGTATCTCTGGAGGCATGTCTTCCTGGGTCAGAAGACACTGGGCAGCCAATGCCACGTTTAAAGAGACAGATAATGGAGTAGCTAGGGTTTTGACCTCTTACAAAACAAGACTATATGGAGCCTAAATTCATCTATTGTGCCGGGCAGTGGTGGCGCACACCTTTAATCCCAGCACTTGGGAGGCAGAGGCAGGTGGATTTCTGAGTTCGAGGCCAGCCTGGTCTACAGAGTGAGTTCCAGGACAGCCAGGGCTACATAGAGAAACCCTGTCTCGAAAAGAAAAAGAAAAAAAAAATTCATCTATTGTGGCCTTGGAAATTCTCCAAGCCCCCTTTTCAGAACCTCAGTAGTGAGAGTACTGGGGTCAGCAGGGTTCCTGTTACTTGAAGCTGAGGGGCAGGCAGATAGGTGAGACTGCACTGAAGAGATAAGATTCTGTTCCCCTAAGGACACCAGCTTTACAGAGAACAGTGAAGGTCAGAGGGGCAGCATCCTTAGATGACAGACTGGAAGAGAACAGAGCATACCTTTAAGGATTTAGGGCTAGCCAGGGCAGGGTTGCACATGTATTTAATCCCAGCATCTCTGGAGGCAGAGGCACGAGGACCTCTGAGTTCAAGGCCAGCCTGGTCTACAAAGCCAGTTCCAGTACAGCCAGAACTGCACAGAGATACCCTGTCTCAAAAAACAAACAAACAAACAAAAACTTAAGGCCAAGAGAGAGTACAGAATGACCACTCTTAAAAATGTTTTGCAGACTGGGCTGGTCTGGGAAGCAAGGAGGTTTCTTTCCATGGCCTCTCTGGCTGTTCTCCAGGAGGTCAGACAGGGCCTTAGAAACTCTGGGGGATTAATCCTTAATGATGATGTCCCCCAAGAAGGACCATTTATTGTTCTGTCTGAGTCAGGAACAGAGTGTAGATGAATCTAGGGATTTTCTGTCTTCTGTGGCAGCAGCACTCCGTAAACATTAGCTGGGATTTGTCCAGAAAAAGAAAAGCAAAGAATCCAAGACCACACACACAGCAGGGCACGTCAGCCAAGCAATGGCTGGGAGCACTCACCCATGGTGCTTTGGGTGGACTCAGGAATGAGCCTCCAAGATGCCAGAGGTGACAGAGTGACAGAGACATAGAGCCACTATGTCACCTTCAACTGTCCATTAATCTTTTAGGGACTTTGTCTCAGGCAAACTACAGGATTCATGACTTGGATACAGCAGAGGTTTTCAGGCCTAAGTAATTTAAAGCAGAGTTGGAGATTTTTTGGTTTTTCGAGACAGGGTTTCTCTGTGTAGCCCTGGCTTTCCTGGAACTCACTCTGTAGACCAGGCTGGCCTCGAACTCAGAAATCCACCTGCCTCTGCCTCCCAAGTGCTAGGATTAAAGGCGTGCGCCACCACTGTCCAGGTATAAAGATATTTTTAATGGCATAAACCATGAGGATTAAGGAAGGAAAAGAGGGAACAGAGAGACAGACACAGTCAAGTACAAGGTTGTTGCTATATGCTTCCCAAGGGAGAGTGGATGACGGGAAATCCGAACAGCAAGCCACGCCCAAGAAGGAAGGAGAAGACAGGAAGGAAGGGGTGAAGCAGGCAAATGGGGGGAGGAGGAGGAAGGGTCAGGAGTGTCTAATTATGGGGTAGCCTGCTCACATGGCCCCCAAGAACTCTGGGGAGAAGCCCTCCTGAAGGCCTACTGATGAGTGAGGAGTAACTGGGGCTCACCACCAGCTCACTCACCCTCACACATACAGAGAAGGCTGGCAGGCTGCCTCACACAGTGCCCAGTGTCAAATGTGGGTCCGAGATGGCGCTGTGCTGTCTGACTCCACACTGGATTTTTAAGTTGACACTGGTCTACCTTAATAAAACATAGTTGTAGAACACACTGAAAATGCCAAAACATTACAAAACTTTAAAAAAAGGAAAAAAAAAAAAAGATAAAATGTACCCCACCCCCACCCCCAAAAGATAAAAAGCACCAATGATTTAAGGCTGTGGACGCGAGCTGTTTTGATGGTTTAGTATGTGCTTCTAGCACACTGGGCAAGTGACCTATCACTGAACTTTAGTACCTGCCTCCTCGTGTGTGTGTGTGTGTGTGTGTGTGTGTGTGTGTGTGTGTGTGTGTGTACAGAAGAAGTTCTTTTCTTTTGCTGTATGGATCCTAGGTTGAACTCAGGTCTTCAGGTTTGGAAGCAGGTACCTTTACCCTCTGAGCCACCTCCCAGGCCCAAGAGACTGTTTTTAAAATAATTTTCCTTAATCATCAAAAATGTCACTCTTAGGGTTGGAGAAATGGCTCAAGTGTTCTGTTCCTAACCCCATATGCCAGCTATAGGCTACATGTAATTCCAGTTCTAGGGGATCTGACACACTCTTCTGGCCTCCGTAGGCTCCCGTGTTCAAACCAGGCACACACACATATACACAAAACAAATAAAAAAATTTAACAGTCACTTTTATCTAACCTTTGGTGGGAGAGCTTCCCCGGAGTGTTTATCCACAGTTCTGTTGGGCTCGGAAGTGCCCTGCATGCTAAGCGTTCAGATTGCTTATCTATAATATTGCTTGCTCAGTTTTCTTGAGTGCTGGCGCAGGTTGTTAGGGTTTGCATGTGCTCTATGTTTGCCTTGCTGCTCAGGAAGTGGGTGGCTGGGAGGGCGGATGCATCTTAGAACTGAAGAAGCCTTGTAAATATTTTCCTACTTCTTTGTTGTTAATTATGGTATGTTTAATTTAAAATATCCATTCCCCTCATGGCTCACTGAACTTGGAGAGGGCTGTTTGGGGTAGACTGGATGGCCAGCTCCGTGGATTCTTCCCCATGGTCTCTGCTTTCCCGGTTGCTGAGATCACAAGGGCATATCTGCTTGGTATTTACATGGGTCCTGGGGACCTAAACTTTACCCACTAAGCCCTGTTAGGCAAGCAGTTTACCAACTGGCCTGCATTTCCAGCCCCAAGGATACTAACTAGTTTATTCATCCCACCTCCGTCTTGTCCTCCTTCAGACCCCTGGACTGTTTCTCCTGTCACCCTGGACAACTTTGGGGCGCCAAACTTTCACAAGCCAGCCCTTTTTTATTTTTATTTGTTTGAGACAGGGTCTCTCGGTGTAGCCCTAGCTATCCTGGAACTCATTCTGTAGACCAGGCTGGCCTTGAACTCTGAGATCCCCCAGCCCCTGCTGCTCTAGCGTTGGGGGGCGTGCACTACTACCTCCTAGGACAGTCATTTTAAGCCTTGTCTTTCTCTTCCCAGCCTTTCCCTCTTTCCACAAGCTCCTTGCTTTTGGAGTCTGTAGGATTAGATTTGCCGCGTGGCACTTAACTGCGGAGTCTCAGTTTTCTCTGAAAACCAGGACTATTATTATCCACAGGATTGCTTTAAGGAAGACGCTGGGCATGGTGGGGCACGCCTTAAATCCCAGCACTCGGGAGACAGAAGCAGGCGGATCTGTATGAGTTCGAGGCCAGGCTGGTCTACATAAAGAGTTTCAAGGATAGCCAGGGCTACGTAGTAAGTAGTATGGCTCGTCTCTTAGTCACCCAAGTCTGGGAACTAAGAAATTCTTCACTGTTTGGACATCCCTCCAATCAGAGTGAAGAAGGTTGTTCCCGCCTTCCGTGCCTAAACAGACCAATCACCGTTCCGGAGCGAGGCGCGAATCGCCTCTGGAGGATTTTGCACTTGTCTGGGTCCCCGCACTGAGCTTCTCGACTTGCAACCCCGTTCCCAGCCTCGAAAGAAGGATCCTTCGTCATCCTTGTCCCAGCGCCCTAAATCCTATCACCCAAACCGACTGATCGGCGGGAACCGGAAGTGTGCACCAGGGACGGGTCCCCAGTGAACTCCGCCGGAAGTAGTGATTGCTAGGGGGATACCTTCGCTCAGCATGGCGGCGATTCCCCCAGACACCTGGCAGCCGCCCAATGTCTACCTGGAGACTAGGTGAGGGTTGGAGGGGGGAGGAATTGGCCGAGGAGACGCGGGTTCGTGCCGCAGCGGCCAAGTTAAGAAAGGCCGGCCTGACTCGCAGGTTGCCCTCACGGAGCTGCGGCCGGGGAGTACCTGTGAGTTCTGAAGGGACCGCAGGGAAGCCCCTCCAACATCGCGGGAGACCTCGGCGACTTCTGTCTGCTGTCTTTTTTCCACGCTGTTCATTAGGTCATTTACCTGTATTTATCTTCATTCATTCACTCACCCACTTATTATTCTCAACAAGTGTTGAGCACTCAAGCACGTAGGACCTGGACTTTTCAAGACACAAATCTAGATAAAACAGTATATTGTGAAGGAGACGGATATGTAAACACTATGGGACAAGTAGTTGTCTGAACAGATTGCTTTCAAAATAGAGGAAGATTTATTTTCTCCACCATCCAAGAGTGATCTTTGAGCTGGGGATATGGCTTAGCATGCCTGAGGCCCCGAGCTTGGCACCATACCTACTCGGTGTAGGTGCACATGCCTGCAGTCCTTGCACTCTGGAGATGGAAGCAAGAGGATCAGAAGTCCAGGGTCTGGGCTGGCCTGGGTAGAAGGCTTACCTAACAGTATATATATAATTAAACCACCTACAAGTGCCATGCCTCCGCTGTGTGGGATTGGTTCAGTTTACTATATTGCTAGCAGCTCCTATTATGAAGGCTTTGTTTCACATACACCCCTCCAGTTTTAGCAGAGAAATGCTACATTTTACAGATTTTCCTGCAACCCGATTCTCTTTTTTTTCTTTTCCTTTTAAAGATTTATTTATTATATATAAGTACACTGTAGCTGTCTTCAGACACTTTTAATTCTTGCTTCGACCCACGCTCCCTCAGGTGGCTGGGATTTGAACATAGGACCTTCGGAAGAGCAGTCAGTGCTCTTAACCATTGAGCCATCTCTCCAGCCCCGCAAACTGATTTTCAAAGTGATTGAAGGGAACCTTGCTTGGAGCCTGATTTGGTCAGCCCATCTACTGACTTTAGCCCCATTTCGTATGTCCCTGCCTCCTGGGTATAGACATTAAGAAGGTTCGTGCTGCCAGCTCTACAGAGTGCACATATTGCTGGGCTATACAGATTCAACTCAGTCCTTACGTCCCTAGAGCTAGGGGGTGACATATAGCAGAAGCCCCCTGATTTTTAGTTATGTGCGTGGGTGTGTGCACATGAGTGCAGAGGCAAGAGATCCTGGAAACCCTGGAGATGGAGGCACATACGAGTGGCTGTGAGCCTCCTGGTGTGGGTGCTGGGAACTGAAGCGTGGTCCTCTGTGAGAACAGTCTCCTGCCCTGCTTGACCCACTCTTAAAGCACGAGCTGCTTCTGTTTTCTACTCAAGCTTGGTTTGTTTTTATTAAAGATTTATTTATTTATTATATGTAAGTACACTATATCTGTCTTCAGACACTTTTCCTTCTTGCTCCAGCCCTGCTTGATCTGTGCCCATTTGCTCTGTCCCCGCTCGCTGTAGCTGTCTTCAGACACACCAGAGAATCAGATCCCATTGCAGATGGTTGTGAGCCACCATGTGGTTGCTGGGATTTGAACTTAGGACCTTCGGAAGAGCAGTCAGTGCTTTTAACCGCTGGGGCATCTCCAGCCCTCAAGTTTGGCTTTAATAGGTGATGTGTTTACATGATCAAAAAAAATATATAAAAGTTAGGAAAAGTATTTCTTGAACATCCAGCCTCTTATCTGGTCAGTTGCCACTCCGCCCAGCCCCTAGGCTGAGGCAAATGTATATAAACTCCTCACGCTTTAATGTCTCCCCCCCACCCCCCCAGACAGGGTTTCTCTGTGTAGCCGGCTGTCCTGGAACTCACTCTGTAGACCAGGCTGTCCTCGAACTCAGAAATCCACCTGCCTCTGCCTCCCAAGCGCCGGGATTAAAGGCGTGCGCCACCACCGCCTGGCTTAATGTCTTTTTATTATATCTATCGGTGCATGCTCTTGGAATTTTGGCTTGGTTATGGTTGTTTTGCTTAGAACACATATATGCCAGCAGCCGTCCTGCGTGTCACCCTCAGGTGATTGGCTGTGGCTTTGTTGCTCCGTGGGCTGTTGTTTTCTTCCGAGTATGAACTCTGGGCACAGTTAGCTGCCTCACATGGTCAAACGCAGGAGTCTTGGAGCCACCGCCTGCTCCGACCTTGCTACTTGCTCCAACCTTTCCACCTGCCCGGACCTTTCCACCTGCCCCGACCTATGCTCTCTGTCCCCACTGCAGCATGGGAGTCATCATTCTGGAGCTGTACTGGAAGCATGCTCCCAAGACCTGCAAGAATTTTGCGGAGCTGGCTCGGCGGGGCTACTACAACGGCACCAAGTTCCACAGGATCATCAAGGACTTCATGATCCAGGGCGGTGACCCAACAGGCACAGGTACGGCTAAGCCGCCATGCACGTCTCAAGTCTCATTCTGTCATAACTGGATGGTAAGGCAGCCGCCGCTGGCGTTCGTTTGCCGGACCTGGTTTGGTTTGGTTTTGAGATAGAGTCCCGTAGCCCAGGCTAGCCTCCTACGCTCTGAGAAGGATTTAATCCTCTGATCTTCAAGCCTGTACCTCCTCAGTGCTGGGATTTCTGTCTGCTGCCATGTGCAGTTTATGTAGTGCTGGGGATTGAACCCAGGCCTTAAAGTCTACTGGGCAAGCACTCAACCTATTGAGCAGTCAGTAGCACCTGCTCCCCCCTCCAGCACTGGACTGCGTCATGCTGCACTCATGTGCCACCATCACCTTCACCACCAGGGTATCAATGTAGCCCAGGTTGTCCTTGAGCTCAATCCTCCTGCCTCCACCTTGAACTTGCTGGGTCACAGGCACACGGCTGGCTCTGGTTCTGTGATTCTGCTGACAGTTTCTGCCCTCATAGCTACTACGTGTGTAACTCACTGGAGGATAATCTCCGGTCCTGAGCAGACGATACCCATGGAGTGAGACGAAGTGATGTGGACTTGTTCAGGCAGGAGTGAAAACAGGCGCTCCCAGGTCCTGGAGGGTAGAACTCTGCGTTCTGTTATCCTAACTCGTTCAGAGGCAGGTGGGTCTCTGTGAGTTCGCAGCCAGCCTGGTCTACAGCGTGAGTTCCAGGACAGCCAGAACTACATAGAGAGACTCTGTCTCAAAAACAAAAAAACAAAACCAGACAGATGTGAGCCTGCTTTGTGTTGGCGACTCTCAGCTCTAGGGATATAGCTGTGAACAAATGAGCAAAGAGACACACACCTACTCTCAGACAAAGGGCAAGGGGAGGGGCTCCAGTTTTAGTAGAAAACCAGAAAAGGCTTCCATGGGATGCTATTCTGTGACTGAGGAGAGCTGGGGCCTTGGCGTTGGGGGCGGGGCCCACAGGGGCCTTACAGAAGGAAGGATAGACTTGCTGTCCTGAGTGTGTCCACCGCTGTGTTTTGAATAAAGTGACAGGATCTGGTCTGTGCTTTCAGGGCTCACTCTGGCTGCTGCTTGGAGAGTGGATGGATGGGAAAGAAAAAGAGAGCGCAGGCCCAGATCAGGGAGAGGCCGGTTCCATCCAGGCTAGACAGGCACAGCGGCGGTGGAGTAGGCTGCTGATGAGAAGGTCGGGAGACATCCCTGCTCCTGTGGGAGTACAGGCGCACACCCCAGGTCCCGTGCCTGTGGCGCTGGGAGCCGGGACCCTTCACATACGCGGTATTCTACCATCTGCGGTATTCTACCATCTGCGCAGTGGCCCCAGCCCAGAGTTACTTGTGTTGAATTTGCTGACAGACTAAACAGATGGCTCGAGAGAAATGGGCAGGGGTGTCTCTGAGGCCTCCGCCTGGTGAAGGAGGAAGGCTGAGCGTGGAGCCTTGTGTGTGGAGTGAGGGTTTGAACAGGAAGTCAGGAGCTTGGGCTTTTGAAGGGTTTGGTTGAAACCCTTGAGAATCCTTAAGGATAGATAGCGTGGAGTCAGTAGTTGGAAATGGATGTGGAGTTAACAGGAGATCTGGCAGGGTGGTGCACAATCCCGGAGGGCACCAGATGTCGACCTCTGACCTCCACGTGCCTGCGCAACACACTTGTATGTCTTTACAGCCCTGCCTCTACCCCACCCTCAAACTAAGCACCTGTAACTGACTCCCAGTGTTCATGGTGGGTCCCAGGACCTTTCTGGAGTTGGTTCTCAGCTTCTCACTTGGGCGGTTTGTTCTGCCTATTCCAGGCTAGTTGGCTTGGACGCTTCTATCAGATTCTTCTGTCTCTGTGTCCCATCTCGCTGTGGGAGTGTGGGCATTACAAATGGGTGTGGGGCAGTGATCTGTGACAGGCAGTCTGGCACCCGGTTGAGCACAGGCATAAAATCTGGGCGACCCAGAGGAACAACCCGCAAGGGACCAGAAAACGCTCCTGGGAGGCTTTTTGACTCCAGTCACAGTCATGTACCACCCCTCAGGTAGAGGCGTGGCCACTCAGCTCCAAACCATCTCCATGTTAATGAGACACCTAGAGGCTTAGCCACACCCCTTCCCAGTTACTATATCTGCCTCGCCTCTCCCAGAAAGGCGGGGGTACAATTCCATCCATGCCACTCCACAAGATGACAGTAAAGGTCTTAGAACTATGGACTGTCTCTTCATCTGGACCCACTGTGGGAAGTGAGGGATCCGCCCTCGATTAAGGAGCCACGTCTAATCTCTCCCCGAGGGCTTCCCAGCGCTCCCAGAAGGTACCCATTCACCCAAGACTAAGCAGCTAGCATGGTGCCCCAAGCTGCTGAAACCCAGTCTCGGCTGGAACCCCAGCTAGTCTGTCTGCGACACCCTGCAGTGACTGCGGTGCCCTGGGCTAGAGAACCCACGGAGACAGCTGCTGAGTGTTCCCCAGGAATGGCCCCCACCCACCCACGGATAGGGCCCGCAAAGGCTTCCCACAGCCCCCACCTGCTCATCGGACTGTGTGGGAAGACACGTGGCCACTTCCTGCGTGTCTCCTGTCCCACCCAGATCTGCAGCGCCCAGGACAGACACGTGGGGCTTCTTCCACCTCGCCAGGCTTGTTCCAACAAATGGGCACCACCTCAGTCCATCAGTTGTTTTGACCGCATTCAGGTCAGCAAGTTTGCATGGTGAGCCGTTTCCCAGCCAAGCCATCTCCCTGGCCAGGGTCCTGTCTCATGCTTTTTATGACAAGGTCTGAGGGTGTTGTAATTTTGGGGTTGTTCCTGTTTCAGACTTTCTTCCTCCTGCCTTTTGTACTTTAAAAGAGCCATAAGTAGTAGAGTATCATACTGGGCCACGTTCATCCCCTCCGATCTTTTTAGAAAATTCTGGTCATGGCCTACACAGTTTCGGGAATCCGAGGCCCAACGTGCTCCTCTCCAGTCCAGTGTGTCAGCGTGGGGAGCGTTTCCCGGCCCTGCTTCCTGTGTTCCGGGAATAGCTGTGCTGTGCCTTTCTCTTCTGTGTCTGTCTGTTGGTGAGATGGTTTCTCCTTGTCCCTGCCTTCGCTCAAGCCTTCAGTCCTTCACTCTGTCTCGCTTGCTTTTCAGTTGTCTGTTGTAGAAGTTCCCGTTGTTCAGTAGCTGCATTAGCACTTCCTTAGTCATTGGAGTTCCAGTGTCTCCTCAGCCCAGCTCCCTCACTGTTCTTCTGTGTCTGAGGCCTGCGCCCCCTCCCTGGTCCGCTAGGGTCTCACCTCTGCCGAAGGCCCCTCCCCCATCCTCTCCTGCTGTCCTTGCCTTTGCTGTGGCTGTCCCATACGTCCCTTGCCCTTTCTGTTGACACTGGTATCAGCACCCACGTGTCCCCAGCTTGCTTTCCTTTGGGTACAGTGTAAGCAGATTCCTGACATTTTTCTAACTTTATTTGGGGTCATGTGTCTTCCCCACTGTAAATTCAAGGTTGCTGGCTCTCCACTGCATCCCAGCCTGAAGAGGAATTGGGAGCTCCTTGTGGTCAGGCTAGCTTCTCTCCTGTCTCCCCAGGGTTCCTCTGTCCTTACCCCAGGCTCCCAACTCATCCCCCAGCTATAACCCTGAAGGCAGCCAGCCCTGCCACACATGCTGGGTGGCTTGTACAAAGGTCTGCCCCTGGCTGCTCGCTGGCACCCTCTGTTGGCCTTTCAGAACTGCAGGGTGTGGGACTTCTGAGGGCCTGGCTCTGCTTCAGTCCTCTTGGCTGTGCAGGGGCAGAGTCTTTCTTTCCTTGGCCATTTCTTCAGAATTTTAAAAGTATTTGTTTCCTATTATTTAACAGCCACGTGGTGTAGCCCTGGCTGGCCTGGAACTCACAGATCTACCTGTCTTTGCCTCCCGAGTCTGGGGTTAGAGGTGTGCTTGGCCACACCAGGCTGTTTCTTTGTTTCTCTTTATTTTTGCCCTTGGGAAAAAAAAAATTCTTTGTGTTTTGTTCATTGTACTGGGTATTGTGTCAAGGCAGGATTGATTCCTGATTTTCTGACTTTTGGGTTTTTGTTTTTGTTTTTTTGAAACAGAGTTTTACTGTGTAGTCTGGCTGTCCTGGAACTCATTTTGTAGACCAGGCTGGCTCTGAACTCACAGAGCTCCACCTGCCTCTGCCTCCTGAGTTCTAGGATTAAAGGCGTGTGCCATGGTGCCTCAACTTCTTTCCTTCCTGTTACTATGAAATGAATTTTATCTGTAACACAGCGCTGAGAGGCCATGCTCAGTGAGTGGAAGCAACTCAGAAGTGAACTGTTGGCGCGGTGCCCTCCCGTGTCTCTCTAGTTACTTTGCTGTCTTTCCTAATGTCACATTTCCATGATGTACTTTTAATGAAATTGAAGCACTCAGAAGATTTCCAATAATGCTGCAGCCTCAAGTATAACAAATGTTTGCACAGGCTGCCAGCAGGTCTATGAGAAAAGCCAGCAGGAGATAACACCCCCTCAGCCCAGGCACTAGAACATGCCTGCCTGCCTGCCAGCCAATGAAGGCACGGTTTTTCTAAGTGTTTCAGGTAGACGGCAGGTAACAGGAGGTTCTCAGCAAGTTGGGTGTATTTCTCCATTTCTACTGCCTGCAGGCAGCCTAGCTCCTCAAGAGTCTTCCTGTGATCTGCCCTCTGGCTTCCTGCATTTCACGCTGAGCACTGCCCACAAACCTCACCAGCCCTTCCCTCAGCTCTCTGTGAGCCTTTTCATCTGTGTCTGCTTGTCTGTCCTTACCTCCAGTTAGGACCCGCCAAGTGCCTCTGCGAGGCCATCTTGCCCTGTTCGTGGTCTTGGATCACACGTGGTCACCGTGCTTGGCCACCCCTCTCTTCTATCAGTCAGTCCCCTTGGTAGCCCCAGGAACACACGGAACCTGTCTATTGGAACAGTAAGCCACTGTTAATTTCACTCGCTTAGCAAATACTTGCTGAGTCCACTAGGTATCCTGCACCATTCCAGGGCCTTTGAGGAGTGTGTTAAAGCACAGAAGCCTAGGCATTCTCTCTCCTTATACGGAGCTCCCAGCTCCACAGGAAACAACAAGTCATTCCGTTTAAGAAGCAGGAGAGGGGTGAGATCATGACTGTACAGCTTTGCGCTGGTGTCCCGTCGTCTGTGTCAGGCAGGTTGTATGTACATGATGAGAGGACTGGTCCGATGGCGTGGAGTCGGGCCAGAGAGGAGTCCTTGTGGGCGGGCCTTGAAGGAATCGTAGAACTTAACTTTTGGGAAGCCAAGGGTAGGTGCTCTGATACACTTACAGGGAGGCGTAGAGGAGAGCCTGCCATTCTAGAGTGTGTCACTGGTCCTGTGACGGAATCCCACCAACCGTTCACTCGTTCTTTGAGACTGTAGTTGAATGACGGAGGCCTCAGAAGAGTCACACATCTCTGAACTGCACCTACAGGGAACAGGAGAGGAGCACTTTAGGCAGACTGGTCATCAGTGGGGAAAGACGGCCAATGAGTGCAAATCCCACCAACAGGGTGCAGGCTGATCCAGCAAAATCAGATTTAACTTGTCTCTAGGGACTCTTGTGACTGGAGTAAGAAATAAAATACCCGAGAAGCTGACTGCAGCTGGAATCCGTGGCAAGGTAGGGTCACATCCAGGTGCCAGGCAGTGCTGTGGGGCCCAGTGTGCTTAGACCTGAGCCCTGGACTCACGTGGTCACTTGTCACACATGCAGGTTAGGTAACTTTGCAGAGCTCTTGTCAGGAGGTAGGGAACATGACTGTCCATCTCTCCCAGGGTTATCATGAAAGCTAAGTGATTCTTTTTTTTTTTTAAAGATTCATGTATTTATTTTATTTGGTTGGGTTTGTTTTGTTTTGTTTTGTTTTTGTTTTTTTTTTTGGTTTTTCGAGACAGGGTTTCTCTGTGTAGCCCTGGCTGTCCTGGAACTCACTCTGTAGACCAGGCTGGCCTCGAACTCAGAAATCCACCTGCCTCTGCCTCCCAAGTGCTGGGATTAAAGACGTGCACAACCACCGCCCGGCTCATGTATTTATTTTATGTATATGAGTACACTATGGCTGTCTTCAGACACACCAGAAGAGGGCAGCAGATTCCCTTACAGATGGTTGTGAGCCACCATGTGGTTGCTGGGAATTGAACTCAGGACCTTTGGAAGAGCAGCTGATGCTCTTAACCACTGAGCCATCTCTCCAGCCCTGCTAAGTGATTCCTGTTGGAAAAACAGTTGGCAAAGCCTTGGCACAAAAATAGTTCAAAAGATTATTTATTTTGGTTAATTTACTTAGCGTTTCACAGGTACCTGCCAGACTCCCTCTGTGGGCCTGGCTGCTATGGGCCAGAGTCCAGCAGGGAGAGAGCCCTAATGAGAAGGCAGCAGGTGAGCCTGTCCATGTACTACTATAAAGTAGTGGCTGTTGGGGAGAGGGCAGGGCGTCTCCACCTTGGCATTATCTGGTGAGGCTAGATGGTTCTGATGTGGGCTGGACTGGCACTGAAGGATGTTTAGCAGCTGGCCTGGCCTGGCATCCACCTGCTAGATAGCAGACCCTTCACTTATGACAACCCAAACTGTTCCTGACATTAACCAGTATCCACAGGACCGCAGCCAACCCCTGTTGAAAACCTGTGGGCTAGAGGGCAGAGCAGTGCTGTTGGTAGTACGAGAGGCCTCTCTGATAAGTGAGGTTGACTAGAGCTCTGAGTGCCAGGGTTGGGCCCGGAACCGTCCAGAGGGAATGCCAGCTAGAATGGAGACCAGGATGCTTGCCAAGACACAGTTCAGGAGCCAGCGAGGCAGGGAGGGACAGTGAGCACAGATTGTCCTCTGGGGTGCTGATATGGATCGTGAGTGTGGTGAGATGCACACGAGGGATTGCAGCAGGGCAATGAGGGCCCTCCAGCTGCTCCGTGAAGACGCCGCCTGTGGGAGCGGAGCAGAGCTGGAATCCAGAGGGAGATGGGTGGTGGGGCTGGGCGGTGGGGCTGGGCGGTGGGCTGGGTGGTAGTTCAGACCAAGGTTAGTGTGATCCCTGGGAAGCAGACACTCAGATGTGTTCAGATGTTCAGAGATTTACAGGGGGAGAGAACCGGAGGGGAAGAGGTGCGTTCTCAGGGCACCATAGGCCTGTGAGAGAATGTGCCAATGGAGAAGGCGCTGCCAGGGACAGGGGAACGGGACGAGTGTGTGGAGAGTCCTCAGGACAGAACGACACGTGCTCCTTATCATGTGCCAGTCAGAGCGTGGAGAGGCTTATCTCCTGATAAGCCTGTTCCTGTGAAGGGACATAGGACACTGGGGGACTTCGGAGCTGGGGTTTTGTTCTGATTTTAAGATGGGAAATGCTAATGATGCGCTGACAGGAAGGAAGAACTGAGGCAGGACAGTTGTAGCTGTGGGCTGCCTTACAGGGGTAGCCTTGGGTACATATGGTGGGTAGTCTGACAGGGGTTCTTCGGGGGCATCAGTGACAGGAGAAGGGAGGAACCAGGCCACCCAAAGAATAGTGAGGGCAGGAGCGGTGGGGGAGGGGAGTGGCCAGGCTGATGGCCGGTGACTGTCTGCTGCCCAGGGAGGCTTAGTGGGCTCAGCATCTCTGTGCTGGCTTCCCATGCACCTGTGTGACTTCCGTGACTTCTGGGATGGGGTCTGCGCCGTTGTTGCTGCGTGGGTGTGTCACTGGGGTGCTTTGGGCTCTAACAAACATTGTTGATCATGGTGTGCTGTTTCTCCCAAACCCGAGCCTTCTCTTTTTCTCTGTCACTCTCAGCTTCTGGCCTTTGATCTTGGCCTGGGTCTTATGGTTGTGAGAGCCCGCAGCTGCTTTTGAAGGAAGATGAGAAACGGCTAAGGGGAAATGCTAAGGAGAGAGAGGGCTCAGCAGTGTTGCTACAGAAAGCGCAGCGACTTAGCAGGCTTGTTATGTTGTAAGACAGAACTGGGCCATCAGCCTCAGCTGGCCTCAAAGGAGCTGCCCTGCCTCTGAGGCCAGGGAAGGTGGGGAGAAAGCCTGGGAATGCCCAGGGGACAGTGACCTGAAGTGTTTGTTGGAGGTTTTGTCCCGGAGGGGAGGAGAGGCTTTGATTGATCAGCTGGTCTGACGTGAGTGCGGTGTGGTCCTCCTTATAGGCTGCTGCCCACCATGGTTCTTTTTGGCCTGGATATGAATCTGCTGCCTGTCATAGGTGGGATGGGGACAAGTCACACCAAGCATAGTAACTTTGTCAGCCCACGCTTCGTGTGTCATGCCTTAGACGTCAGTCTGTTCCTCTTGGGAGTTTCAGGGGGCAGGATTGTGGGGAGGAAGATGCAGGAGATGGAGGGTCTTAGAAATAGACAGCTTTATTTATTTGTTTTTTGTTTTTTGTTTTGTTTTGGTTTTTTTTTTTTTTTGGTTTTTTGAGACAGGGTTTCTCTGTGTAGCCCTGGCTGTCCTGGAACTCACTCTGTAGACCAGGCTGGCTTCGAACTGAGAAATCCACCTGCCTCTGCCTCCCGAGTGCTGGGATTAAAGGCGTGCGCCACCACCGCCCGGCTAGCTTTATTTATTTATCTGATTCTTCAGCTGAGACGTGGAGAAAGATGGCTTACTGTACACGATGATTTGTTGGCCATGGGTGAGGCCAGGACCAGTCTAGGAAGCCACGGGCCCAGCACAGAGGGCCAGCGGGCTGTCTGGGTTGTGAGGCAGTCAGTCTCTCAGATGAAGTTCAGACCGATCCATTGAGACTTATTACTGAGACTGTCAATAACTGTCAGCATCCCAGCCAGCATCCCTATCTCCCTCCTCCCCACCCCACCCCTGCCCTCCCTCCCTCTCTCTCTCTCTCTCTCTCTCTCTCTCTCTCTCTCTCTCTCTCTTTGTTTTGAGACAAGGTTTCTCTGCATAGCCCTGGCTGTTCCAAAACACACTCTGTAGACCAGGCTGTCTTCAGAGATTCACCTGCCTCTGCCTCCTGAGTGCTGGCGTCAGTGGCCAGAGCCACCACTGCCCGTCAGGTGGCTTTATCTTTAAGAACAGCACGGAGCATCTGTAAACACCTCCATGCCTCAGATTCCCCATAAACAACCCAGAGATGGCCAGTTCCTCAGCCTACAAAACAGACCCCTCTGATCTCCACTTGGGCACCACAGAGAGTACACACACAGATGGACACACACACAGATGGACACATAGATAAGTAAATGTAACCAAAACACCATCCAGAAGACATTTGCAAAGCATCAGCTGACAAGGATGGGGACAGTGGCCAGTCGGAGAGGGCGGATGCCAAGGCAAGTTTAAGCTGTGACAGCTTCAGAGAAACCGTTAAACAGCACAGGGGGCTGCGGCACGCACAGTTTAGAGTCCTTGCCCAGCACTGCAGCGCTGTGGTGCACAGCCCCTCCCCCAGACCCAAGTGTCTCAGGCTGATATTGGGGGGCTCGAGTGAGGTAAGCGAGTGCACTAGCACACACCCTATCTTTAGAATATGGGTGTTCGTCTGCATGTCTGTCTGAACACTGAAGGCTTGGTTTAGGGATACAAGCATCTGCAGTGACAGACAGACAGACAGACACCGTGGTGGAGTGGAGATTTCGGGAGAGGAAACGGTGACCTCCAAAGCAGCTGCTGGCCATTGGGAGGGACCGTGGGGCTGGCGAGTGGGGTCTTGATCGGATTTGCTATGTGTGTTTCTTGGTCAGGGGAGGCCCCTGAAGTTTGTCGTGGTTTATTTTTATTTTTATTTTTTCCTCTTTTATGTATCTGCAATCTGTATGTTGGATACATGTTTCACAGAGGCCAGGAGCATGTCACTCAGCAGTCAGCCAGGGACTGTCGGCGCTGGCTCTGCTGAGCAATGTCTGCACGGGGACCCACTGCTGAGGACACCTGTCCTTTCCTGCCTGGCCGCCTCTCCCCTACTCCTTGTGCCTTCAGGAGTGTCAGCACGGGGTGTCCTGCTGGCCTTTTCTGTAAACCCTGCAGGTTGAGCAGGGCTATGAAAGGAGAGTGAGCTCTGAGTAACCGGGGTTCTGGAAAACCCAGCCAGTCGCTCCCAAGATGCCGAGAGATGAAAGGGCTCTGTGCGCCATCCGCCTGTCTCCTTGGTTATTTATAGTCTCCACTCTGCTGGCTCTTGACTGGCCTGTACCTTAATGGTTGTGGTGGCTTTTATGTGGTGGCTTTCAGGCTCCTGTGCTGGCTAGCGTTGTGTTCTTAAGGTCAGGCTGCAGGCAAGCCCGCAGGCATTTGCTTAATTAGTGATAGCTGTGGAAGGGCCGCCATCGCAGGCGGTGCCATCCCTGGGCTGGTGGTCCTATGAGAAGACTGGCTGAGCAAGCCAGTGTCGCCATATCCTGTGGCCTTGGCTTCAGCTCCTGCCTTTAGGTCTTCTCTGTTGGAGTTCCAAAGCCTTCAATGACGAGTTGTGATATGGAAGTGTAAGCAGAATAAACCCTTTCCTTCTTCCCGAGTTGCCTTTGGCCATGGGGTTTCATCACAGCAATAGAAGCCCTACCTAGGACGCTTCCCTCAGAGTGCAGGCTGAGCTTTGCAGGTGCAGCCCCTCGATCTGGGCAGGGAGGTGAGTTAGGGGGCATGCTGGGGACACAGTGCTGTTGGAAGTGCCCCGAGGCCTGTCACTTCCAGGGTGAGCTTGTGCATACTGGGCTTTAGTCCCCTCATCTTCCGGAAGTGGAGTGAATCTGCCCCGGGTGGGAGGCTTCCCCTGATCTGCTGGGCCTTGCCCAATTCTCTTGGGTTTTGCTTGAGGATTCTGACAGCCTAGGACTTAAAGCAAGGACTTAAGCAAAGGACTTAAAACCAGATGGGTGTTGGTGGCACACGCCTCTGATCCCAGCACTCAGAAGGCAGAGGCAGGCAGAACTCTAGGAGTTTTGAGGCCAGTTGCACCTCAAGACCCCGTCTCAAAGATGAACAAACTAAAATCTAACAAACAGTGTAACCTCAGGCCTTTCCACCTGTGCCCCAGTTCCCGAATAACAACTCGGAGGCTTACATATTTATTGTTTTTTTTGTTTGTTTGTTTGTTTGTTTGTTTTTCAGAGCTGAGGATTGAACCCAGGGCCTTGTGCTTGCTAGGCAAGTGCTCTACCACTGAGCTAAATCCCCAACCCCTACATATTTATTAATAAACACCTTGGCCTTGTTCCCCTACTAGCTTGCAACTCAATTAACCCATTTATACTATTCTTTGTTTGTCACATGGCTGGTTACCTCTCCGACTGCATCTGATGGCCTGTTTCCCAGAGTTCCTCTCTCTGCCGGATGTCCCACCTTCTAATCCTGCCTCAGCTTATTGGCCATCAACTTTTTATTGACAGATGATGCTTTTACACAGTGCACAAGCGATTATCCCTCCAACAGACACACGGTAGCTGTGGTGCTCAGGGGCCAGCTGGGACAGACACCTGCTGAGCAAGCTACTGTACAGCAGGCTGTCTGGGGAGGGCAGACCCTGCTTCCCACTTGGTGTCTGCTGCACCTAGATTCCAAGCCAGAGCTCACTGACTCTGCTGTCTGGTCGAGGCTGCTCAATGGGGACAAACCGGTAGCTCAGCCCATGGCGTGTAGTCTTCAAGCACCGGTGAGAGCCTGCCTCCTGTTAGGTTTTTCTATGTGAGCACCGTGTTTTCTTTCTTTTCTTTGAGACAAGTTCTTGTTCCTGTAACTTAGGTTAGTCTTGAGCTCATCTGCCTCGTGCCTCAGCCTCCAGGATACAGGAGTTATATACAGGTGTGGGCTTTCATCTACGAGGGAAACCAGACCAAGCTTCTGTGCCCCGCACTGCCCCTAACATCCTGGATGGCTTAGGTGCCCAGCACTGCGCCTGCCTACTGGACTTGGTGGTGATGTTGCTAGCAGGTCACAAGTCTGTCTTCCCTTTACTGCCTACCCCGTCTCCTCTGTGCACTGTGCCCATGTGATGCTGCCCCACTGTGTGTGTCTCAGCGCCATCGCTGTTCCTCCTAAGCTGATAGCATTCCCTTCCTGTCACCTCACCTAGGGGAGGCAAGGGCCATCCCAGGTCCTTCTACAGCCGGTGCCTGGAGTGGCGGGTTGGTAGGATTTGTGGGCACAGAAGCTAGGCATACCAGAACATGTTGGTTAGCGGTGTCTGATGGGCTAGCGCTGCACCAGGAGCCTGGGCACTCTTACTGAAATACTCGGAAATGTGTTCCCTGTCAGTCATGAGTGAGGTTTTCTGTAGAGCGAAGATTCACAGGTACCACTGCTCTTTTGATTCTGATTCCTGCACATTGTTAACTGTGAACGTTAATTTAACAAGCAAATGGTATTGTCTTAACATGCACGAGGCCAATGACTGGAACATTGTAATGTGTCTACTGGGGCTCGGGGTGCTCACTGCCTTTCCCGTCCCTGGACTCTGAAGTGTTCTTGTGGTGAGGTAGACTGGGCAGTTGACTGCTTGTCTTCTGATTGGACAGGCCGAGGTGGCGCGTCTATTTATGGCAAACAGTTTGAAGATGAGCTTCATCCAGACCTGAAGTTCACTGGTAAGTGTCACCGGGCTGGGTGGGCAGGACGGAGAGTGCGTATTGAGAGCTTGCTCGTTTGGCTGTGGTTCAAGGTGAGTGCCTGACACCATGGCACAGTGCCAGACAGCTGCCAGCCATGGCGCCACCAAGTGCCCTGGCAGATGAAAGAAAACAGCGCCTCTTGAGTCCTTAGCAGATCTGAGCATGGTCTGTGTTCTGGACTCTACTCCTTAAATGTCATGAAGCAAAGGCTACCTGGAGCTTCCTCCAAGCAAAGCAAGGCCTCTGGGCTTGAGGAGTGGGTAAGGTGGGCCAGTGGTTAGTGAGGCACAGCTCCAGAGAAGCTGGAGGATGGAGGCTGCTGGGGTGGTGCAGGAAGGGACACTGGGTCCTGGCAGTGGTGACAGAGCTGTGTGAAGCCCTGTGACAATGCCGCTGCTCTGCCAGCTGGAGGGGCTGCTGCTCACGCTCGTCTCTCCTTATGTTCCCAGGGGCTGGGATTCTCGCAATGGCCAACGCGGGACCAGACACCAACGGCAGCCAGTTCTTCGTGACCCTGGCCCCCACACAGTGGCTGGACGGCAAACATACCATTTTTGGCCGAGTGTGTCAGGGTATAGGGATGGTGAACCGAGTGGGCATGGTGGAAACAAACTCCCAGGACCGTCCTGTGGATGACGTGAAGATCCTTAAGGCGTACCCTTCTGGGTAGATGGGACGCTGTCCGGGCACACCCAAGTCCCAGCGAGCTGTTTTCTGGATGACACAGGGTGCCGCCTGATTCAGTGTCATGCATTCCTACTCTGAAGCAGAGGGGTTGTCTCTGGGGACATTTGTATTCTGGCCGACAGTCACAGACTTGAAAAGCAGGCCGCATCAGCCTCCAGCGTGAGTTCCTCCAGGAATATGCACAGCTCGCGCTCTCTCTCTGTCCTCAGCCTGAGTATCAACACTGCTGCCTCTGACACTAAACATCCCACACAAAGCCATATTGAATTGTTGCCAAATGAAAAATGCATCCAACAATCAAGTTGCTAAGAAGGTGTCAAGTGGGGGTGATAATGGGTAATGACTGGGCGATGAATCTCTGAGAGGAAGCAGAAGCGCTGGCCATTTTCCCCTGGGAGGGAGTGGCAGTCTAGTGAGCACAAGGCCAGGCCTTCACGGGCCTCCCCACAGGAAGTGACATGTTTTAGGGCTTTAGAGAAAATAGGTAAGAGGTTTTTATGCATGATGTCTTTGCTTTTTTTACTCTTTCTGAATTTGAAGGGGGTAGAGGTAAGAAGGATGTTAATACCTATGTAATACATAGAAACTTCCAGAATAAAACACCACTGGTGGTTGAAATCACTGCTGTGGTCTGGTATTGTTCTAGATTCTCGACCTTTTTTTCTTTTTGAGACAGAGTGTCACTGTGTAGCACTGGCTGGTCTTAACTTCCTATATAGACCAGGCTGGCCTCAAATGGAGAGTGCCTCGGCCTCAAGTGCTGGGATTAAAGGCATGCACCACCACGTCCCCGCTCTCCGCGGAGGTGGGGGGTGCTGCAGCATTCTTGTCTTCTGGATTCACGCTGCCCTGGTCCTGAGTCTCCTGTCCGTTAGTTTCCCCCATGCAGGAGCAGGTCCTGCTGGAAAGAGGCAGAACCAAGGGAAGCCTCAAGCAACGTCTGAGGAAGGGAGGGGAGGAGCTGCAGGTGAGTGGAGCGGGTCTCTAGATGCTCAGCTGCTGTGAGTGAACACCAAGCAGAAGCAGCCTGCAGAAGGAAAGGGTTCACTTCATCTCCAACTCCCAGGTCGTAGTCTACCATCCAGGGAAGAACTCGAGTGGAGACCCCGGGAGAGGCTGCTCCCTGGCTTGCTTCCCTCGCTTGCTCAGCCGTCTCTCTTAAATTAACCCAGGCCCAGCTGCCTAGGAATGGCACCGCCCGCAGTGAGTTATGCCTTCCTTATCAATCCGCAATCAAGAAAACGCCTCACGGGACAGACGAAAGCATCCCTCCGTTGAGGTTTTCTCCTCCCCCATTATGTCAAGTTGCCTAGGTGGTTGTACCGAGGGACAGTCATCCCTTGCAGTGGGAAGAGATACACCCCCCTACACACCGTGTTGCTGTGGACCCGAGGCAGCGCGCTGCATGGCTTTGCTTCCTCGCACTGGGAGCCTCTTAAGGTACTGTGTGCCTGTGTTGTTATGTGTACATTCTGGGAAGTGACCTAAGTTCCATTCCTCAAGCCTCCCCCCTTCAAGCTCCTCCTCCTGGCAATGAAAGAAACCTTGCATCGTTCAGAAGTTAGCAGCCATATGGGTGCAGAAAAAGTTCGATTTAATTTGTCCAGGGTTATTGTACCCTATTAAATGTGTAAGGGCCTTATCTGCATGGGTTTGAGTACAGAAAGGAAGAAAATATTCTCTCAATAATGAAGAAAAAGGAAAACCCACCAATAAGCCCTAAAGATGGTGTGCAGAAGTCCCACACTGTTAGTAGTGTCTGACCAGCTTCTCAAAGCACAAGACACCCATCTGCCACCTCCCAGAGTTATAACCAGTCCCTGTGTCACAGGCTCTGGGCTGGTAGGGGAACCATTTGCTGCTGCATACACTGGGCAAGAGAGCAGCCCAGGCACCGTTCCTGGCTTCTACAAAAGTCTCCACACACCAGCCAAGGCAGCCATTCATTGGCACAGCGCAGGGCCTCAAAAGAGGGAACCTGAGTGTTTCCACAATTTTTTTTTTAAGATTTATCTATTTCATGTATGTGAGTACACTGTCGCTGTCTTCAGACACACCAGAAGAGGGCATCAGATCCCATTATAGATGGTTGTGAGCCACCATGTGGTTGCTGGGAATTGAACTCAGGACCTCTGGAAGAGCAGCCAGTGCTCTTAACTGCTGAGCCATCTCTCCAGCCCATGTTTTACATTTTTAAGTACAGACATCTCATCTCCATGTCCAGGAGCCTGGTTAACAGGGATCCCGCTGAATTAGCCCGTTAGCTATGTCACACTGTCAGGGTAAGAGCCATTAGACTGTTGGTGTGACAGGGGGGTACAGGCCTGTTTCCCCCTCGGGTGGTGGGGAAGGAACCAGTTTCTGACTTAAGTAGAGAGTAACAAAGGGCTGTGGGACTTGTGGGGCTCAACAGGGGACAGGAAAGAGGTAGCTTTTGTGGGAAGACTTTAGACTTGAAGGGAAGTTAGGAGTGGAGACAGCAGTGGAGGAAGCCAGCATCAAGCTCCCATGCTGTGTGCACACTGGCCCGTCCCAAGCTGCCTCTGAGCAGCTCAGGCTCAGTCCATGAGCAACCAGGCCTCTGGAGATGGTGACTGCTGGTGCAGGCGCCACACTCCGGGCAGCAAGGCATGAGGTCATGTTTGTCCAACAGGAGCCTGAAGAGGGGATTTTTGCAACCGCGTAAGGCAGGCAGGCCCTTGACCTCAGGGCCCGCCTCTCTCGTGGCCTGGAGCGCCAGGTGGAGGTCAGCGCTTGCCCGCTGTGTTGAGATGATCATCAGAGGGCGGTGCCCTGCTGTGGGACCACCCCAGCCCCTGAGGTGGAGTAGTCAGTGGGACAAGTGGCCGAGAAGGAAGGGGATCCTGGAGCCACAGGACACCCGTGAAGCAACCTGAAAACATGTCTTTCCTTGGGGTTCTTGTTATTCCAGACAGGTCCTTGTGTGCCCCAGGCAGCTCTTAACTCTCCGTAGCTGGAAATGCCCTTGAACTTTTTCTGATCTTCTTATCCAAAAATCGGGAACTGGAGTCAGAGGCTGGCCTTGAACTCACAGCAGTCCTCAGCGATGGGATCACACTACTGCTCATACTCCTTCAGCCTCGTGTGTGTGTGTGTGTGTGTGTGTGTGTGTGTGTGTGTGTGTGTGCGTGTGTGTGTGTGTGTGTGTGTGTGTGTGTGTGCGTGTGTGTGCGTGTGTGTGTGTGTGTGTGTGTGTGTGTGTGTGTGTGTTCAGTGTTGGGGTAGACAACCCAGGGCCTCCTATTAGCCAGGAAAATGTCCTACCACAGCACCTGACCCCTACCCCCTGCTTCTCGGTGCCCATCCCCCAGGAGCCCGCCCTCACAGCCTCCTCCCTCCCCGCTTTGACCTCAGCAAGACCCGGTCTCATTCTCATTTCGTGCTGTCTTCCCAGCACCTGGGTAACGCTTTTGAGGTTATTGCTGAGTGAACCAAATAAAACATCCTCCATCAGAAAAAAAAAAGATGGAGGCTCGTTGGCCGAAATAGCTGCGCCCAGAGTCCCAGACCCTGGTTTTGGCTGGCGTGACAGCAAAAGCCTTTTCCACTCAGCCTTCTGGAGGTCCTCAGCTTCGTTTATTTTTGGATCGCGTCTCCAGAATATGTCAAAATAGCTCTCCCCACAAATGGCGAACGGCTCCTACCCCCAGATCCTCGAGCCAATCTGAGCCTCCCCGTGGCCCCTCCGGCACCACACTTGCAGGGTGCGGAGGAGGAGACGTTGGCAAGAACATGTGTTCAAGCCAGGTGCTTCCTGCCAAGAAGCACTCTGTGCCCTCAGAACCGGGTTCCATGGAATAGGCTCCTGTGATTTAGGTGAATGCCAGGAGAGAGGACGGTCCAGCCGCTCTGGACAGATGAGACAAATTGCAGGCAGCAAGAATGGGAGCGGAGGCTGGCTTGGTCTCACAGAGAAACTGGATTCCTGTTTGTTCTTCTGAACTGGTGATTTAGAATCCCTGCCTGTGGTGACAAGTCTGGAGACCAGCCTGGCCTACATAGTGAGATCCCTGTCTCCAGGAGAAAAAAAAGAGATTATTAAAGAGTAATATCTGGGTGGGAGAGATCGCTCAGTGGTGTGGGTGCCTGCTTCTCTTGCAGAGGACTGGTATTCAGCTCTTTGCACCCACATGGCAATTCACCACAGCCTGCGACTCCAGTCGACTCCAGGGCACCTGGTGCTCTCTTCTGGACTCCATGGGCTCTGTACTCACATGGTGCACATAAACTCATACAAATACACTCATATATTAAAATAATTTTTAAAGATTCCTGTCTAAAACCACAGGGCAATATGTGCAAACTCAGGAGTGTGAGGACTTTGCGTCACCTTGGCGAGCCACATGACACCTTAAATTTAGTTTCCTTGTTCATCAGGCTAAGGTTTGAACTAGGCCTTTTGAGCTTCAAGTCTGAATGTAGGTCAATTGGTGACGATCCCTCCAGCTGCCAAGTTTGCATTTCGCATGCTATTCTGGAAGTCTGCCACTAGAGGCCACTATGAATACAGTTTAGCCTCGCGGCTGCTTCAAGAGACAGAAACACCTTGCATGATTTTACTAAGCCAAGCCAGCTGCTCTTGGAATGAGGAAAACCAAGGACTGCTCAGATTGCCACCGACTAGAATTGAGCCTTGAGCCCAGCAGAGTGAGCCTACGAGAGCTTCGTGGGCTGAGGTGTTCTATCTTCTGTCAGCTGGTCTAGGCAGACACTCCCACGTCTGGGTTGCAGGAGACCTGAGCCTGGGCCTGGCTGTGTACATACCTGGCTTTTCCTTTCTGTTTAGTCCTCCCCTGGGCAGTAAAGTCATCCTTTCTGTGGTAATCTGGGGTCCCTCACATTAGCCAGAAAAGAACTTCACTTGAGAAAACCGTTCAACTTGAGTATTTCTGTCTTTGTTTTGTATTTTTGAGACAGGATCTCACTGTATCCCTGGCTGTCCTGGAACTCTCTACAGACCAGACTGGCCTTGAACTCAGAGATCTGAGTGCTGGGGTTAAAGGCATGGGCCATCGCCACCCAGAATGTATTTAACACCCAAACCAACTTTTTTTTTTTTTTTTTTTTTTTTTTTTTTGGTTTTTCAAGACAGGGTTTCTCTGTATAGCCCTGGCTGTCCTGGAACTCACTCTGTAGACCAGGCTGGCCTCAAACTCAGAAATCCGCCTGCCTCTGCCTCCCAAGTGCTGGGATTAAAGGCGTGCGCCACCACTGACGGGCTCCAAACCAACTTCTGAGGCTGACCTTATTACGCCAATTTCTAGATGAACAAACTGAGGACCAAAGCCCAATAGAGTAAATGAACATATGGAACAATGGGCCCAAAGCTGATAACTAGGAATGAACTTGGGGTTTTTTTCTGAGGTTAGCTCTTTTTCATTTGTCTCCATCCTTGATACATAGAGGGGGAAGATGATGACCTTGCAGGTGGGGACCTCCACCCTGCTCCGCAGTCTCAGTCCCTTCCCAGAAGCAGGCCGCTGGGGCCCAGGACACACGTGTCCCTAATCAGTGTGTTTATTGGGTCAGAAATGTAATGGCCAAACCGCTGGGTTCTGCTCCTGGAAATCACCTCCCTCTCCTGGAGGCTCTGGCCAGGCTTCATTAAGAGCTGTGCCCTGCCGGGCAGTGGTGGCGCACGCCTTTAATCCCAGCACTTGGGAGGCAGAGGCAGGCGGATTTCTGAGTTCAAGGCCAGCCTGGTCTACAGAGTGAGTTCCAGGACAGCCAGGGCTACATAGAGAAACCTTGTCTCGAAAAACCAAAAAAAAAGAAAAAAAAAAAAAAAAAAGAGCTGTGCCCTGTGTACTCAGCTCGGGCACAGGCGGTGCAGGGGAGGGGCCAGGCCCATCTCTGCTTCCTCATCAACTGACAGGGAAAGTGACTATTCCCAGTCGGCATACACGTGTAAGAAAAGCCATCAAAGGAAGGGGATTCCACAGTTCACAGTTCTCAGCCGCCTTCAATCCTGAAGGCTTTGCTTCTGGGGCTTCCTTTCCGGAAGCAGGAGGGACGAGGGATTTGGTTGGCGAGATCAGGTGCTCTGCAGCCTGACACCTCTGGTTCCGATGGATCCTCAGTACAGGGCTGCAAAATTCCCTTCCTCTCTGGTCTGCTTTGTCCCTACATCACACTGGAAGTTCGTGTGTGTGTGTGTGTGTGTGTGTGTGTGTGTGTGTGTGTGTGTGTGTACACTGTGCATAGAACCCAGAGCCTCGTACACCTAAGGAAGATCTGTGCCATGGAATTACATCTCTGACCCTACTGGGGGAAACCTAATGAACAGAGATCCCAGAAGAGAGGGTGGTAAGATGTCTGCCCTGCTCTAGGCCATAGGCCGCTCCCGAGCCTGACACCTGAGCCTCACCTCAACACTGAGAGGTTATCAGAGAACCGTAGAGCAGACGGTTCTCTCGGTCATGGCAGCTGTTCCTAGCCAAGGTAGAGGAGCCAGGCCACCGAATGTGCTTGATGAGCTGCTGGGAGTGGGAGGCAGAGCTAATAAACTTAGGGAAATCACTCACGGCAGGGAGCTGAAGACTCCAGCAGGCACGTCAGGGCAGGGCCTCCGGGACCTCTGCTTGCACACAAAACCCGGCCCCTGGCAGTCTGGGCACATTTCAGTTACCTCCGCAGCCAGGCGAGCAAATATGAGTCGCATGGCATGAAAACCAATTTAGAGCTTAAGACAGAGAGAGGATATTTCATCCTCAGTGGCTTCCCAGGCTGCCCTGTGCGGGTACCACCAGGAGAGACAGCCAGGGCCATGGGGCAGCAATGGCCCCTCCTGTATCCCCCCATTTTTAGGCGCCCGAGGGAGAGTGTGCCAGGGTCTTTGGAGCCAGTCAGGGGAGAAGGAGGAGAAGTTCTAGGAATGGAATTGGCCGAGAGGCTGTGTCTCCCTGCTCCTCCTCAGCTTGAGTGTGCCAGTCAAGAAGGCATCATGCTTGCTAGTAGGAGGCTGGCAGGACAGGGAGGGGCTGAGTCTGCTTTTCAGCTTGACACCAAATGTGAAGAGTCCAGTTTCCCATTTTCTAAGATGCTCAGACAAGGGCAGAGGGTCTTAACATGGAGCAGGGAGTTCAGCAAGCCCCAAAGCCAGCCAGCCTGCCACACAAGGGAAGGAGGAGGCTGTCTTCAAATGGAATTAGGAGCTGGGGGTGTAGCGAGGTGGCAGAGTGTTTCCTGGCATGGGCTAGGCCTTAGCTTCCAGCACCAGCACTATATAGGGAGCTGGGGGTGGGGAGGGGAGAAAGATGAAAACTTGGACCCAGGGCTGAGGTGGGCAAAGCCAGGCTGTGGAGTCCAGGTAAGAACCCCACAGCCCCACCCTCACCCCAGCCCTCATGTACAGTAAGCAGAAGAGAAGTACTGGGTCAGATCATGGAGTCCAGGCTAATCTGGAAGAGGTGGAGTCTGATGCGAAGGCTGAGAGAAAAGGCGTGGGGGAGGGGGGCATCCAAAGTAGCTCGTGTGGATCCTGTTTAGCAGGAGCGAGCACACCCACGGACCCCATTGTGGGGTCAGTAACAGTACATCTACGTGTTAATGAGATGAACGTTAAGGCGACCATCCTTCCTAGAAGAAGCTGAGGTAGAATGAGTCCTGAAAAGCCCAGTACTCAGGAGGTGGAGGCAGGAGGAGAGCCAATGAGTTCAGGGCCAATCAGAGCTATGGTCAGACCAAGACCAACGTGCATGGATCTAGACTGGGAATAGCTCAGGTCCTCAGAACTGTCTAAAACCAAGTGCTGTGATCCCAGTGTGCTAGAGGTGGAGGCAGGGGCATACAGAGTTTGAGGCCAGCCTGGACTACATGAGATCCTGTCCCCAAAAGGAATAAAATAAACAAAAACAAACAAAAACCCCACCACCAACAAACAACTGCAACAACAAAAACCCAGACTCCAACTTAAATCTGAGTATTTATTAGCTTTTGTTGCTAATTACCACTCACTGGCAAACAGCCCTGAAGGGAGTTCTTTTCCTCCATGGGCCTCAGTTTCCAGATCTGCAGAGCCATCTTTTAAGCCTTCTGGAACACCGAGGTCTGCAACCCTCACCAAAATGATCCTGGATGAAGTTTGCCAGGGAAGAAAACCAAGGGAGGTGACAGACTGTGATGGTTCCACTGAAGTGAGACCGGAAGATGGGTGTTGCTCTGAAGATGAGGCAGAAGTCTGCACAGGGTCAGGGTCTCAGCCTACGAGGCTTGCATCCTGTCCAGGGCTCTTAGCTCTGTGAGCGTGGGAGGATGAAGCTGCTGAAGCGGTCTCCGTCCAGGTTCCTCAGGAAGGAAACTCTAGAGCTGCCCTGGATTGAGCTGGATGCTCTGGCCACCCGAGCCCTCCACCCTCGAGATGGCTGGGTGCAGCAGGCGGTGCAGGAACAGAGATTTGTTAAATGGGACGACAGCGTTGAGGACTGAGTGGGCGGCAGATGTGAGATTCTCGATGCTGTGTTCGTGGCGGGTTCTCAGTAAATAAGATGGAGACATCCCACCCTTCCTTTCTGCGAGACTCTGGCCTCAGACCCTGACGGTGTCAGCCAGATTGTTGACACGCAGTTCCCTAGCTGCGTTCGTGACATACGCAGAATAAATGTTTAGTGATGCGTGTGGTGGCACTTCTCTGATGGTACTGATGGGGACTCTTGTGGTCTTTCTGAAGGACTCCGTGCTTCCATGGGCAAGAGGGGGTGTTTCAGATGAATCAAGCACTGCCACGCGTGATCTATTGGTACCTGTGCTGTCCTCCAGTGCTGGGAATCAACAGTGAGCAAGACAGCTCTTGTCTGTGTAAAGCTTTTCCCAGTGGGAAAACAGACAAAAGGAAAGAAGACAGAGATAGGCTTCGGTGAGTGACAAGCTCCCATGGCAGGGAGAGTTCTGGGGAAGGGTCTGTATGAAGGGCTGGGGGCATTGAAACAGACAGGGAACACTCTTCCAAGCAAGGGAAACAAGAGAGCAGGTGTAAAGGCCCAGGTGGTTGACCTGCAGGCCCAGGAAGGCCTGTGGTCACTGGTGTGACCAAAGAGATGCAGTCGGAGAGGCTGTTAGAATGTTCTAGTACGGGATGATAACTCGGAGGGGAGGGGTCTTGAGCAGAGGGTGATCTGTGCTGCATGCAATTACACACACACACACACACACACACACACACACACACACACACACACACACTTGTGAAGGTTCCAGGTCCTGGACTGTGAGGGCAAGAGGCCTCCATCATCTGGAGAGAGAATGAAGGGAGAAAGCCAAAAAGAAAAGCAGGCCGTAGAGGGCCAGTCAGGCTTGGGAACTGGTCCCAAGAGAAGGGCATCCCGGGCAACAGCAACAATCTGGGCTTCCCTTTGAGTTGGTGGTGGGAGTAAGCAGGATGAGGAGGGAAGGTCCTGGGGGAATGGTGGACATTTCCTAGGGAGCCCAATGTCCTCCTGGCCGTTCCCACCCCATTGGAAATGGCTCGGCCCCACCCGATCTGAGGCAGGTCCTCACTGCTCTTGGGTACCCAGCCTCACTGTTATGAGTGGGGTTTCTCACTGGGGAAGACTCCTAAGACCTTGAACACATGACTTTCCTCTCAGCTTTTCAGCAATCAACGGGGTTAACCCACACGGTCTCTGAGCCAAGCCCCTTCTAGTATTTCTACTAGTGGATGGAGTCAGACTCTCTATCTCACCTCCTTCCTGCTGCTATGGTGGTTTCAAGTTTCCTCCTGCCCCCTGGCTCCCCTTCTCCAGACAAAGCTGCCACATACAGTGGGACAGGGTGTTTACTGCATAATAACTTCTAAATGAACAGGTAAATGGGGAACTCATGTGTAGCCCATACCTCTAAGTAAGCTATGTACCCTGCCAGGTCCAAGGCTGTGTTCACCTAGCAATGTCCTCAGGTATATCATGGGTAACTCCCCCCCCAACACACACAGACACACAGACACACACACAGACACACACACAGACACACAGACACACAGACACACACACAGACACACACAGACACACACAGACACACACACAGACACACACAGACACACAGACACACACACACACACACACACACACACACACACACACACACACTGTCCCCTTGCTCCAACTCACATCAGCTTTCTCCCTTCGTAACAGGGCAGATCCGAGGGCAGCACTAACTCAAAGTGCCTCTGGAGGGGAGGGGCGGAGGGGGGGAGGGGGACTGCAGCTGCCTCTTCTGCAAGGAGCTTGGTCCCCAGCCCTCAGTGCTTTTCCTCTCCTTATAGATGCCGAGAGCTGCCTCTCAAAATTGCTCTGCTGTCATTAACACCACGAATCAGGTCAGATGAAGGCCGTCTGCAGTCTTGGACGGTGGAGGCAAAGTGCTGATGCTGATTATCTTAGCTCTTCCGGGTCCGTGCTCGAGGTTCTTAATCAGAGGGGTGATGGTGCTTCCGTGTCTGGTGGGCCTGGATCAAGGTTGCTTTTGATCTGGGTTCTAGACCCCCAGAGTCAGTCTATAGCACATGATGGGTCACCAGGGGGCTTGTCAGGATGTCACAGGTGGCCCAGTGATCAGAGTACCGTGACACCTTCTAGAGAACAAATCCTCCCAAACAAAATCTCCCACGGGATTGCTTTAAAGCATCAGTGAATACTTTGTTTGAGCAAAGACTGGAAGCCATGCTACGGACACTCATCAGAGGGTTTCGTTCTGGGCCCGACAGCTAGGCTGGCCGTGGGGCAGAGAGGTGCCTCTCCACCACCTCTCCATTGGTGCCCCCTTTTGGACAGGCTAGTGGCAGCTGGAACCTGGCATTGTGGCTTCTTATCCACCTCCTGGCCTCATCTTGTATCTCCATCAACCTTTAGCCTTTACTCAAGACACACACTCTAGATCTGTGGTTGCTAGGCACAGGCCTCTGACCTAAGTTCTACAGCGGTCCCCGAAGAACACAGCTCAGCCTCACTGCCGGCGATGGGGCAAACGTTAACCAGGTACACCTGCTGGAGTCTGCACCTCAGGCTGAGACCTTCCCCCGCTCTGGGACACTCTCAGCCACCTTGTATGTCAGGCTAACGGTGTCAGAAGGTGAGTCCTTCTGGAGCATGGGGCTGTCAGCCATGTTAGCCATGGAGCTGAGAGGGGGGAGAAGCCCCTGGTTGGGCAGATGGAATGAGAGTCCTAGGATCCAGTCCTTGTGTGGGGTCAGTGGCCCTCCCAGCCACACTGCTTTTCTTGACATCTTAAACACTCCATCCAGTCTGTCTCAGGGCTGACTCTAGCGCCCATGCAAGGCCTCGCTCTCAGTGTGACCTGTCAAGCACTTTCCCTCCAGACTCCCATCCTTCCCCTGTCCCCGGATCCCTGGCCCTCTCAGCCATCTTCCACAGCCCTCCTCAATGCTGGCTAGTTCAGTTCTGTTTACATGTACTGAAGCCCAACTAGCCTTGGGGCTTGTCAGAACAGATACCATGTCTTTCTGCCCTTTGTTGTGGTTATTTTTGAGACGGGGTCTCTCTCTTACCCTATCTGTCCTGGAATTCCCCCTATAGACCAGGCTGGCCCCGAACTCACAGAGATCCTCCTGCCTCTGCAATACAGGCTGCAAAGAGACTCTAGAGTCACCGCTCCAAATGCTGTCACTTTTCAAGGTCATGGGCAGACTCTCAGCTGAACAACTTCTCTGCCTCTCCATAGCTGTCACCCCAAAGAGGACATCAGAGACAGAGGGGGAGAGGTACCTGGTGAGCGGTACTACCCTTGCTGCCCCATGCCTACAGCATGCCTGTGATAAAGGGGTAACCTAATCTTTGCCCAGTCATTTAGAATTGTATTTTAAAACACATCCCTGCCAGGCTGTGGTGGTGCGCACCTTTGGTCCTGGCAGGGAGGCAGAGACAGGAGGAGCTCTGTGAGTTCCAGGCCAGCCTGGTCTACAGCACAAGTTCCAGGACAGCTAGGGCTAAGCAGAGAAACCCTGTCTTGAATAAACAAAACGATAATAATAAAAACCCGTTCCTAATCGTAAATGTTGGCAAGTCACTTCAAATCTTTATGCTTTTGTGCCATCCCGTTATACAGTGTTAGAAATTGTACTCATCCTAAGAGCACATACATTGCACCGTACTGGGTGGGAACTTCTCCTTAGGCTCCTTCTGCTGCTTATTCTGTCTCATTACCATATCGAATGATCAGTTTAGACTTATTGACTAGCAGCTCTCGCTTGGGGTTCAGACTGGATTTTGTTCTAAATTTGAAATCAATTGAAAATTGAAAAAACAATAAAAACAAAACAAAACCACAAAAAAAAAAAAAAAAAAAAAAAGCGGTGACTGAGTTGTTCTTTGTGCAGGGAGGGCCCCAGGCCCAACCCAAAAGTAAGTTGTCCCCTCTCTTGCTTCCCCATGGAATCCAGCGCCCCTGGCTGTCTGCCCCAGGCGACAGAACTGAGTCCAACTGATCTGGAGACAAACAGAAATCACTTGTGCAAGTCCAAGGAAGGTGTTCTGTATGTCTTCGACTCTGGCTCTGACTGATGTGTTGAAAATTGATTTCAAACAGTGTGCACCTGCTCGGAATGCCCGGCTGCCAGAAGGCCACCACTGATAGCGACAGGCTTCCACGATGTGTGAGGTGGTGGGTGAGGAAGTTGCAGATCCGCTCCGTCTTGTCTAAGCAAAGCTTACACTGTGGCTGAGGAGGGGCCGCGGGTGGATTTGCTGGAGAGGAAACTACGTGCACAGCCTCCAGGAGCTGGCTTGGCGCTGCAACCCCAGGCCCAGAGGTCAGGCTGAGCCGGGCAGGGGGCTCCAGGCTTGGCTGGGAAGAGAGATGCTTTGACCCTCCCCTCGCTTCCTAGTGCAGAGCTCTGAGTCCGGTATCCTGGGGTGCTGATTGCAAAGCCCAGGGAGCTGAGGCCATCCACTCAGTCTAGTGGAGGAGGCTTCCAGACAGACCCGGGGGTTGGCTCGGCCCCTATGGTCACGACGAGAGGAGGAGGAAGAAGACGGAGCTGGGTATAGGTTCGGGCGACTAGCCAAGACCAGGGTTGGTGGACACCAGAGGCGGATGGGCGAGCGCCCACTGACCCACCCTACGGAAACCAGACCAGCCTTCCTGGCACCGGGTTGGTCGCCGCCTCCCCAAAGGGAGATGGAGAGAGCTTGCTCTGGGCTTAGACCCTCCGGTGGCGGTGCGCACACTCAGCAGAGAGCCCTCTTCCCCGAATCCTGCCTAGACGCTGCCCAAACAGGTGCCCCTTGGGCTGTCCCCTTCCCTCAGCACGCAGACCCTGGCTGGACAAGTGGGGTGGGGGACTTGGCGCAGAGGGCGGCGCGCGCCCTGGGACCGTCTCTGGCTGTCCCCGTCATCCAGAGCTGCGTCCCCACGCCTGCCACGCGCGTGCACACACACGCGCACACACACACACACACACACACACACACACACACACACACACACACACACACATATCGCTCCCACACTCGCCCCGCGCAGACCCCGCCCTGGCCCCGCCCCGGCCCCTGCAGGCGGCCCCTCCGGCGCCCGCGGACCCCGCACACAGCGAGCGCCTGGCGAGAGGCGGCGGCGACTCCGGGCACATTTGATTTTCCCGCAGTCCAGTCACCTCGGAGCCGGAGCCCTAGCAGAGAAGACGTGGTGCTGCGCCCCAAAGCCCAAGGCGGCGCACTCCTCGCTCCCCTCTCCCCGAGTCCCCACCCCCTCTCCGGGACCCCTCCCCGCTGCGCCCCGGTTCCCTCGCCGCGGTCCGCCCCCTGCCTCCCCGCAGCAGCTCCCGCGCCCCGTTTCTCCGCGGGCCCCCGCTCTCCGCCCCCTTCCCGCTCGCACTTCCCACGCCCCCTCTTCGCGCTCCTCTCCTCCCCTGGCCGCCCAGCCCAGGGCTGCAGCCGCTCCGGAGGAGGCGTGAATCGCGCAGGAATATTGACTAATTTGGGGTGGGGTGGGGGGGACGGTGGGCGATGGAGCAGCCCGAGGACATGGCGTCGCTCAGCGAGTTCGACTCCTTGGCGGGCAGCATCCCGGCTACCAAGGTGGAGATCACCGTGTCATGCAGGTGAGCCGCCCCGCCGTTCGCCGTTCGGGTCCCCCCCTGCCCCGCCCCTGGGCCGGAATCCCTCTGTCTCTGTAGCTTCCAGCCTTTGCTTAGCGAGCCTGCTTTTCAGTGTTCTTATCTCCCGGGCGCCCCGCTGCCTGTCCTCGGAGACCCCCTGCCCAGCGGCGGGTGGTGAAGGCTGAATGGGCAGCCAGGCAGGGGTCAGGTTCTCAGAAAGTTTGTATTCGGAGCTGTTGCTTCCAGGACAGGAGGAAGACACGGAAACAGGGGTCCCAGCACCAGAGTGGGAAGGGGAGGAGCTGCTCCAGGGTCTCCACTCAGGTTCTCTGATTTATCTTTCTCCAAAAGGAGAAATGAGAGAGACTGGTGTCATCCCTCTCAGGCATGACCCTCTGTGCCTCGAGACCTCCCTTCTCCCTCTTCCCTGGCCTTTGCCCCAGCCTCCCCCCTCCCCCGCCCCTCCACTGTCTTAGAACCCAGGATTTGAAAGCCTCTTGCTTTAGCCTCCAGCAAGAGGGATCAACCGGGACAGTAGTGTCTCAGAGAGCAGGAAGCCCTGCTGAACTTAGACTGGCGCCATTAAAAACCAGTAACTCTGATGGAAAAATCTTAAGCCAAAAGAGCGAAGGGCTGATGACGAAGTGTCAGAATCCCCAGTCAAGAGGAGGAGGAGGGAGGTTGTATTGTAGGCTGCCACCCCCAAGTCCCCAGTAATGTCTTACAGGTTGGCCTTCTCTGAGAGGCTGGGCCTCTCAGGTTCTCTGAACAGGCTGCCCCGAGGCTGGACAGGCATGTGGCTGGCCCTAGGCACACTGCTTTGATAGGTCTGTGAGGAACATTGTGGTCCAAGATATAACTCCCCCCGAGGTCCTGGCAATGGCCCACATAGCATTTCTGGAGCTCCACTTGTACCCTTGTTCCGAATCACTCACCTCTGCTTTATGCAGGTCACTGTCAGGCTTTGTCCACTCATGTCCCCTTAGCTCTGAGTTACTGAGTTGAGACATTGGGGAAGTGTCTGTATGGCCTGAGATGCTGGTCTGGGGTGTGAAAGAGGATGGATTCTGGGGAACTTCCTCCTGAGGACTTGAGGTGAGGGCTGCTGAGGTGATGTCCCCAGCCAGGCTCTCCAGGGGCTACTGTGGTGACTCCCAGATGTGTGTCCATCCCCCACATCTCAGTCCCACACAGAGACAATTTGAGCCTGCCTTTACTCTGCTGGGAGCTTCCTGATGGCCCATTAGCTCCCCATCTCACCTCCTCAGCTGTCAGCAGCTGCCAGCTTGCCCTCCTTCTGCACGCAGCCCTGCCTCCCGCCTTCAATCACGCCTGTCGCCCTCAGTCTCTTCAGTTGTCTCCCGGAGCCTTCCCACCTCTGAGATCCTGAACAGCCTGTTCCCTACCCCAAAGCTTCCCACTTCCAGGGACATCCTTGTGTCCCGAAAGACATCAGCCTAAAGCACTGGCCTCTGCATCTCCAGGACCCTGAATGCAGAGCCTCTGAGTGAACATGGGAGGCAGGAAGGATCCGCCGACAGGCCCCGGAGCCTTCCACTCTATGGAGAGGGAGGGTCCTAACAATGAGACCTGGAGTCAGACATCTTGTGAGGGATCCTTGACTTGTCACTTGAGACAAACTTTAAGCCTCAGTTTCCCAACTGGGAAGTCTGTCTCCTTCCAGGAAAGCCTCACTCACAGAGGTAGCTCACATGCTTGGCACATAGTGGGCACAAACACTACAGGTGGATTGAGAGATGGGTACACTGAGCAGCAGGTGACCACATTGAATGGCCCGAGGACAGAAACTCTTGGATCCTCTCTCTGTTTTCATCCAAAGGATGAAGATGTCCCGTGTGAGAGGTACCTGGTGCAGGAGAGTTCCTAGGGGTCAGACTCTGGGTTGACCCTGCTGTCCGTCTCTCTGAAGGGACATTTTGTAGAAGCCCTGGCTAACCTCTACTTCTCTCCTGAAATGGAAGTGAGTGAGATGTAGTTTTGGTGAGGAGAGAGGAGGACTTGGAACAGAGGAGAGGCGACAGGACAGTCTGGGCGGCCTTGACCCTATAGATCCGTCTCTGCTTTAGCTGGGGCCAGTGGTCTAGCTCTGGGGGCAGGTGGAGACCTGAAGTGCCCACACTGACCTTCTATGCTTTATTCCACACACCAGTTAAAGAGTCCCTTCTGCATCCTGGTCAGCACTAACTGGACCCCCTAGAGTAGAGACTTTGGGGTGCCCAACCACAAGTATCTCAGTAACCCCTGCTGGCAACTTCCTCCAGGTGGGCAGCTGGGGGCAACGCTTCAGGGTGGCTGATGGGTTCTCTGGCTCCCTTGATCCAGCCCCAGGAGCTCTGCCTTGTCCTAAGGGCTGTTCTAGACACATGCTGTGCCTGACCTGGGCACTTCAGCAGAACAGAGAGCATCCGGGGTAGGGTCCTATATCTTGTCCAGAATCTCGCTGGCACCTACTGTGTGTTCAGAAGGCAGACGACACCAAGAGATAGACACATTAGGGCCTCTGCCTCTGTAGAGAACATTTTGGGTCAAACTGTGGTCCACTCCCAGATGACTACGGTCACTGACTCTGGTAGACCCAAGCCTGAGGGTGTAACCAGCCTTGTGTTATTTGATACATTGGTTAAGAATGTGAACTTGGCCAGCCATGGCAATTCACACCTTTGATCCCAGCACTTGAGAGGCAGAGGCAGTAGGATCTCTGTGAGTTTAAGGCCAGCCTGCTCTACATAGCCAATTCCAGAACAGCCAGGGCTACATAGAGACACCTTGCCTTAGACAAACAAACCAACCCCCAACAACAGCAAAAGAGATTGTGAGCTTGGCTTTATTCCCAGCACCCAGGAAGCAGAGACAGAGGCAGGTGGTATAGCTCTGTAAGTTCCAGGCTAGCCTGGTCTATGTAGTGAGACTATTAAAAAAAAAAAAAAGTTTGGCTTTATTTTCCTGGATTCAAATCCCAGTGTCTGTCTGTCTGTCTCTCTGTCTGTCTGTCTGCCTCTCTCTCTCTCTCTCTGTGTGTGCGCACGCATGTTTGAATGAACAGTCACTTGAGGCTATTGGGGGATCAAACTCATATCACGAAAGCACACTGCCACCGAGGCACACTCCAGCTCTGTTCCTGGGACTCCTGGTGAGCTGCTTCTCCAGTCTGGCCTCAGTTTCCCCCTCTGTGAAAGGAGCATAGTGGTCCCTGTCAATCACAGGGACACAATGGACCAATCTGGGAACAGTGGCTGGTATCGCCGCTCAGCTGATATCACACAGTAACAAAGGTCTCTGGTTGGATGCCAGGGATGTGGAGAGCCCTGGAGATGGTCTGATGCAGTGATTCCCCAAGGAAAGATGGATGCCGGCACTAGAATCCAGCAGACACGCTAGAAAATATGACTTTAAACACCGTCGAGCTTTGAGCTCTTCCTCCCTGACAGGCTGTCCCAGGCCTTTCTTGACTAGGAGTGTTAGCCATTCTGCAAAGCCATTCAAAGCTTACCTGGCCGATGTCCCCTTCTTCCTCCAGAGGCCCTGACAGGCCAGCATCCCTGTCTTATGCTTATAGCTGCATCAGCTCTGTGGTTGGAAAGAATAGCTTATGTTTTCCATATTACAGGAAGCCTTCATGCCTGGGCAGGGAGGGTTGTATTGGACAGGTATACAAGGGCTCCTGAGACCAGGGCGGGCTGGATGGCATCTCAGGATCTCCTGCAGCTTTCCTTCCCCACCAGTTGGTAGGAGCTAGTGGGTAGCTGAGCTTCTGCCCCACAGGTTGGTTACAGTTGTCTATTTAAGCTAACATAGTAAGGCACCCTGTGGAGAGAGACAGCCCAGCTCTGGAGCTGGGTCCTGGCCTTGTAGACAGGTGTGAATTCACTCTCCTGCTTCTGAGAGGCAGGGGAATTTGCAGTGGGGAAGGGGTGAGCCTGGTGGTCGCCGCCAGAAGTCAGCATCAGGCAAATGAGAGCTGTTTAATCATTGGCCACACCCAGATACTCAACAAAGCCAGGGAAGGTCACCATGGTGCAGGTTGGACCTTACTCCAGCTGAGCCATTGGCATCCTTGTTGGGCATACGCATACGTGTGTTTCGTCTATACTGGCGGTTGCCGCCCAAATAAACACCTCCTATCACACCATCTTAGAAGAATGGAGCGTTCGGTTTCAGCTGCTGGGGGAAGAAATGGCCACAGTTTCTTGAATGTCTGACTTTGTCCCCTCCCAACTCTGTCTCGGGGCTAAGACTTCACCCAGGGGCACAGGCCCTGACCACCTGACCAGGCTTGCTAACTGGATGCAGCTGCAGAGTCCAGGCTCAGTGTCTTGTTGGTGAGGACCAGAGAGGCCACCTCAGCCGGCTCCTTGGGACTGCTGGTCCAGCAAGCTGCCTTCCACAGTAAGGCAACTGACCTCCTCACATCTACTGGGAGTCTGGCTGTGATGGGCAGAGAGATCTCTCTAGCCCGATTGCACTGGGGTGGGGGTGGGGACATCCTCTGTCTCTGCCTTCTGGGGATGGGATTACAGGCAGGCTGTTATTCCCACCCACCATTTCTATGGATTTCTGGGGACCCCAGCTCCCATTTTCATGCTGTGCCATCTCTCCAGCCCCCCATCCCACCCCCGCTGTGGCTTTTTAGCTCCCTGACCATCCTCTGCAGTAAATTGCAGCGTTTCTAGGAAATCAAGGCCCAGAGAAGTGAAGGCCTGTGCCTGAGGTTAGTGCAGGCAGGTTTTGGAGATGTGGCCCCACAGTCTGTGTCCTCAGGTGTTCAGGCCTTCAGGGCTTCTTGAGGTTGAGGGTTGGGCTCTATAGAGATCCTGGTGGGACCTGGAGGCAGATGGTCCTCCCTCAGGCAAAGGAAAAGGAAAGCAAGCCTCCTGCTTGCCCGAGAGGCTGCTGACTCTGAGAGGCAAAACACAGAGACTTCTGTAATGGAAGCCAGCTTTCTGGTAGCTTCCTTCCCTGTTGTCCAGCTCACATTCCTTCAGTGGGCTGTGTGTAAGTAACAGGAAACCTGTCCAATCCCCGGGATGGAACGAGGGCCTGACCATGTCCCTAGCGAGTGTTCTGCCGTCGGGCATCACGCCTCTTTGGTTTAGTGAGACAGTATCGGTGTGTACCTCAGCTGGCCTTGTGAGTTCAAGATCATCTCCCTCTTCCCTCAGCTTCCGAAGTGGTGGGCTTATATGTGTGCACCACCATATCCAGCTATGCATAGTTTTGTTTTGTTCTTTGAGACTTGAGGGTCTTACTATGTAGCCCCGGCTGTCCTGGGACTCACCACATAGACCAGGCTGACCTCGAACTCACAGAGATCTACTCGCCTCTGCCTCTTGAGTGCTGGGATTAGAGGCATGAGCCACCAGGTCTATCCCACGTGAATTTTTACGAGGCAAACAACATCCGTGGACGTATCGGCAAATGAGTTCATTCGATTCAGACTCAGACGGTGGGGCAGGTGACGTGAAGAGGAAGCTGAGAAGAAGAGGGATTTACCGAGCAGGAAGGCAAGTGCAAAGGCCCTGGGGCAGAAAAAGCCTTGTTCTGCTTGTAGAAATGCAGGAGGTTCAGTGTGGCAGGAATAGGATGAGCAGTTGGGGGTGGGGGGGTCTCAGCTGAGATCAGAGAGGAGAGGGGAGTTATAAACCCATGTCTTGGAGGCCACAGGCAGGAGTTCTGGTGACTGTTCTCACACCATGGGGGATGGATGCTGTTAGGCGGGAGATACATGATTAACCTTACAAACAAGCCTCTGGTTACCGAGATGCTGGGCTGGTGAGGCGTGGGGCGCATCAGGAAGTAGATGTGTTGCTAGGCAGGCCAAGCAGAGGATGGTGAGGGTAACATGGGGTGAGCAGACAGGCTGAGGAGTGTTTCAAAGGAGTCTGTAGAGCTCTCTGAGTAGAATAGACACGGCTCCAGGGGACGAGAGCAGCAAAGCCACTTCCTGTCTCCAGTTTAAGCTGGCGGCTAGTGGCTCATACCTGCTCTGAGAAGCAAGTGACACCTACCGACAAGAAGCTGAGGTGAGGGGAGACTCTCCAGAGTGACAGATTGCAGTGTGGCTATACAGGATCCAGACCTGGCTGCTTCTGAGGCCACAGCTCTCTCCCCTGACCCTGCAACTCCGCAGGGACAATTAGGCCAATATCTCACAGCACTAAAAACGTTGCCAGTCCTGGAAGGCTTGCTGAATGCCCTGTGAGAACTGCTCCATTAGGCCTGGCAAGGTTGTCTGGCAAGGAGATGGCACGGAGATGGTGGTGGGCGCATATATATGCCCAGGTCCTTCCTCCTGGCCTGTCTTCTTTGATGACTGCTTCCTGTGAGGAGTTCAGGAGATGGATGTCTTTCCATTCCTCTCTGATGTGCCAGTGGGGTAGAAGGGGCACAGGTGGCCCACATGGGCTTGGGAGGTCCCAGGTTTTGTGACAGAGATGCTCCTGGGCACCTCAGTGACTGGGACTTGAGAGGTCAGATCCTCCCCTTTAGGGATGTGAACCAGCATATGCTGACATTGAGATGTCCCAGGTTAGGGACCTGACCAAGGGACCTGGCCAATCGTGTGCGTGATTACCCCTCATCCACTCCATCAACCAGATGTGTGGCATGAAGTTGATTTTGAAAAGCAAAGTGAAATCTGTGTTCTCTTAGGACTTGGGGCTCTCTGTGTCATTGCTACTTGGTATCAGTTCATCTGTCCCTAACACTAGAGGCTAGTCTCATACTAGCTGGCCTGGCTGGTGTATACCACTGTTCCCAGTTCAGAGAAACCAACCTACCTACCTACCTCTCTTCCTCCTTTCTCCCTCCCTTCCTTCTTTCCTGTGCTGGGGATTGAACCTGGAGCCTTGCACATGCTAAGTGAGTGTCCTACCACCGCCACCACCACCACCACCGCCACCACCTCCACCACCACCACCACCTCCACCACCACCACCTCCACCACCACCACTACCACCCCTTTAATTTTATGTATGTGAATACACTGTTGCTGTCTTCAGACACACCAGAAGAGATCATCAGATCCCATTACAGATGGCTGTGAGCCACCACGTGGTTGCTGGGAATGGAACTCAGGACCTCTGTAAGAGCAGCCAGTGCTCTTAACCGCTGAGCCATCTCTCCAGCCCGAGATAACTAAGTTGCCAGATTCCCATTGAACTCAGCATGGAGCCCAAGCAGGTCTTGAACTTGTGATTCTCCTGCCTCAGAATCATAGGCAGCAGGCCTGGGCTGTTAGGCTTAGCTTTATCCTAATGTTTGCAGCTTCCTGGTTTTCTTTGAGAATTGGACAAGACAAATCTGCATCCAACACATATGGATCACGGCCGATCTGCTTGGTTTCCGGGGTCTATGATCCCTGCCGAGGACCCCCAGCCTGGAACAGCTGACGTTCAGGTTCTTACCTACTTTCTCAGCCAGAGCCAAGTGCAAGCTGTCTATTAGAGAGACCCAGGGGATATAGTTACCTCAGGCAAGGGAAGGCATACCCTCTCAGACGGGGGCTCTGTCCAGCTTACCCACTTCTCTCCAGCCTCTCTGCTGGGACGTGATGCCCTTAGACCCTGCAAGGGAATCCCCCATCCCTTCCACAGGGACCTCAGAGGCTCCTGGCCCCACAGCCTGGTAATGTTCCTCCCAGCCTCCCTCCGGTTGGGGAGTTGGAAATGAGTCCTTGGGAGCGGCAGGAAGCATAGGGCCTTGGCTCTGTCTTCCCAGCCTCAGTTTAAGGAACAAAGGAAGCGAAGCTACAGGCTGCCGAGCAGATAGCTGAAGGGTTTTATGCTCTTTTTGGGGGAAAATACATTTTGGCTGTTGGGGAATTTTTATTTTATTTTTCTCTTTGAGCTCTTCCAAAGTAGAAAGCAGAGGAAAAACACATGAGGTCTGGTTTAGTCTGGCCTGGATAGTGCCCTGGTGGCTGGGGCCCTGCTTGGAGCTGAAGGCCTGGTCTCACAGACCGCCCTGGCTCTGTGCCCCTGGGCAGGCCACTCCCTCTCTCTGAGCCAGGAGTGTTCAGTGGAGCAGGTGAGGGTTACTGGGGGACCTGGCAACTGCAGGGGATTCTTGGGGGCTGAATAAATGTGTCTTGGGGGTCTTTGGTGTCCAGCGGGAGGCTGATACTAAGGGTTTTGACCCACGATATTTATTTGAATCACAACGTCAGAAACCCAGGAGAAGGCTGTTGGGTGGTACAGTCCATAGTTAAAGCTATCTCGGACACACTCCAGACTTACCAAGTCAGGCTCGGGGAAGGACCCCAAAACCTGCCTTTTGACCTCTGGGAACTGAAGTGAGCCCCAGGGAGTGAGAGGCCTGTTGCTAAGCAATGGTGCAGGCTTCTGAGGATCCCCACGCACCCCATTTCTATCAAATAAGGAGTTGGGTCGAAGGGAGCAAGGGCAAAGAGAGACCATGGGTGGGCATCAGGATGGAGAGTCAGGCAGGGCTGCTCACAGCCAAGGGCGCAGGAGGAGGAGCTGGAGCTGGGACTCCATCTCAGAGATGAAATATTCAGTCCTCTTCAGGACAGGGTAGGGCCTGGCTTCTTGGACCAGGAAGGGTGGAGGTGGCCTATGGCTCCCTTTCTCACCTGTGAGTCTGAGCTTCCTCAGATGGACTGTTCTGGCCAGTACAGGCCGGTGAGGACTGACCTGTAAATGCCAGGCAATGCACATTTATTGATCTAAGCAGCCCTGGGCTGTACTGAGCCCCATTTTATAAATGGGGAAATCGAGGCACGAGTTACCCATGCAGTTCCAGGATGTGATTCAGTTTGTCTGTTTGTAGCTAAGGGAGAGTGTGAAGGCTCTGAGTGTCACCCTGACCAGCCCTTGCTGTCCTGTCCTGGTTTTGTCGTTTTAAATGTAGGTTTCATTAAATGTTCCCCAGGATAGCCCTTAATTTATGGAAGTTGTCTTGCCTCAGCTTCCCTTGTTCTGGTATTTCCAGTGTGTATCACTACACCTGGTTTATGCCAGGTGCTGGGGATCGAACCCAGAGTGTTGTGTGTGCGAGGCAGACACTACCAGCTGGGCTGCATGCTCATTTCCACCTTGCTCTGCATTCAGCCTGCACTCTACCGACTCAGGGGCTGGATGGATTGAGACAGAGGCTAGTCCGTTCCCTGGAGGGGCTCAAAGCAGTGTGGGGGCCAGAAGCATCCATGAACTCCCAGGCCATGTTATCCTGAATCTTCCAGGTCAGAGAGAGTTGGGGAAGGGGGCTGAGGAGGTGAGTCCAGGTTCAGGACCGCAGCATCCAGAAGGAAGGACAGGAATCTTCTGGAAGTATGGTAAAGAACCTCAGCAGCACGGGGACGAGGGCTGTGTTATCTTTGGGTGCTGGTCACCAGGGTGACTCTTGACCTGGGCTTACTGAGAGTCTGAAGTGTGTGGGAGATGGATCCACTGGAGCTAGGAGCCATAGCTCTTAACTGCTGAGCCATCTCTCCACCCCCAACCCCCAAAGACAGGGATGCATGTAGCCCAGGCTGTTCTAATCCACAATATAGTCTCAGGATGGCCTTGAACTCCTGTCTCCCTTGGTCTCGAGTCTCCCTCTCCTTGACCCGAGTGCCAGAGTGACAAACATGTGGAATCCTTGTGGTCCCTGGCATTTAATGGAGTTGATCAAGTGTGCTAAGGAATGTCGTCTTCCCTTTCTATTCTGTCTGAGGCTGGACCAGAGGCCATCTCCAGGCTCAGCACCAACCTTAGGTCCCGACGCCCTCCCCCTCCCCCCTCCCTGCTAATTTTTCCTCTCTCCCTTCTTTTAGGAACCTCTTGGACAAAGACATGTTTTCCAAGTCTGATCCACGTAAGTCCTTCTCAGATGGCAACAGCCACCCCAGTGACACAGCAGCCCGGTGACTAGAGACAGGGGCCAGCAGCAGCTCTGACGAAGTATTAGAACTATGCAGGTGTGGGGCCGGTTAGCAAGGCTGGCAAGTGCTGCGTTGAGGGTGTCCAGAGAAGAACCGGGGAGTTGGCCCCACTCTGCCACCATCCTAGGTCTCAGCACCTCAGAACAGCTTGGGAGGTGTTGGGGTGTCTGGCATAAGAAGGTCTCTGCCCTGTGAGCCCCAGTTGGCTTTGGTCTGGGGAAATGAGTGTGGGTTTGGGAGAGCTGGACTTTAGCTCTGAGCAGTCCTGTCTGTGAGCATGACCTTGGATAGGTCTTTCACCTCAGTTTGCCCATCAGTTAAGAGGATCTGGTGATAGTAACAGGCCTCAGGGAACTGCTCAGACTCTGGAAGGACAGTGTGTTTCCGATACCAACTTCACCACATCCACCATTCAGCCCTCTATCATGCCCACGTGTCCACCCGCCTCATACCGGGGGAGGGGGCCCTTTCTATGGCGTAGCAATTTAATAGCCCTTGAGTTCCCTCCTGAAAGACTTGCGGAGGTCCCAGGCCCCTTAGCCAGATGTTGTCATGGAGAGGGAGACCCACTGGGGAGCTGGAGATGTAACTCGGTAGCAATGATGTGGGGTGGATCTCAGTACTAGAGGAATAGCAAACCAACTGTGCTCTAGGTTTGGAGGCTAGGCTCTCCTCACCCTCGTTCACCGAAGCCCCAGCTGCCTCAGCAGACGCCCGCCCTTTCTCCAAACCCAGCTGAGCAACCCAGGCTGAGGCGTTTGACCTTCCTCTCGGCCTGAGGTATGAACCCACGTTTTCTCTTTTCTTCCCCAGTGTGTGTCATGTACACCCAAGGGATGGAAAACAAGCAATGGCGAGAGGTAAGCCCCGCCCCTTTCCCAACCCGGGATGCACCAGCGTGATGTTGGTCCCTCTGTGGTACCAAAGACTGACAGGGCAAGCCGAGGGTGTGGAGTCTGAGGACGGAGCAGGCTGTGCCTGTCCTTGAGGAACTCTGGTTAGAGAGGAGATCTATTAGTTGGTCTGTGGAACTGAGATGAGCTTTAAAGGAAGGGAGATTAATTTTTGGCTCAGATTATGGCCGTGAGTCTAGCAATGGCTGCTTGGCCCTGTGCACTTGGTTGGGGAAGCACATGGAAGGGGAAGCTGTTCACCCTGTGGAAGACAGGAAGCAGAGGATAAAGGAAATGCCTGCAAAGGAGTGGTACCCAGGGGCATGGCCCCACTGCCCTGCTTCCTCTATCCCAGCACCCAAACATTCCACAGAAAAATCTGTGTTCAGGGGATCACGCCGCTCGTTAAAAAGAAGGAAAAAAATCCGTTCACTAGATCAGAGCCCTTATGATCCAACTACTAATCTCTGGAAATTCCCTCACACACACATAGAAGCATATTTAAGCCATTCGTCCTGGCAGAAGTCATTAATCCCAGCGCTTGAGAGGCAGAGACAGGAGGAGCTTTGTGAGTTCAAGACTAGCCTGAGTACTTTGCAAGGAGGAGGAGGAGGAGGAGGGGGAGAAGGAGAAGAGGGAGGAGGAGGAGAAGGAAGAGGAGGAGGAGAAAGAGGAAGGGGAGGAAGAAGAGGAGAGAGAGGGGGAGGAGGAGGAGGAAAAGGAAGGGGGAGGAGGAGGAGGAGGACTGTGCTTTGCGGATCACCTATGTGTTTCTCAACTCAGTTAAGCTGACATCAATTACTGAAAATCTACCACTGACCCCAAAAGGTGCACTTCATCTCATAATCCAAAATGCATTCAGTTCATCTCTCTTGTCCCCACATTCTTAACAGTCCCAACAGGAGACTCAAGACAACTCTTCACTGTAAACTCATGTGGGAAGAAAAAAACAAAACACAAGTTACACATAGTTCCAAGATACGGTGGCCCAGAGCGCACATTCCCACTCCAACATGGAGGAATGGGAGAACAACCAGCCGGGGCCAGACTAAAGCAAGGCCACCCAGCAGAGCAAACACCAGATCCTGTAGCTCCATGTCTGTGGACACACTGTGGTGTCTCTGTGTGCACCCTAACAAGAGTCCCTCTTATGGCCTTGCGGTTTGCGGCCCACGTGGCCTCTCTCTTTGGCCATGTCTGCTTCATTGCCTAAGCCTACCTCAGCAGATGTCCCACTATCAGCTTCAGCATCCTGGGGTTAGTCAAGCTCCATGCTTACAGCTTCACATGTCATCCTCTCCAGGGCTGGTCACAGGATCTCAGACCTGGCCCTACACTCCCTGGCCTGACAGACTTTCCTCTGAAATTTGGGTGTAAGCCTCCATGACTTGTGACCTTTGCACTCTGAATGCCAACACCATCAGCATCATGTGACCCATATGAGGGTCAGCTGGAGTGTGAGCATTGGCTAGGCCCTTTGGGCCACCATTGCAGTGGGCTCTGGGCGAATAACCCAGAAACAACCTCTAGGCTGCCCCATTCCATGCTTCAGAGGACCTGTCTGAAGGGAGGGTCTTTCAGATGAGTTTACCGGTTTGTAAACTTTCACCTGTCATGGCTGGGGTCTGGTTAACTGCCAACACACTCTCTCACGGCATCTCCCTCTTGACCCTGTGCTGAGTGTGTGGCTTCTTCATAGTGATCCTCTGGGAATCTCTTTAATTCTGCAAACTCCTGGTCCACAACTTCAAACATGCTTCTTTTCTGGCTAGACTATGGTGTTTGGATCTTTCTGCCTGCTTCTTGCTTCTGGCTCTCACTGTAAATTTGGCTAAAAGCAGTCAGCAGTGTCCGTGCCATAGCCTGGATTCGATGCTATCTTGATAGTTTCTCCATCACACGATGATGAGGTAATGAGTCTATTACCTTTAACCCCAGCCTTTCTTGAAGTCTCAGAACATGGACCAGATACACACAAAGTCCTTGCCAGAATCAGTTGTGAATGGCTCCTTACCTGGAACCCCAGGAGCCTGGCCTTGGCTCTCCACTTTGCTGTTGTTCCCAACTCCAACCGGAATCATCAATTTAGCTCTGCGTAGAGCATCCTAAGGCTTCTCATGCCTCTTGTGACATTTCCAGCTCCTTCCACAAGCCAGAGGCTTAAGAGCCATTGTAGGGTCATTTAGTCACGCCAGTGACCGCATGTCTCTGGTACACGTTTCCTGTATGAGTTCCTATTGCATACCTGTCACACAGACCGAGGAAGTAACTTACAGGGAGGAATTAATTTTTGCTCACAGTTTTTAGAGCAGCTTGTTTGGTCTCCGTTTGGGTAGAAGAGGGATTTGTGAAGGAAGAGGCAGTTCATCTCAGGGTGGATGGGGAAACCAGGAGAAAGCGAAAGGGCCCCTGGGAAAGATATATAAACAGCACTAGAGAGATAGCTGGGTGGTTCTGAGCACTTGCTATTCTTGCAGAGGACTTGAGTTCAAGTCTCAGCTCCCATACCAGGTAGCTCAGAACTATCTGTAACTGCTGCTCCAGGGGACCGGATGTCCTCTTCTGTCCTGCGTGAGTCTTGTACATGCCCCTATGCAGATGCGCACATGTAATTAAAAATAATAATTTTTTTCTAGAAGATAGAGACCCCCCAGGACATGCCCTCTAGTGACCTCTTCCTCCAACCAGGACCGACTTTGCATATTTTTTCTAAAGTTTGACTCTGCCAGTGGATTGAACCATTTAATTACACCTCTAGAGATGAACCTCACAGGCACCCAGAGCTTTCTCTGTTCTCCTAGGCTCTTCTTAACCCAACCAAGAGTTGACAAAATTAGTCATCACAGTGGTCCTATCCTCAAGGACCCCCAAAATGAGGGGACATCCTCAGGGACGCCCCCAAGACACAAAGGGAGTAGTCCAGACTCACATTGCCACCCCCTGGTACCTGGGGCAGGAGCCCCTAGTTCACCTCGTGACTCCCCAGCAGACTTCCCTTCCACATTTCTGTCTAACGTGAGCATGGCTCCAGCGAAGGGGTTTCCTTCTCAGAAACCTTTCCCAGATCCCCTCTGCTTGGATCAAGCCCTAGCTCCTCAGCCTGGCTTCCAACTCCACCGCAAGCCACGCCTCCCAGCCTGGGCCTATTCTAAGTGCTCCCTGTACCTCTGTCCCTTGTCACAGAAGTGTTGTAGAGAAGGGCTTTTGAACCAAAGTGACCTCACAGGTGTGTGAGGTCTAGATGTCTCTGTCTCCTTCCGTGAAGCCACCGGGAGGATCCTGCTGAAGGCTCATCAGATTCTGTTCTTTCTGTGCCCAGAGCTGTCCAGTGGCTCCAACCAGGTTAAACTCAGGAACTTCCAGTGCCCCCCTCCCCCAGGCTCACCTGTTCTGATGTCCTGTATGTGGCTGGCTGATCTGACCTCCGATCACCTGCTCCCTCCACCCCATCCGATACACATGGGTGTCCTCCTGCCTCGGGGCCTTTGCACATCCTACCCCATGTATTTTTCTTAGACCCCCATATCCCCTCCACAGTTTCTCCAGGTCCCAACTCCCATGCCACCCATCACAAGAAGACCTCAATGTAAACCCTCTTGTCACGAGTCAGCACAGGGCAGGGGATTTCCAAGCTCTTTGCCGACTGTCCCTTTTGAGTACCTAGGACAGCGCCCGACACACGGGGCACTTCATAACTGGTTGCTAAAGGGATGAACAGCTTAGAAATGGGAATTGGACCTATGCAGTCTATTGGGAAATGGTGGCCACTGTCTTTTCCCCTCCTCGGCCTTCTTGCCCTCACTGAGCTCTCGGGTCTTCAGATGCAGAGAAGAATAAGCTAGCGGAATATGGTGGAGACAAGTGGCCCCAGGAGGCTGTGTCTTCCTTGTTTGACACAAACGCTGTCACCCCCACACACACACACATACACTCTAGAAAAGACTAGACTGAAGTGAGGAGCGGAGGGAAGGGTTCTTCTCTTCCATGGTGGGAGCATGCAGTTTCTTTGGCCTATTGCTGTGGCTGTCCAGGATGCCTGAGGCGGCTGAAGGTTGAGTCTGCTCCTTCTGCTGTTTAAAGTAGGCTAAGAACAGGAAAGGGTTGGCTGAGGCGGTGACCTTCCTGGACGGGGCACTTTCACATCATCCCCCCTTTCCACCAACTCCTGGGGGAGAGGTACGGGGGTGGGGGCTCTGCCTAGGGACTGCTTGGTGTCCCCCAAAGAGAGAAAGAAGCCCAGGCTCCCGGGGTCCTAACATGCACCCCAGGAAAGGTTTATCATGAATCAAAGGGCAGAGTGTGTAAACTGAGTCTGAGAAATGGAGCTCCTTCCACTGAGGCCGGCTCGTGTGACTCTTTGATCACTAAGACTTGAAATCCACTGAAGTGTAAACCGGATTGCTAGGGAACCGTTTAGCCTGCTTGCATGGACTAATTACTTCTGAGGCCTTTTGGCCGAGCTTCCAGACTTGAGCACCAGGAATACACTCATGGCTTGGTGATTCATTAGAGCGGGTCTGGAAGGACCTCTTCAGAAGGGCACTGCTTTGGTGGACTATTAATTACCGTCTATAATTGAAAATAGTCTCCATTAGGTCCAGGGCCTCCCATTGTCCAAGCTTCTTTGGTTCCCCTCCCCCATCAGGCCCCAAAACACGCATACGGGGTAGGGCATGGACACACCTGAGCTTGGCTCAGGGCCTCGGGCCTTTGTGGAGGTGGGACCCAGATTGAATTCCACACAGAGAACATGAGGGTGTGGCCTGTAATGGGAAACAAGATGTCAGAGGTAAAGATCCCTCGTGTTCACACACGACAGTCGCTATGGAACATCGGCATGACTTGAGGCCTTGCTGTTGGCTCTTCTGGTTAGTCGTTTTGCCACACATAGCATATGTGGGTGCCAGCAATGTGCCAAGGAAAGATGAGGAGAGTGAGTGGGGACCCGGGTGTTTGCGCTCTCTCTCTCTCTCTCTCTCTCTGGAGTTTGAGGTTAGCCTGGTCTACACAGTGAATTCCAGGACTGCCAGGGCTGCATAATAGAAAGACCCTTGTCTCCAAAGCCAAATAAATAAAGATTATATTTATTTGTGTTGGAAGGCGAGTTTTGGAGGTCAGAGGACAACTTCCACCCTGTAGGTCCTGGGGTTCGAACTCTTTTTAGACTTGCTGGTAGGCTCCTTTAGTGGTGAGCCATTCAATTGACCCTCTTTGGATTTTTTTTCCTTTTTTTTTTTTTCCCCCTTTCGAGACAGGGTTTCTCTGTGTAGCCCTAGCTGTCCTGGAACTCACTCTGTAGACCAGGCTGGCCTCGAACTCAGAAATCCACCTACCTCTGCCTCCTGAGTGCTGGGATTAAAGGCGTGCACCACCACTGCCTGGCCACTCTTTGGATTTTTAAAAAGTTCTTTTAAAATTGTGGTTTGGTTATTTATGTGCATAGGTATGTACACACATATATACATACCCATATATGTGTGGGTTTGTACACACCACGACACACGTATGGAAGTCAGAGGGCTGCTTGGAATTGCTTCTCTTTCTTTCACTGTAGGTATCAGGGGTTGAACTTAGGTGGTCAGGCTTGGCAGCAAACCTCTTTACCTATTGAGCTCACTACTTGGTATTTTTAAACACCATTGGAATCTAATATGCAAGCCTCATGGTTCAAGAGAAGACTGTGAGCCCAAGAACCTCCGGCTCCACTTTGAGGTTGGCCTTGGGCTGTGGAGTTAGGGGGCTTCAACACTTGGATTTGTTCAAAGCACTGGGTTTCAAGGAAGTTGGGGACATAACACAAGCACACGGTAGCAAAGAACGGTTGTAGACACAAGAAGACAGATGAGCAGGTCTATCCAGGCCTTGTGCCCTTGGGGGTCATGGTAAAAGGAGTGGTGGGCTAAAGAGATGGTGTTGGCTGCTCTTGGACAGGACTTGGGTTCAGTTCTCAGCACCCACATGGCGCCTACAACCACCTCTGTCTTTGGCTTCCATGGGCTCCTGTACATGTGTAGCACACATAAACTCAGAGGCACACACATACCCAGAGCCTTACTCTGTTCCCTGTGAGACTCCACAGCAGAAAATTCGCATCCCCTTGCTGCCCTAGGAAGCGGGTGACCCTTTCCAGCAGACAGAGTTAGCTTAGCATCTGCAGGTTCAATGCCGAGAGGAGGCAAGCCACTCTCTTTAGCAGAACTTTGGATGCCAGCTGAGCCTGCTGTAACCAGGAGAGTCAAGGGTAGAGGCCATCTTGAACCTACATCCTGGAAAGGAGGAGGCTGCTCTCATAGGCCGCTGCCTGTCCATTTTCAGCTGATTTTAACCATTTGGGTCATTTTTATGCCTTCTGAGAAAGCCCCATCTTCTCAGCACCTAAATCTGTCACCACATTTTATGAAAATTGACTCTAAGATGTAATTTTAGCCCAGGAAATTGAGCAGTATCTGCATCAAGCCCTGCCTGGGCCTCCTGCGTGTCCTCAGGTGGCCAGGGGGACAGAGTCTCAGAAGAGATCATTTGAGGAGAGAAGCTTTCAGGGCCCCTGCATTTGAAAGGGGGGGTCCCACCCCTCCCTCATCAGCTGGCTGTCCAAGTTGAGGTCCCCATGGAAAGGAAAAAGATAGGGGACAAAGCTTTGAGTGTTCTGATCACTAGCAAACCATCTGCAGGGCATGCAGTCCAGGCCATCACCACAGCCACTCTCAGTGTCCGCAAGAGCACTACTCAGTGAGCAATCCCAGACCGTTTAACATCTGGACACCGGCTGGGAATGGTAGCTTGTGGAAATATTCAGACTGATCTTCTGTGGGCTGCTAGACACGTGCCCTTATGTGGCCCTGCTGCCACACACACATGGCGGGCGTCGATTTAGCCTGTTGAAGCTGCCGTAATGAAAACGCCGTAGATGGTGTGTATATGTGTGTGTGTGTCTGTCTGTCTGTCCTAGTTCTGTTTCTGTTGCTGTGGATAAAACATCCCAACAAAAAGCTACTGAGAAGCCAATCGCGGCAGTGGTGCACGCCTTGAATCCCAGCACTCGGGAGACAGAGACGGGTACATCTCTGAGTTCGAGGCCAGCCTGGTCTACAGAATGAGTTTCAGGCAGACAAGGCTACACAGAGAAACCCTGTCTCGAAAACCAAAAATGAAGAAAATAAAAATAAAACAAGAAAGAAAGAAATTGGCAAGTTAAGGGAGGAAGGGTTTACTTTAGCTCACAGGTTACAGTCCGTCATCTCAGGGGTCAAGGGGGCAGGGGTCAAGGGGGCAGGGGTCAAGGGGGCAGGAACTTCAAACAGCTAGTCATGTCCCATCCACGGCTATGACAGAGAAATGAGAGCACCCATGCTTAGCACTCAGCTACCTTCTCTGTTCTGTCAGTCCAGGCCCCCAGCCAGTGATGGCGCCGCCCACAGCCAGGCTGACCTTTGTGGCAGGTGTTTCTGATTCCTTCCTTTTGAGTTTGGAAACACAGGTGTCTCTCTCACCAAGTTCCCTCAGCTCAGTTGGTGATGAGTTTTGGTTTTTGGTGTTTTGTTTTGTTTTTTTCTCTTTTTTTATTTTTTTTTACTTACCCGTGTGATGTTAGCATGTGTCCCTCACTGGAATTGTCTTCCACTCAGCATGGGGTGATCTTGCAGGACAGTCGGATGTCAGCATCCTGGTTGTTTCCCAGTCCTGGGTCACCTGCAGTCACTGTCCGTGTGGGTGACAAGCTCTTGAGTGGGAGGGGATACTGTGATCCCTCCTTGGAGACATTGCTCCTCACGGACCTCGGGCGTTTTGCCTGAGAAGGATGCTTTTAGACCTTTGGGGCCAGTGAGGAGGGGTGCCGTTCTACGCCCAGCCACCTGAGCTTCATCTCTGGGATCCACATGGGAGAAGGGGGTAAGTGACTCCTACAAGTTGTCCTTCGACCCCTGCACGCACTGTGGTGCACACCTGCCTTCACACACCAAGTACATGAATGTAATAATTAAACAAACAAACCACCCGACCTGCCTTGGTCGACTGTCATGGGTGTCTCTAAATACCCTTTCTTTGCCATTTCATCCCTGGGCCTTAGTTTTTGTCATTAGTAAAATGGGATCCTGGTGCCAGCTTCCTTCCGCTTTGGCAGGGGTTAAAAGGTAGGATTTGCGGTGCAGCGCCTGTGTCCTCTGACAGGCAGAGAAAAGGCTCTACCCCCTTCCCTCCCCTTCCGTTAACAAGGACAGCGGACATGGCTGCGTTCTGCGCATGCTCCATGGCAGATCCATCCCTGCTCCGACCTTTGCCCTCCCAGCACCGCTGAGGAGGAAGCAAAGGCTCATGGGGTCTTGTGTTCCACCAACTGGCTCCATCAACTCAGCTAGAATGTAGACTTTTGAGCTGTGACCCCTGCCCAGGCCACTGAGTTTCAAAGTAGGCTTTTCTGTCCTGCTGTGACCGTGGGGGCAGGGGGTTCCTGCCCCTCCTTCCACCTGAGACAGCCATTATTTCTGGATGGTACAGTAAACAGTCACCAAGCTCTTGTTTGCAGAAGAGAGTTTGTGTTTCAGGTCGTCTGGAGGTTCTAGGCCAGGTTTTCTATGAGCCTATGTCCTCTGTGGCAGCCTCCAGCTGCTCGGTACAGAGAGTGTGGTTCCAAAGTCAGAACCCAAACCAGCGTCCACCTGTCTGGAATGGAGAACTCAGGCAGGTCCTTGGCTCACAGGCTGCCATGAGGTCAGATGAGTTCACTGGTGGAAGGTTCTCAGCGAGCACACACAGCCGACACTGGGGCTTCCACTGAGAGAAGCCGTGCTTTATCCAGGAGGGATGCTAGATGCACACTCGCCCATGAGTTTAGGGTGCACGTGGGGGACAGTGGTCCTGGGGACCTTCCCTGGGCTCAGCTGCCCTTTGGACTGGGATTGCCTGCCTTCACCCATTCCCAGAGTCTCACGGGACCGAGGGGAGTGGGGCGGAGCATGGTGGGAGGACTGGTTTGGGGGTGGCTTGGCAAATGGCTATTCCCCCAGGGCTGGGACCATTTAGCAGATTATGTGGAACAATGGCTAATGAGGAGCTGAGGGTTTTGGCAGGAAGTCTTTCATTATGAGCTATATAGAGTTTTGCTTCCCAGCTAGAGAGGGCACCTCTGTCCTGCTCCAGAGGCAGGAAGGTTTTTGAGCCTGAGTCTTCTCACTCAGTCAGCTGTTCTACTCACCTCCCCTGCCTCCCCCTGTCCTCCACACCTTGATGCCCAAACAGAATAAAATATGGTATGGGAGACACTGAGCCCCAGATTACCATGATCTCTTCCATTGGGAATTCTGTCCTCTGAGCCCGGTTTGCCTTACAGTACCTGGAGGGGACGTTGTATCTGAGCAATACAGTGTTCTAGACTCTTCTAGTGAGAGAATTTTCCAGATGCAAAATGCTAGCAGGCCTGCATGTCCCTCCATGCCTCCAGGTGGTCAGGTGTCGGGCACACAGCAGGGCTCAGCTCCTAGCCGTGGAAAGCACCCTTCCTTTTCCTGCTGTCCGAGGCAGACATGGCTCTTGGCCTCTAATTTGAATCCCAGTAAATATGATTCATGAACTGCCAGGGTTGGGCTCAGCAGCCTGGCTTTCCCATACTCTATGAAGATTGCAGGGGGGCTGGATGGAGAGCAGCTTGGGGTGGAAGGCCCGGTCCATCAGCTCCATCCTCCTGACCCAGCCAGCATGGGTACTGGCCACCAGGGGCTCTACAGCTGGGGGATGCCTCAGAGGCTCCGGCTGCAGTCTCTGCTGTCTGTGCAAGTCAGGAGCCGCCTCTTTCGAGGGGGGGAAGAGATGAGGGGATTTGAAGGGGAGGAGATGCGGGGATGGGGGTGTGCTTACCACTTTTCAGGCTTAGAGAGAGCCACCCACTCATTGCTGAGGCAGGCGGGCAGCAGAGATATGTCTGGATGCCTCTTCTCTTGCCTGCTGGGTTCTCCGGTGGCCTCTTGGCATTCTTCATCCTTTATGTAAAATAGGGATCATGGTAGTGTGTCTTCTGGGGTTCCTGAGGAAACTAAATGATGTCATGGTTGTGGAGAAGTCACAATACAAAGCTGGAGGAAGAAGACTTGATGAAGAGAGCAACCTGAGTAGGGGGTGTTGACAGACCGCTTCGGCTGGCAGCTGGCCTACCCAGACCCATGTCTGGGGGCATTTCCTAATTAGCCAGATGAGCTTGACCAGAATACCCAGTCCCTTTACCCTTCTCTGCTTCCTCATTGGTCAGTTGGAAGGATTTGGTCTCTTCCAGCTATGAAGTCTTCAGACCCTAGGGTCAACCTGTCAGTCAACCACAGGGGAATTAGGAGTGTGTTCGTCTGTGTGCGCGTGCATGCACATGTTTATGTATGAGTCCAGGCTGTCAGAAGCCAACCTAGGCATCAGTTCTCGCCTCCCACCTTGCCTGAGACAGTCTCTGGTTTCGCTGTTTGCTGCTGTGCGCACCAGGCTAGATGGCCCAAGGTCCTCCAGGTCTCTCCTGTCTCTACTTATTGCCGTAGGACTTGCTTACAGATGTGAGCTACCACATCTGGCTTAATGCAGGTTCTGAGAATTCAGACTCAGGTCTTCATCCTTGCATCTTACCCTCTAAGCCAGCTCCTCGGTCCCTATTGATTTATGATCGTATCAATGACTTATCAATTTGGAACCACCCTGCCTGGGTTTGAATTCTGTGTTTATGTCCGGTAGTCACATGACCGCAGGCATCCTCTTAGTTGCTCTGATCCCTCGTCTGAGGGATCTCAATACATGGAAAAAGTCTAGCACACAGTAGGGCTACACAAGCATTGTGATAAGGGCATGATTTTTGAAACAAAGTCTCATGTAGCCCAGGCTGGACTGCAAGTCATTATGTAGCTGAAATGGACCTTGAATTCTTTGTTTTGTTTTTTTGGGTTTTGGTTTTTGGTTTTTTTCAAGACAGGGTTTCTCTGTGTAGCCCTAGCTGTCCTGGAACTCACTCTGTAGACCAGGCTGGCCTTGAACTCAGAAATCCACCTGCCTCTGCCTCCCAAGTGCTGGGATTAAAGGTGTGTGCCACCACTGCCCGGCTTGAATTCTTGATCCTCATATATGAACCTCTGGATGCCGGGGTTACAGGCCACGGTGCCCAGCCTGCACAGTTGTCAATACTGGGTAACTTAGCATAGGCATCAGGCAGCCTTCCTGAGTGTTCCTTCCACCCTCCTCCAGAGCCACAGGGAGCCACACCCACTGTGGCGCACAACTTACAAAAACTAAAAAAACTACAAACCCCAGAAGAACCACCTGGACTCTGGGCTCATGGCCAACTATCCTGCTATGGTGTCCTGGCTCTTTTCTTCCCTGTGTCCCTAAGTTGCGACCATTTTATGGAGCATTATGTTAGTCTCATGAGCTGTCCCCTGCCAGCAGGTTGAGAGGAAGAAGAAGAGACCTAGATTCTAGAAACCCGGAAGCAGCCCACAGAGGCACTTCCCGGCTCCTGTGTGTGTTGCCAGGGCCAGCCAGCTTCTGTGTGCAGAGACTAGAGGGTCAGAGTGTGTTCTCCTGGGGCTGCCTGGCCTCACATAGAACTGAACACTCAACTGCCTTCCCTGGGGCAATAGGAACCAGTCACCATGGGGAGCCTGCAGGGAGCAGAGAGCCTGGGTGCTTGAGAAACGGGTTTGTAGGAGAAAGGAGCCCAGTTGTTCCCCCCTCAGCCCTGACCTTGTGCAGAGAAGGGCTCTCAGCAGACTCTGGCACAGATGAGCCCTGTGGGGGGTGAGGACAGGCTTCTCAAGTGCAGAAGCTGAAGAGGAAAAAGAAGCCAAGTGATCAGAACTGGGGACAGCTGGGGAGAAGGCGCAGGGTCATGGGAGACACTTCCTTTGGGTGACTGGTGTGGGGTCATTTACAGAGTGTGCCTAAGTCCCAGGGGTCTTTCGTGAGTCATCCAGGCCTCCATGATGTAGGCGCAGAAGATGATATGGAGATGAAGAGACTTAGCCAGGGTCACACAGGCAGCAGTGTGAGCCCTGGAAGCCCGGACCCAGACTCTGTGCCATGAACGTACCGTGCTTAAGGGATTTGCCTCGGAGCTCTGTGCAGGAATTGTTTAGGAACCTGACCCAAAACCTGGCTGTTCTCCTCAGAAAATGCAGCAGTGGGCCCACAGACTCCTGCGCTCACTTGCAGCATCACAGACACACTCAGAGCCCGGAGACGGGCCTAGGTCTGACTGAGCGACCGCCTCCCTTTCCCACCAGCCCTCAATCCAGCACTTGCGTGGATGGAGCCAGCAGGGTCACTTCCCACAAAGTAGGAGAGGCTGGTCCCTCAGTGTCCCCATGGAAGAAGCCCTTAGATGGGACAACAGAACCCTCTTCCAGAGGGTTGTCAAAGGCAGTGTGAGAGAGGGCTACTTACTCATTTCTTTTTCTGTTCTCTCTGTCTCCGTCTGTCTCTGTCTCTGTCTCTGTCTCTCTCTCTCTCTCTCTCTCTCTCTGTTTCTTTCTTTCTCTTTTTATTTGAAACAAGGACTCACTATGTAGCCATGGCTGTCCTGGAACTCTATGCTCTATGTAGATCAGGCTAGCCTCAGATATACAGAGATCCACCTGCATCTGCCCTCTGAGTGCTAGTATTAAAGGCGTGCGCCACTACGCCCAGGCTACCCATTTCTTTAAAATGTATTACATTTACGTGTGTGTGTGTGTGTGTGTGTGTGTGTGTGTGTGTGTGTGTATGTCTGTGTGTCTGTGTGATGTCTGCATATGCCACAAGCGTGGTGAGCTTGTGGAGATCAGAGGACAACTTTAAAGGCATCAGTTCTTTGTTACCCTGGGGGTCATCAGGTTTGGCAGCACGCACTTCTCCCAGCTAGCCATCTCAAGGATCCTTACCCATTTCTTAGGCGACACAAATGTTACTCAATGGATTTGAGCAGAACGGAGTAAGCATCGGGGACTGCTGGAGATTCTGTTTCTGAGAGAAAATCCACATTGGTGTCCTAGCAGGGAGGGATCTGTCTCTGACATGTACTGGGAAGGTTTTCGTAGGGGTTTCTTTTGAAGGCATGGGTGTGAGGGAAGATGATCTGGGATGAGCAGCAGTGAGGAGCTGTTCCCACAGTGGTCCTGGGGGTCCGTGAGGATGCTGTGTCAGATGGAGCTGAAGGCGGGCCTTGGAGAGTTTGCAGTACTGAGAGAAGAGCCCTCCTAGCGCCTGTCTGCCTGCATTTTCCAGGGTCTTCCACAGCCTGTAGCCAGGCCATTGTTCTGACAGGCCGGTCCCTGCCTCTCTTGGCTGATCAGAGTCTGCACACCCTGCTCTGATGAGTTCTGAGGACACGTGAGCATGGGGGCTCACCTGTTACCAGAAATGCCAATCCCTCTGTATAGCAGAGCCCCTGGGAACCACTTAATTCAGTCCCTGAAGAAGTTTCAAGGCCTGCTTCTCTTTGAGGGTCTCACTGGACTGGATGATCTGCAGTTAATGCCGCTTAATTGGTGTTCTCGGGGCTTAGTCATGGGAGCTCTTGGGAGCGGCTTCCTTGAAGAGCTTCACTGGGCCTGTTGCTAGGGCAAAGCCTCTCAGAGGGTAAATACTCTCATTTCCAGGCTTCTCTTGGCTTATGCTTTTGATTTCCTCCCATAGGAGGCATCCCAGTCCTGAGGTCAGGGAGCCCCCTCGCCAGCATCGCTCATCCCTCTCAGAGTACCCTGGGAGGTTCTCTAAGTCTTCTGAATCTATCTCCTGTGCTGATTTCCTGGCTCCACACAGCCAAGGTTCACTCGGACCCCTGTGTTTGCGTGGGGCATGCTGCATGAGAGACCTTCTCCCTGGTCTCGGAGCCCAGAGCTTGGACCAAGCAGTGGTCAGAATGGACTAGCGTGATGGACAGGTGATTCTCAGGAAGGGTTCAGACTCCCAGGTGTAGGATGGTGAGGGGCCTGGCCTCCTCCCCTGCTCCCCCATGATGGGATGCACACGGCGGTTAGACTGCAGGCAGGCTTTGGTGTGCATACTGCATTCTGTCTGGAGAAATACAGCGTCCAGGTTGACACCCTCCCCCACCCCCACCATTATCCGTTCAGTTATTGTATTCTTGCCTTCATTAGCCGGAATATGCATTGAACCTAAGGCGCCCGGTGGCCTCTTAGAATTTAAAATCTGAATTTCAGCACACGCGCACACACACACCCTTGATGTTATTAGTCCAACTAATGAAAACCCGTAAAGCTTCCTTAGCAGGCCCCTGGGCTGTTGATTTCACAGTTGCGATGTACATATGTTAATTATGTCTGAATCTCAGCGATCCTTCAAGCCCCTCCATGTTCCAGGGACCTTCGGAGCCCCCTCCCATCCTGTTTCCAGGGGAACCCCATCTCCGTCTCCAGCAGTGAGCAGTCTCCAGGGAATTCCCCCTTTGTTGAAGCTTCAAGTGCCATTTTCAAAGCAGCCGCTGTCATCTTCCCTGATTTGGGGGGGGGGGGGGTTCCGTGGAGTGTGGGCTGGGGCTGGGCTGTGGAAGTGGGGTGTCTGCCAGCCCTGGTGGGGGGATGTTTCAGGCTAGAGGCGTTGAAGGAGAGCAGCAGGAAGTCTGATCTTTCCAGAGAATTCTCTAAGACATAAGTGTTTACCTGCAGGACTCCCGCAAGGAAGCCATTAGGAAAAATTTTCCTTTTGTCTGAAGCCAGGAGGTTTACTTAGAAGGGGCGGGGATTGCTTAGGAAATCTTTTGCAGAGGGTGCCATGTTTGCCAGGTTGTTATAGAATTTATAGGAGAGACAGTAGCCAGGTTTTATTGAGCCCAGAGTGTGTCATCCCCACTTCCCCGATCCCTTTGCTTGCACACAGCAGGGCTGTCCAGAGTGCTTTTCATCAGCTCAGGTGACTCCTCCCTCCAGTCAGGTGAGGTACAAAAATATCATGGGTTTCTTGCTGTGTGGCTGTGGGCAGATTACTTAACCTTGCTGATTTGTTTCCACGCTCGTGAAATGGGTAACAACCCTCAGATTTTTTAAAGAATTAAAACGAGATAGTTTAATGATTCCGTTGATCTGTGAACATTCAGTAGAGGCTTGGTAAACGTTAGTTTTCTTCCTCTCCCCTACAGTCCTCATTCATTAGTGGCTCTCAACCCCATCTGCTTATTAGCAGTGTCTAGAGGCCCTCCCGGACGGATGCACAGTTGTTTGGGCCCCATACACTTCGATTCGACTTTAATTGGCCTGTGGTAGGGCTGAGCGTGGGTATATATATATATTTTTAAGCACCTGTTAAAGCATGCATTAATATATTTTTTTAAATTCTCACACAAACATGAAATGAGCAAAAATCCATTTAGTTTGTTACATCCCACTGAGACAGCATGGACAACACCTAGCCAGGCACGCAGTGACTCTGGCATAAGTGTACGGGTAGATTCAGTGTGGTGACACCAGTCAGGTGGGAGCATCGTAGAGGCTGAGCTCACACGTATGTCTGTGCGGGTTGGGTAGGAGCTGATCGCAGTGTGCACTTGTCCACGGAGGCTGGTTAGTAACCCACTCTGGGCACTGAGCACACTTCTTGCCTGCAGTTTGCAGAGTAGCTTAGAGACAAAAGAGGAGCAATCTAGTAAGCAACACTCCTCCGTGGTCTCCGCATTAGCTCCTGCCTTCCGGTTCCTGCCCTGCTTGAGTTCCTGTCCTGACTTCCTCCCTGAGTTGTTTTGGTCATGGTGTGTCACCATAGCAAGAATAGCCCACTGCCTGGCAGTGAAGGGAGGGCAGGCAAAGAGCACAGCACTGGCTAAGGGCAAGGTAGAGCACACAGGGTCACTCAGCTGTGACACCATCTACCCTCTAAGAGCTGCCTATGTCTATATCTCATGTCTAGAGAGGGAGGGAGGGAGGAGGGAGGGAGGGAGGGAGGAGGGAGGGAGGGAGGGAGGGAGGGATTGAGGGATCCGAGAAGAAGCCAGGAGAGAAGTTTCCCTGCAGCGCCCAAAGCCTGGAGTCCAGTGCATGGGCTAGAGCCCACAAGTGTCCCCACCTCACCGGCACATTGTCTTGCAGTTTGGACGCACTGAGGTCATTGATAACACGCTCAACCCGGACTTTGTGCGCAAGTTCATTGTGGATTACTTCTTTGAGGAGAAGCAGAACCTCCGTTTTGATCTGTGAGTGGAAGGTGGGGCTCACATTACAGGGGTGGGGGTGGGGGCATGTGGGACTGGGGCCCTGGTGACACGGTACAGGTGGAAAAGCAGGGATATTCTGGGAGACCAGGAGATAAATGTGACAGATGAAATCTACCTCCAGCCCTGCTAGGGTGTGGGAAATGGGTTATGTGTGCACCAGATCTTATCCAGAGTTTGTCTCAATTAAATGGGGGGGGGGCTATGACTCTGGGGGGCGTCCATAGAGGCAATTCGGGCTTTTACCTCTGAGCCTTTTTCTCCCCAGCACCCAAAGCATCTGCTGGCCTCTCCCCATGTTGCGGGAGTGCATCTAGTCTCCCTGCAGAGGTCACAGGACAAGTAGGGCTCTGCTGTGTATCCACCAGAAAGAGAGAGAGGGCCATCAGGAGGGTTTTCCCTCTTGGTGACTGGGCAGGGAGCTTGTGTCATTTTCAGGGGCCTGTGAGGGACATGAGTGCCCTGGAGAAGAATCAAAAGCATAGGAAAGAAAGGAGTTGGACCTTGAGGGGATCTTGCAAATGTGTGCATGCGTGCATGGGCACGTGCGTGCATGGGTGTGTGCGTGGTTGTGTGCGTGCGTGGGTTTGTGCGTGGGTGCATGTGTGTGTGTGCCTGCCTGCGTGCATGTGCGTGTATGTGTGTGTGTATGTGTGTGTGCTTGAGAGTATATTTGTGCACATGTATGTTTACGTGCATGCATGTGTGAGCATGTGTGCACATGTGTGCGCGTGCGTGGGTATGTGCCTGCACTCGTGTGTGTGTGTCATGTGGTGACAGTCTGGAGAGGCAAACTGTCAGGACAAGTGGGCAGCAATCTCCAGCCCTCAGCAAGTATAGCCTAGAAAGGGGGAGGCTGCTGGAAGAAGACTTGCGAGCAAGACCCTGGGAGAGCAGGCTGTAGCTCAGCCAGCTCCACACAGGGGCCAGCCCAGCTGCAGGACCAAGCTGCCCGCTGCCCACTCAGGTGGAGGTAGCCATGCCTCCCTTTCTTAGGAGCGACCACTTTGGTGTAGAGGCAGGCTCCAGGTGAGGAGAAGATGTGAGGACAGAGCTGCCAGACAGACACGGATAAAGCTGGGGGAACAGACAACTGGGAGTAATGGATAAGGTGATCCAGCCATCTGTGACCCAGCCACCTGTAGTGACCCAGCCACCTGTAGTGACCCAGCCACCTGTGGTGATCCGGCCATCTGTGACCCAGCCACCTGTGGTGACCCAGCCACCTGTAGTGACCCAGCCACATATAGTGACCCAGCCACCTGTGGTGACCCAGTCACCTGTGACCCAGCCACCTGTAGTGACCCAGCCACCTGTGACCCAGCTACCTGTAGTGACCCAGCCACCTGTGATGCAGCCACCTGTGACTCAGCCAGGGTACAGGGTTCACTTGTGTCATTTCTCATTCTTAGTGAGATAGAACCCACTGGCAGGGAAGAGCACAAATCTTTTAAATTATATTTATTTGTGTGAGTGTGTGTGTTTGTGTGCATGGCAGGGTGTGGAGGCCAGAGGACAGTTTGTGAGAATTGGTTTCTCCTTCCTTCATGTGGGTCTCTAGGACTGAACTCAGATCACCAGGCTTGGCTGAGTGCCATCTCACTGACTGGGAAATACATCAATCCTAAGAGACCCTGATTTATCTTTATCCCTGTCTTCACCGAGGTCAGGACAGGATGAGCTTCCAAGACTCATTTCCCACTACTCACAGTGGCAAAGCCTACTTGAGGGGTGGACTCAGAGTTCGAGACAGGGTTAAGTGGGATGTCCCCTGCCTGCCTTTACCATCTTTCTGTGTTCCCTGTAGATACGACGTTGACTCGAAGAGCCCGGATTTATCTAAACACGTGAGTTCCTCCCATGATTGCCCAGTGAGCTCAGGCTGTCTCTTAAATGTTGTTCTGGCTGGGCCCTGGGCTTCACTCAAGGGAGTGTGTATCCATGGCTGCATGTGGTCACTTCAGTGGGGGTTGTGGGGTGGCTTTGAATAAGGTGACTGACACTCACTCTTCTGCCCTTGGATGTACAGGACTTCCTGGGCCAGGCCTTCTGTACCCTAGGAGAGATTGTAGGGTCCTCTGGGAGCCGTCTGGAGAAGCCTCTCACGTAAGTGTAGGAGGGGTACAGCATGTCTGGGTGGCTCCCCTTGGAGTGAGCCATCTTGAGCCTGCTGGTGGCAGAGCATCAGACAGCCAGGGCTTTAAAACTGAGCGGGATCTCAGGTCCCACTCTCTTCGTGCGTCTCACCCAGTTATTTTTGGAGGGAGCCAACCAGGCCAAGTTATTAGAGCTTGTATCCTGTGGGAAGGGACAGTGGCTGAGAGCTATCTAGTCAGTTTGCAACCCTACCTCTCTCATTATGTAAGAAGAGACCAGAGAACACCAGAGGAAGTGACCCACCTAAGGTCACACAGCTAGCAAGTGGGGAAGCCGGGATTCAAACCTGGGCCTCATTTGTACTGCGTGTTCCTCAACTCACTCACTGTCTGTAGGCAGAGACCTGAGCTGGGAGCTAAAAACAGGCTGGAGCTGGATGCAGTGAGGCCTTCTCATCTCCCGTCTCTGACAGTCTGTAGGACAGGGTGACACAGGGCTTGTGGGGAGAGCTATTATAACTCTGAGAGACCTCTGAGTCTCCAGGATTCCCACATGCAGGTGAGAGTGGCTTATCATCATTCTGAGGAAGCCCTAGCGACAGGGCCCAGGCACCAGCAGGCACAGACTGGGACAAGTATCCAGGCCACAGGGCAGAGCATGCAGGAGAGAGAGGGTTCAGGCTGGGCTAAGCATGAACCCCTCACTTGCTTCTGCCAAGTTTCTTTTACACACTGTGGTTCATAACTGTAGTGTGTGTGTGTGTGTGTGTGTGTGTGTGTGTGTGTGTGTGTGTAAGTCTGTGTGTGTGTCTCTGTCTCTCTGTCTCTGTCTCTGTGTGTGTCTGTCTGTCTGTCTCTATCTCTGTGCGTATGTGTGTGTGTGTGTGTGTAAGTCTGAAGTCTGTGTGTGTCTCTGTCTCTCTGTCTCTCTCTCTGTGTGTGTGTGTGTGTGTGTGTGTGTGTATTAGTAGACTCTTTCTCCTAGACCCTTGCCTGTAACTCTCAGTAACTCTATAGTAGCATCAGAACCTCAAGAAAGGTTTCATTTTTCCCCTTAAAAGCCTCCTCTCTGGGTCCCCAGAAAATAATAATAGCTATCATCTATTGAGATAGAGGTAAAATGTTTCGAGGCTCTGGAGCTTAAGGAATTTGGGGGATTCTTAAAAAATGATGGTATAAGAAGTTGGGGATATACACACACAGTCTCTCTCTCTCTCTCTCTCTCTCTCTCTCTCTCTCTCTCTCTCTCTCACATACACACACACATAGACACACACATAAATATATACAGAGAACCGCATGGGAAAAGCAGTTGTCACTCTGGCATGAAGAGAGACTCCCAGCACCCACATACAAACTAGACGGGCTTGGCAGCCTAGGACTCCAGGCTCCGGAGGCAGAGACAGGAGGTTCTCAGAGCTGGCCAGACAGCTGAGTTGCAAATCTTGGGGCTCAAGTGAAAGCCGCTTCCTCTTTATAAAGTGGAAATTAATGGAGGAAGGACCTAATATTAGCCTGTGGCCTCCAAAGGCACACACACACACACACACACAGGCACATGCGCACACACACACAGTGTGCACACGCACACACATGCACACACACGGTATACCACAGTGTACACGCACATGTGCACATGCACACACTCACACGTGCACATGCATATACACACACACGCGTGTCCACACACATAAATGACACAGGTTTGCATTTGCCTGACAGTCCCCAGCATATCCCCCTTAAAAGTAACAGCAGTATGTAAGGTCTGAGCTTGCTCAGCAGTCAAGAGTGCTTGTGGTTCTTGCAGAGGACCCTCAGTTTGGTTCCCAGCACCCACATCAGGCGGCTCAGGGTCGCCTGTAACTCCAGCCCCAGAGGACCCGAGGCTCCCTTCTAGACTCCAGGCACCTTCCTGCATGCATACACATGAATAAAAAGAAGAAACATCTTTAAAATCAAAATTTAGATCTCATATGTCCTTGGAGGCCAAGAACAGCATATAGTTGCTTTTTATTTAACTCATTTAGTTTTTTTTTTTTTTTTTTTTTACAAAGCTATCTAGTCAGTTTGCAACCCTACCTCTCTCATTATGTAACATTAAAACAACAAAGATTTAATTTAGAATTTTAGTTTTTTTTGGGGGGGGGGTTGGATGTTTTTCTTGTTTTAGATTTTTGTGGGGCGGGTTTTTTTTTTTTTTTTTTTTTGGTTTTGTTTTGTTTTGTTTTTCGAGACAGGGTCTTTCTATGTAGCCCTAGCTGGCCTGGAACTCACTATGTAGACATTATTGAATTACAGATTTAAGGAAGCCCAAATACTGTATCCAGTTCACAAGACTGGAAGGATGGCTCTTGGGTTAAGAACACATGTTGCAGCTGGGTGTCTCACCATCATCTACAGCTCCAGCTTCTAAGGGACTGGGCACCCCTGGCCTCACATGCTCACAGACACACGTGCGCATGTGCACGCACACACACACACACACACACACAGAGTTAAAAATAGACCAAATTGAAAAAGAAAAGTGGGGTTTTCCCAGGAGAAATCACAATTAGCTCTTGTTAGGAAGCAATGTTCTTTCATTCAAATTTATACATTTTAAAATTATTTTTACTCAGTCTTTGACACACACGTAACACATTTGGATCATATTCACTGCCCACTGCCCTCTCTCATCTTCCGGCTGAGGAGAAGCCCAGGAGTGATTTACACCTCCCAGCTCCCACCTGGGTCCAAACCTAACCAGCCACAGGTCTGTTTCCCGCTTGCTGTCACCTGCCCTCCTTGGGTAGGGAACGGAGGGACCCTTTCCCCCAGAAGATGAGCCCAAGGATAAGATCTGCAATGCAGAGGCTCAGGGATGCCTCTGAGGAGGCAGGTCCTTTCCCCCGGAAGGTCTTGTGCGTCTAAGTTTAGCCGTTCATGACTAAACCCCACTGGCAGCTCCTGTTTACTGGGCATCTATTCTTGGACAGTCGTGAGGGTCAGTGCTTTTCTAGTGAAATCAATGCAGGGAGCCCTCGGTGTTCATGGGATCCACAAGCATGCGCTCTGTGAACTATAAATACTGAACGTCACTGACGTTTGCCGGCCATTTCCCCCTGGACGATACAGCGCAGCAAGTCTGTGCCATGTATTTCCTTTGTGCTAGGTATTCTGAAGCACCTAAGGATGACGTAGAGCGTAGGACATGCCAGGCATGGTGGTGTATATGTATAACCTAGCCCTTGAGTGTGGAGGCGGAAGGAGTTCAAGGCCACCCTCGACTACATAAGTTGAAGGCCAGCCTCGGCTCCATGAGACCCTATTTACTATTTATTTCTAAATAAACAGTAAAATAAAACATATGGAGGTTGTGTGTGCCTCATATTTAAATGCTATGGTGGCAGCCAGGCGGTAGTGGCACACACCTTTAACCCCAGTGCTCGGGAGGCAGAGGTAGATGGATCTATGAGTTCGAGGCCAGCCTGGTCTACAGAGTGAGTTCCAGGACAGCCAGGGCTACACAGAGAAACCCTGTCTCGAAAAAAACAAAAACAAAACAAGCACACAGATTTGCACATCCAGAGAGTCTATTGTCCCAGATGGGTCCGAGAACCAGTTCCTTGTGCCTATTAAGGGATGATGGCATTGATTTGGCTTCCTTGTGTTTGAGGGTGGAGGGGTGGTGGTGTTTTGAGACAGGGTCTCACTACAGGGCAGCCTCAAACTCAAGATCCTGTGTGAGTACTGGGATTCCAAATGTACACTGTCCCACCCAGTTTCCCTTGAGCTTCTGAGTCAGCACCCAGGGTCTTTTTCTGTAGCCCAGGAAGGCCTCAAACAGGTCCATCTGCCTCAGCCTCCCAAATGCTAGAATTGGGGGTGGGGATGACCACACCCAGCCAGCCATATTAATTTGCTAGGGTGTTGATGTGAACACCATACTGGAGGACTTAGTGGGAGAAAAAAACTTCACACTTCTGGAAGCCAGAAATCCAAATTCAAGGTACCGACTGAGCTCCTTTCTGCTGATGCCACTTGCTCTCCTGGGTTTGGGATGATGGTGGGGTTTGTTCTCCTATCTTTTCTGTGTGTGTCTGGACAGTCAGACCCCACCTGCGTGACCTCATTTCCTCAACTGTTTTGTTTTTTTAAAATTATTCAAGTTAATGTGTCTATGGTTGCATGCGGGTATGTGCACATGAGTGCAGGTGCCCTCAGAGGCCAGAAGAGGGCACCAAATTCCCAGCGCTGGCCATGAGCCTCCTGATGTGGGGGTACTGGTAACCGAACTTGGTTCCTCTGGAAGAGCATTCCTCACTCTTAACTGCTGAGTCATCTTTTCGGCCCCTTTAAAGGTTCTGTCTCCAAATACAGTCACATGGGTGTATTTAGGCCTTCAGCATCCGAATGGGGAGGCACAGTTAAACCACTGATGCAATATATCAACTCTCCACCTGCAGCAGGTGTCAGGGTCACCTAGAGCAGAAGCTAGTCTCCACCCTCAGAGTTTCTGGCCCAGTAGGTCTGGGTAGGCCTGAGGTATGTTTGTAACACCTTCCCAGGGGATACTGGGGCTGCTGGTCTGGGGCCCTACTCTGAATACCTCAGGGGTAGCAGAATTTACCTAGGCTTCACTCTAAAGCCTTGGAAGATCTTCTGAGGTCTGGACCGTTGGTCCTGTTTTAATGATTTCCAGAGCAGAAACCTGGCCCCAGGCATCCATCTGTCCAGTGTTCTGGCCTGTGAAGACTGCGGTCCTGGGCTCATGCTCGGCTTTCTCTTCCTCTGTCTCCACAGGATAGGAACATTCAGCCTCAACTCCCGGACAGGCAAGCCTATGCCAGCCGTGTCTAATGGGTAGGTCACCATGCAGCTGTGGTCCTCCTGCCCTCCTGTATTCAGCTGCCTCTACAGAGGCTACCACCTCTGGGCCCAGCTCCTGATCTACTGGTAATCCCTGGGTAGGAAGACAAAGGGTCCTGGGTCCCTTTACAGTGTCTCAGGTACCAAGACAAGGGCATGTCCTCCTCTTCTACACAGGCCAGAGCTGACACCTGCTGAGGCCTGCTGGCTCTTGGGACTTTAGGGAGTAGGGTTGGGCTCAGAAGAGCAAACTGTGCCCAGGTTTAGCAGGTCGGGGACCTCTCAGTCCCCTTTGTCCTCCCGGGCTCTGCCCCACTCCTCCCTGCCCTTCCTCTAACACCCCTCTACAGTTTCCCTCTTAAATACTGAACACAAGCTTTCTTTTCCCTATGGAGTCGATTTGGCTCAACTCTCCCATGGCCTCCATAGCTCGCCGGCTGCAGAGGGCTGCCTACTTCCTCAGTCCCCACTCTGACTTCGTGCTTTGGGCCAGCCTCATCAAAACATGGCCAATACAGACCCTCTGTGGTCTTCTCTCTCCTCTCCTGAGGAGATTCCCCATCCCAGCTTCTTATAGTGTGGGCCTAAGGGCCTTCGGGGCTCAGTAAGGGAGTCCCAGCCTCCTGCATATGAGAGAAAAGCCAGGAGGAGCCAGATGTGAACTCCCTCACAGCTTGGGGCCAGTGTAGCTGCTGGTTTAGGAAGAGAGTGGGTACCAGTGGGCTGAGAGGAAACAAAAGCAGATGTAAGAGAAGAATAAAGGCCAGGGGGCGGGGGGGGGGGGGGAGAATGGAAGGCCGAGCCGGTGGGAGCAGGCTGAGGCAAGAGAGGAGGGGAAAGCAAGATCAGAAATAGAAGATGGGGTCCAAGGCAGAGCAACAGATGGAGAGCCAGGGGCGGAGGAAGCTACCGAGCATCTGCCTGGGCCTCACCATGCCAGTGTGTGTGCAAGGACCGCCCAAGAGTAAGGGACAAGTCTAGGCACTGTCACATGCCTGGGGCAGGTGTGGTCCCTACTCTGCTCACTGGATTTGGAGAGATTTGGTTTGTTTCTTCAGCCCCAGGAGGTTTCTCTTCCTCACATTTCTCTTCAGCTGGAAACCTCTCCCTCCAAGGGTTGATGCTGGGAAAAGCTCAGTGGTTCTCACAGGGTTCCACACAGCAAGCTGGGGCTGGGCGGGAGCTGGGGCACTCCTGGATTTTACAGTGCCCCTCAACGATGAAGCAAGGATGCGGGAAGGGAAACTGCCCATCTTAGGCCTTCTCTGCACAAGGCACTGTGTATGCATATTAGCAAAACAGGTTCTAGGTCACCCTCGTATACGGGCAGGGACAGAAGAGTAACCTTTGAACCCTAGTCACAGCTGCCCCACCGCCTCACAAATGACTCTCCCTCTCAGTGACCGTAAGATCCTCCTGGGGCATCTCCCCCCCACACACACACCTACAAGGAGAATAGGGGTGCTGTAGCCTGAATAGAGCCCTCTCCAGCTTGCCTTTTTGGAGGGGCTTCACTTTGTCCTGCCTGTCTCCTCACTAAGGAGAAATGAGTTATCTCTTGTCCCTAGAAGACCGCAGTCAAGGAATTGAAAGGGAGGTAGCTGCAGGTGAGAGCCACGGAGAGTCACCATACCCCATCCTCAGCTGCTCTTCCATAGTGAAGGAGACTGGCTCAGAACTGGGACATCAGGGGACCCTGGGTCAACCGGGTACAGGGTGGCTAGCCCACAAGGTCTTTTGCCCACAGAAGTGGTCTTTGGATGGAAAGCTCCAGAACCACTGGTCCGGAAGCTTCCGGGTGAGTCTGGGTGCTGTTGCCATTCTAAGACCTCCCCGGCGGGCCTTGGGAGCAGGGGGCGGGGCCACCGAGGCTGAGGGCGTGGCCCCAGCAACACAGCGCTTGGTCACATTGCCCAGGCACTTCTGAAGACTTTCTTTCTCAGGGGTGTTGGGGCAGATGCCTGGATGGCATAGGGTGGGCGTGGGAGTGGCTGACCCAGGAGTGTCAGGTTGGCCTGTCCATGTCTGGCTTGTCATTTTTGTTTTGCCTCTTCTCCTTCAGTGGTGTCCCAGGAAAGAAATGTGGTACAATCATCCTGTCTGCAGAAGAACTGAGCAACTGCAGGGTGAGTAACAAAGCCTTCTTCTCCATGGACCAGGATTATTGGTCCCTGGAGGGAGCCCAGGGCAGACGAGGCTCCTCATGACCTAGGCATGAGAACATAATCCTGGAGCTAGAAGACTCCATCCTTATGGTTGAGCAGAGTGAGACCCAAGGCAGGAAGAACCAGCCTACAGTCTGTACCACAGAGCCAGGCTCCTTCCGTGCCCCATCACAAGTCCCTCAGCCCAGACTACCCCTGGGCACTTGCGATTTGGTTGTCAATTTTCAGTTTTGTTTTGGGCATAGGGTGACACCCTCTGTGGACTGGAGAGAAGTGTGTGTGCGTGTGGCTCTAAGTGTGTGTGCATGGGTGGATGTGTGTGCAGGAAGGTATGAAAACGAATGTAGGTGGCCAAGGCTGTTGCGAAGCCAAGAGTCTGCAATCCCCGGCATCCTTTGGTTTTGATTCTTGTGTAGGCCATAGGAGTGGCTCCGCACACCAAGAAAGGGCTCAGGGCTCTGATGGCTGGTGATAAGGAGACATGTTAAGATGCTGTACTGACAGATGATGCCATTCATTTATCAACTAATGAGCAGCGTTCTAGTTTGCTGTGAAAAACACCATGTCAGAAATGACTGGTGGAGGAAAGAGTTTATTTTATTTTATAATCCCAGGTAACAGTCCAGCATTGAGGGAAGTCAGAGCAGGAACGCAAGGCAAGAGCTTGAAGCAGAAACCATTGGCCTGCTCTCAGGATCATGATCAATGAGTTTCTTATAGATCCCAGACCCACCTGCCTAGGGATGGCACTGCCCATGGTGGGCTGTGCCTCTGACATCAATTAACTATCAAGAAAACCATCAGCTCCCTCAGAGCTGAAGAGGTGACTCAGTGGTTAAAAAATGTGTATTCTTCTTGCATTGGATCTAAGTTCAATTCCCAGCACTCATGTCCAGCTGTTCACAACTGCCTGTAACTCCAGCTCTAAGGGGATCAGATATGTCTGGCCTATCATAGTACCTACAGTCATGTGCACACACCCATACACATAATTAAGTATAATAAAAATAAATATAAAGAAAAGAAGAAAATGCCTCACAAAATGGCCACAGACCAACCTGATGGAGGAAATTCTTCAGTTGAGGGTCCCTCTCCCCTGGAGACTTTAGATTTCTGTAACGTTGACAGTTGATGCTGACGATGGCAGGCACTCACACTGGTCCTGAGACGTAAGATGAAGCTCAGTTATGCGTGGGAGAAGGCCTTGAGCAAGAGTCTCATTTTACCTGAAACTGCAGCCTCTCTCTGGAACAATAGGATGCAGAACTGGATTCTAGGCAAAGTGACAACTTAAGGCCAAGCCTGGGTGCAAAGGCAAGACTCCCCTGGGACTGTAAGATGGAGAAGGAAAAGCAAGACTTCCTGACCTTCCCAGATCAGAGCAGCCTTCCAGGAGTGGCTAGCATGTTAGAAACTATGTATCCACCATGCTAGAAACTATGTATCCACCATGTTAGAGACTATGACAGAGAAAGTTAAGTCATACATTAACCCCTTTTAGACTAACAATAGTGGAACACATTTAGAATCAACATAGTAGCCAGGTTTGGTGGTGCAAGTTTTTAATCCCAGTACTTGGGAGGCAGAGGCAAGAGGATCTCTGAGTTCAAGGTCTGGATAGCAAGTTCCAGGATACCAGGGATACATAGAGAGATCCCATCTTAACAAAACAAACAAGCAAACAAAGAATCAACATGAGAAAGCCGGGCAGCGGTGGCTCACGCCTTTAATCCCAGCACTTGGGAGGCAGAGGCAGGCAGATTTCTGAGTTCGAGGTCAGCCTGGTCTACAGAGTGAGTTCCAGGACAGCCAGGGCTACACAGAGAAACCCTGTCTCAAAAAAAAAAAACAAACAAACAAACAAACAAACAAACAAAAAACATGAGAAACTGGAAAGATGACACTGACTGCTCTTGCAGAAGACCTGGGTTTGATTCTCAGCACACACAATATGGCTCACAACTATCGATAACTCCCGTCCTTGTGGCTCCAACTCCCTCTTCTAGCTTCTAAGCCCAGAGCCTCAGGGTTCCCTGGCTGTGGAGCAGTTGTGGATGCTGTAGATGCAGGGGATGACGATGCTGCTCAGGAGGGGCTGTGCAGGACCTGCTTGCTGGCACAAATTCAGTTTTCCCTGAGCGCAAGCCCTCCTCCTTGGCTTAGCTTTAAGTAACACCAGCAAGGGCACTGTGGGGTGTCTAAGCTTAGGGGGGCTGTCGCTGGCGGTTTACCCAGCAGCTTGTAAACATCTTCCTTTACCACCTTAGACCCGCTCCTCCCTCCCTTCTTCTTCCTCCCCCTCCTCCCTCCCTTCTTCCTCCCCCTCCTCCCACCTGAGGTCCCCTCCTCCCTCCCTTTCTCTTCCTCCCCCTCCTCCCAGCCACTTCTCTCTCTCTTGGACACTGCAGTTTCCTTGTTTGAGGCTCTTGCCCACACTGGGGGGTTTGGGGGGCTCCCTCTTCCACCCCCAGAGGCTGTCAGCTCCTTTTTCTTCTGGCACATCTTTGGCTGAATTCTCTCTTTCCCTAGAATCCTTGCAAGGAAAAGAGACTAATTCTTAGCATCTGGCTGAATTAAAATAATTACATGTGAGCAGCTTTGCAACTCAGTCTTTCAGTAGGGGGATCAAAGGGAGAAGGCGGGGCCTGGGGTGGGTCCGCAAGGCGCAGGGCTTCCTGCCTTCAGCCTGGCCTGTGTGGGTGGTCGGGGACAGCAAAGGATTGCAGTGGGTACCAGCCTGCCTGTCACAGGCTTACTTTAGTAGGTAAAGAAAAGCCTTGCTCATCAGAATACTAATGCCAAGAAGGTTCCTACAGTCAGATTTGATGGAAATATATTTGGGGTCCTTATGGAGACAGGGTGAGTGTCAGCTCTGTAGTCACCCACACTTCCCCATGCCCAGTGAGGTCTTCACCTTTCCGAGGCTCTCTTGTTGACAAATGCACCTGTGTTGGAGATTAAACCCAGGACCTTTCCCAGGGTAAGCAAGCATTCCACCACTAAGCTATATACCAGCCCTCTTTTTTATTTTAAAAAATAAAAATCAGGGCCCGTAGGGTGGGGCATACTTCTAATCCCAGCTCCTCAGAAGCAGAGGCAGGCAGATCTCTGAGTTCCCGGCCAGCCTGGGGTATATAGCAAGACCTTGCCTCTACCAAAACAGATGAAAGACAATTTCTCAGTACCTTGGAATGGTCACCCTGTGGGCTCTGCAGGCTCATAGCTAACAGCAAAAACCCAGCTTTGAGAGTTGGAACTGGAATTCTGAGAGATGGCTGCATATGCAATAGAAGGCCCTGGATCTCCTTGGCTTTCCAGCTGGTTAGATCATGGTCCCTACCTGTCTTCCAGGATGCTAGCGGGGAGGACAGACCTGCCTCATCTCTGCCAGGCAAGGATGCCCCAGGCTTCCCGCTACCACATCCTATAGTTCCCCCACACCTATAAATTGTCTCCAGATTAGTAGGGAGCTCATTTCTTTCAAGTCAGCAAGCGTTTCACTCACTCTGCCCTCTGTCCCCCAGTTCTCATTTAGGGAGAGAAATGGCAGCCAGCTTCTCCACCCTGGCAGGCCTATTGCCTCTTTTTTTTTTTTTTTTTTTTACACATGACATTCTTGATCCTGAAAGAAAATCCGTGTGTATTTTTATTATGTGCCCATGTGGAAAAGCAGGTACATGGTAAGTCTTCGCAACCAGCTTCCTGGGAAACAGCTGTGCAGAACCCCCCACCCCCAGTCAGGAGAGAGATATGATATGTCAGGGAGGTGGGCTGCAGGGGGGATGGCGGAAGGAGGGGTTAGACTCCTTCTTTCTGTTTTTGTTTTTGTTTGGGAGGGGAAGCATTCAAGACAGGGTTTCTCTGTGTAGCCCTGGCTGTCCTGGAACTCGCTTTGCAGACCAGGCTGGCCTTGAACTCAGAAATCCTCCTGCCTCTGCCTCCCAAGTGCTTGGATCAAAAGTGCGCACCATTATGGCTAGCTGGATTCTGTGAGACCTCCCGGCAGGGGTTTCAGGGAGACTTGAGGGTGCTGTTTCTCCTTTGCTGAAGACTTTGGAAGGGAACAGTCCTGGAGGGAAGGAGAGAGACAAGAGGAAACCATGAGGTAAAGTGGCTATGGGGTGCAGGTCCCCTGACACGCAGCTGCATGCAGGCTTTGTGAAGGGTAGGGTAGGCGTGTTGTCGGTGCTCAGACAGACATGAGAATCCTCCCTAAAACACAGCATATAATTTCTTAGTCTCAGAAATAATTTCCCTAGTTAAATCAAAACAAAACAAAACAAAAGACTGTCTCTGATGCTTAAATATACGTGTGTATGTACTATTATGTTAGCCATATTAGCCCTTGGGAGATGGCTCAATGGTAAAGCACTCACTACACAAGCAAGAGAGGCACAGTTCCCATCCTGAGTATCCGTGTGGATGCTTAGTGGGCATGGTAACCCTGTAATAACAGCCTCTGGAGGGGGATGTGGACCCGACCTACCGGGGAGCAAGCAAGCTAGCAACCATAGCCACATTAGCCAGCTCTAGGTTTGATTGACACCTGCCCCAGAGAATAAGATGGTGAGTGATGGGGGAAGGTGCCCAACGTCAGCCTCTCTACATGCGTAAGCACATATGCACATGTACTTGAACACACGTGTACTTACACACATGTGAACACACATGCACATGTACATACATATGGAAATGAAAAAAGAAAAAAAAACCACCATGTTAATTCTGCACGAGTCGAGAAATATAGAAAAATCACCCAGAGAGAATTATTGTTGACATTTGGGTGTCTTTTATGGCTATACATATTTAGATCTATTTTGGTATGATCTGGTGCCTAGTTGTTTGGTGGTTTGGTTTTGAGACAGGGTCTTACTGTATAGTTTTTTTGTTTGTTTGTTTTTTGTTTTTTTGAGACAGGGTTTCTCTGTGTAGCCCTGGCTGTCCTGGAACTCACTCTGTAGACCAGGCTGGCCTCGAACTCAGAAATCTGCCTGCCTCTGCCTCCCAAGTGCTGGGATTAAAGGCCTGAGCCACCACTGCCCGGCATACTGTATAGCTTTTACTGGCCTGAAATTCACTCTATAGACCGGGCTGGTCTCAAACTAAAAGATCCTCCTGCCTCTGCCTCCCAAGTGCACAGATTAAAGGTGTGCCCCACCACCACCCAGCCAATATGGTACCTAGTTATCGGGCTATAAGTTTCTGTCAATAGTCTTAGAAATGTTATTCCTCATTGTGTGGGTGGACCATCATTTAAGTAATAGTTCTTTGAGCATCCTATATTCTTTTTTATTTATTTATTTTTAATCTTATGTGTATTGGTATTTTGACTGCATTTGTGTCCATGTGAGAGTGTCAGATCTTGGAGTTACAGTTGTGAGATGCCATGTAGTTGCTGGGAATTGAACTCAGGACCTTCGGAAGAGTAGTCAGTGCTCTTAAGCGCTGAGCCATGTCTCCAGCTCCCATATGTTCTTTTTTATTTGATTTGTTTCCTGTATCTATTCACTTAGAGAGAGAGAGAGAGAGAGAGAGAGAGAGAGAGAGAGAGAGAGAGAGAGAGAGTGTGTTTCTGAGACACTGTCTCATTCTACAGTCTACCCAGGTCTAGAACTCCTCTAAGTCCCAGGTGACTCCTCCTCCGGGGATCACACGACTGCGCCACCCTACCCCGCTCACAGCCTATTCTAATTGTTTCTTTTTCCTTCCACCAATGGATTTAGGTCAGCTTCCCAGACATGCAGGCGCAGTGAGTGGGAGGGAAAGTGGTCAGCTGAGGGTTTTCCACCTCCAAGAGATCACATCAACATAGGCACAGCTGATTGGATATTTTTGGAAGTTGGCCATTACCACAACAAAGGCAAGGCAGCTTGACCCTTGACCCCAAGGCCCTGCCACAGTCACTGCTGCAACCAAGGCTCCATCTCCCCAGGCTGCTGGGACCACCACCTGGACCTGGATGGCCAGCAGCACAAAGCCTCCTCACTGGCCTCCCCTCCCTTCTCTTTAGCCCCCTACTCCATCCTGGCTGGGATGTAGTTTCAAAGTCCTAGATTGTGTGTGTGTGTGTGTGTGTGTGTGTGTGTGTGTGTGTGTGTGTGCAGTTGTGCACGAGCTGGGGAGGGATGGATGCACACACTCCTTTGAGGCAGGACCTCTCCCTGACCTTGCAGTGTTCTTGTTCCTTTGGCTAGGCTGGCAGCTGCCAAGCCCCAGATCTTCCTGCCTCTGATCCCCACAGCACTGCCATTACAGGTGCCCATGAGACCATGCGGCCTTGGTGTTAAGTATGTGCTGGGATCTTAACTCAGGCCTTCATTTTTGCATAGCGAGTACACCTAACCCTGAGCCTTTCTCTACAGCCCTCCTTTTGGTTGGTTAGTTGGTTGGTTGGTTATGAGTTCTGACTATATGGGCCTGGCTATCCAGGAACTCACTACCTGTCCCTGCCTAGCTCTGGCCCTCCTTTTTAAGTAACTCGAGCATGTATGTGCTCTGCACATGTCCATCTGAGTGTGGAGGCCAAAAGACAATCTTGCTTGTCATTTTTTAGGAGCTGTGCATCTTGGGTTTTCAGACAGGCTCTCACTGGCCTGAAGCTCATCATCTGGCTGGCTGGCCAGTGAGCCCCAGGGGTCCCCCTATCTCTGCCTGTCCAGTGCTGGAGATTGCAAGCTTGATCCACCATGCCCAACAGTCTACCAGGGGTGCTGGGACATGAATTCAGACCTTCATGCCGGTGTAGCATCTACTGATTGAGTCTCTCTCCAGCATCCCGAGTCTAGTTCCACCTTCACATGCTCACATACACAATGTAGATTCAGAGGGACACACACACACACACACACACACACACACACACCATGCAATTTTTCGGGGAGGGGTTAGAGACATGGTTTCTCTATGTAGCCCTGGCTGTCCTGGACTCAATTTGTAGATCAGACTGGCCTCAAACTCAAAGAGATCCACCTGTCTTTGCCTTCCACGACACCAGGCAGCCCACGTTGGGCCTTTTTATCTGACCAAAAAGAACACTGTGCTAATTCTAGGAAATTTGGAAAATCCAACAGACCAGAAGACAATAGATGCCACCATGGTCCCGTTATCCATTTAAAAATGTCCTTTAGAGTTGGCTTGTAGGCTGATTGAGAATTCAAGCCCCTGAATCAAGAACTGGGCATGGTGGTGGTGCATGCCTTTAATCCCAGCACTTGGAAGGCAGAGGCAGGCGGATCTCTCTGAGTCTACAGAGCAAGTTCCAAGACAGCCAGGGCTATATAGAGAGACCCTGTGAAATGTGTGACTGTGGGCAGGCCACTTTGTGTCTTTCTGTAGTTCGGTTGCTTCATTTATAAAAACGGTTTCAATGCTTTTGTTTTTGTTTATCACAAATTTATTTCATATTGATTTTTTTTTTTAAAGCGATGCTGAAACATTTGATTACTAGGCTGGAGAGATGGCTCAGCGGTTAAGAGCACTGACTGCTCTTCCAGAGGTCCTGAGTTCAATTCCCAGCAACCACACAGTGGTTCACAACCATCTGCAATGGGATCCAATGCCCTCTTCTGGTGTGTCTGAAGACAGACAGTATCTCACATACATAAAATTAATTAATTAATTAATCTAAAACAACAAAAAAACCCTTTTGATTATTGAGTCTTACAGGTGCCCTCAAGTTTTACATTTATCTTCAGATCCAGGGCAAAACAGTGGATACCAGGATGCTTGACCTCTGACCTTTGACCTCTCAGTCTTCTTCCAGGGGTGGGAAGGTTGAGGTGCCTGAGGAAGCCTGGCCCTACTGCCAGAGAAAGGCTGCCTGCTGAATCCCGGAGGAAGCACAATTAGCATTCGGGGATATGCAAATTGAAGCAATCCTGCTGTTTCAGAGAAACGTAATGTTTTTTTAAGGAGATAGGGTGAAAGGCAGAAATTGCAGGAAATTATATATCTCAGGAGCGGGTTTTATCTTCCCTGCCACCGATTCCCACCGCGCACAGGCTGTGAACAGCCTCTCTCAGGCTCCAACCGAAAGCCCCAGCTCAGCATCAAACCCCCAGTCCCGGCTCTCAAGGGAACCCTGGGAGCCGGGCCTCTTCTCAGATTCACACTGTGTGACCCATCGGCTAACCATATTGGTGGGGTCCAGAAGAGAGCATCATCACACACACACACACACACACACACACACACACACACACACACACACTACAACCCAGGGTGGGATGCAGGTCAGGGATGGGGCTCGCCTAGCATGTGCCAGGTCCTCAGGTTCCACCCTCATTCCAGGCTGGGACCTTGACTTCCTGCCCCCCACCCCCGACTTTCCCACTGGGTGTCATCAGAGACATAGCTTTGCTGACAAGTTGGAAACCTCTCTGAATATCTGTCTTGTCTTCAGCGGTCCTTATGGTCCAGCAGTCACCATGTGCTCTAGGGAACTGTCCCTGGGTCTAAGGTGTGCAGGCGCGTGTGCGTATGTGTGTGTGTGTGTGCGAGCGCGTGTGCACACGTGTGTGTGCGCGTGTGCGTGTGTGCACGCACGTGTGTGTGCGCGCGTGTGTGTGCGTGCCTGTGCACACGTGTGCGCGCGTGCCCGTGTGCGTGTGTGCACACACATGTATATGTGTGTGTGCGCGCGCCTGTGTGTGTACGTGCGTGCGTGCCTGTGCGCGTGAGTGTGTGCACACGTGTGCATGCGTGTGCATGTGTGCGTGTGTGCACGCACGCGTGTGTGCGTATGTGTGTGTGCGTGCGCGCATATGTGTGTGTGTGTATGCGTGTGTGGGGGGTGTGTGGGTGTGTGCATGTGTGTGTGTGCGCGTGTGCGTGTGCGTGTGTGCACGCACATGTGTATGCGTGTATGTGTGTGTGTGTGCCTTGCGCGTGTGTGTGCACACGTGTGTGTGCGCGCCCGTGTGCATGTGTGCACACACGTGTATGTGTGTGTGTGTGTGTGCGCGCGCGCGCGCCTGTGTGTGTACGTGCGTGCATGCCTGTGCGCGTGAGTGTGTGCACACGTGTGTGTGCGTGTGTGCGTGTTTGCACACACGTGTGTGTGTGTGTGTGTGCGCGCGCGCGCCCGTGTGTGTGTGTGTGTGTGTGTGTGTGCTGGGGGTGGGATGGAGGTGAGTCTGCTGCAGCCTCACTCACCTATCACAGACAGGAAACCTGCTGTCACCCCCTTGCCAAGCTTCCCACCTAGCTGGAGTTCAGAGCATGCTTTTTTCTTTCCTTCCATTTTAGCTAGTTTGCATAGAGGCCCTTCTACATGGATTTCACACTTCTCTGCCTCCTCCATTGGAGGCTACAGAACATAATTAAGCTTACCTTGGGGAATCGGGGTCATTATTTAGAATTTCAGCTATTTCCTGGAGCCATAATGTATCACTCCAGTTCGTTCATAGCTGTGTGGCATCCAGTAAGAGCGTTACCCTCTCTGTTCCTCCACTTTCTGGTCTCCTTCTTTTCTTTTCTTTTTTTTTTTTTTTAGATTTATTTATTATTTATTATATGTAAGAACACTGTAGCTGTCTTCAGACACTTTTTCTTCTCACTCCAGCCCCACTTGCTGTAGCTGTCTTCAGACACCTCAGAAAAGGGCATCAGATCTCATTATGGATGGTTGTGAGCCATCATGTGGTTGCTGAGATTTGAACTCACGACCTTTGGAAGAGCAGTCAGCACTCTTAACCACTGAGCCATCTCTCCAGCCCCGTCTTGGTCTTTTCTTTATTTCCTACATTTTATTTATTTGTGTTGCATGTCTATGCGTATAGGCACATGTGTGCTCTGGCAAACGTGAAGGTCTAAGAATGGCTTGCAGGATTTGCTTCCACCATGTGGGTCTCTGGGATCGAACTTAGGCTTAGTGGCAGGGGCTCAGCCTCAGTGGGCCTTTGTGTGTGTGTACGTGATCGAGAGTGTGTCACAGGGTCTCACTATGTATGCCTGGTCAGCCTGGTCTAGAAATTGTAACTGTCACTATGTAGATTAGGGCTTTGTTTTGTTTTGTTTTGTTTTGTTTTGTTTGGGTTTTCGAGACAGGGTTTCTCTGTGTAGCCCTGGCTGTCCTGGAACTCACTCTGTAGACCAGGCTGGCCTTGAACTCAGAAATCCACCTGCCTCTGACTCCCAAGTGCTGGGATTAAAGGTGTGCGCCACCACTGCCCGGCCTTAGGCTGGCTCTGAACTCACAGAGATCTGCCAGCCTCTACCTCCTGAGTGCTGAGCCACCCCTCCTCCAGCCTACCTGCACAGAACTGTTGACAGGATTAAATGAAGCATAGATACGAGGGAGCAGTGGTAGGATGGCTCAGTGGGTAAAAGCCCTTGCTGTGGGAGTGTTGAGAACCATGTAAGAATTGGATCTGTAGTTCTCAACCTCTGGGTTGTGACCCCCCAGGGCTGCCTATCCGATATCCTGCATATCAGATATTTACATTACGATTCATAACAGTAGCAAAAGTATAGTTATGAAGTAGGAACAAAAAGAATTTCTGGTTGGGGGGGAGGGGTCAGCCCAACACGAGGAGCTGTGTTAGAGGGCCGTAGAAGCACTGGATACTCAGGGTGAGCAACTGTAATCCCAGGGTTCCTACAACAAGATGGGGAGCTGACAGGCCAATCCCCAGAAGCTTCAGGGCCAACCGGGCTGACCTGCAGGGCAGTGAAGAACAGAGACCTTGTCTCTGTGTGTGGAAAGTAACGAACACCTTGGTGGCCCCCTGCCTTCCACAGCATGCCCAGACTCGCACACATACTCACGCATGCAAATTCACGCACACACATGTACATACACTCACACACATACGCACACACCCACGCACGTGTACACACTCACACATATGCACACACACACTCACACATATGTACCCACCCATGCACATACACGCATGTGTACACACTCACTCATATACATGTACTCACACACATGTGCACACATACAGTCACACATATGCACACACCCATGCATGTGTCCACACACATAGGCATACACACACATGAACACATACATGCACACACTCACGCATAGGCATGTTACAGGACACATATGCACACACTCACACCTATGCGTACACCCACGCATGTGCATACGTACACACAGGCACACATACATGTGTTGCCCTCTGCCTTCCAGAGCATGCCCACATTCACACACATGTGGACACACACGTACGCACATACTCACACATATACATGTACACACTCACACATATATGCACACACACATGCCTCTGAACATGCATACACACACACACACACACACACACATTAAAAAAGTCAGTGGGCACATTACATTCCGCTTTGTTCTACTGCCACTCTCATAGACACAGGACAGTTGGTTATTGACAGTTTCATATACTTCCACCCAAAAGTAGGTGACACTCTGCAAACGGTAGCCCCAGCTTTTCTCGTTCTGATGCCAGGGTAAACCCAGGACTGTATGCATGCTAGGCAAGTGCTGTGCGCCCCAAGACCTACTCCCAGCTTCTGTTCACTGTTGACGTAAGCTTTCTGCCCCTCCGGGTCTGGCAAGGCCCTCTGAAGGTTCTTCAAAGGGCAGCGAAGGCCTTGGCTGCCTGGCCGTGCTGCTGGGCTTTTCCAGTGTGTGCTTGGTTTGTCACGTGAGAGGCTCCTGAGTTCTCTCAGGTAAGACTGTCAGGAGGCCCTGTAGAGTCAGGACTGAGCCTCTGACCTCCCTCTGATCTTGCAGGAGCTGTCCCCATGGCTTCCCTGAGCAGACTCTGGTCCCCTGAAGCCACTATGGGAAGACATCAATGCCAACTTTGCAGTTACTCAGGCCCCCATGCCAAGCCCAGAGTCCTTGTTTTGTCCCCCCTGCCCGTCCTGGTGCCTTTGGCTAGTGTTCTGAGGTGGGCCCGTTAAAGCCCTGACGTCTGTTTGGGCTGTACTTTGTGCAGCATGGGGCAGGTGGGTTAACTCCTTCTCTTCCTCCTCCCCTCCTCTTCTTCTTCCTCTTCCTCCCCCTCCTCTGGAAAGTGGGAAAACGGGAGTTTTTCAAGTGGAGAATGGAAAGGTGAAGGGTCCAGGTGGCACCTGACATCTAGGGAATGCTTGGCTAGTCCGCCATGCCCTTGTTCTGGACCAGAAACTCTGGGGCATTCTGGAAGCTCCAGTATCCTAGATCCTACAAGGTCTTAGACCCCTAGCCTCCTCCTCTCGGGTGGGCAAGGATGAGGGCCCTCCTGTACCGGTTGCTATGTGCAGCAGGCTCTTCTCTCCTGGTGACCTGCTTGTACAGGCCCAGGGGCCACAGACACCGAATGCTCTTGTGTAGCCAAGGCTAGCCCAGAGGTAGCCTAGACCTCACCATCTTCCTGTCTCAGCCTCCGAAATGCTGGCATCACAAGCTTGTGCCACCACAGCCTGCTCAAGTCAGTCTACCACAAAGAAAGCAGGGAAGTGAGTCTGGTGAGAGGCAGTTTGCTGTTGGTCAGCAGGCAACCAGGGTGCACGTGAGGCTTGACTCCAAGTGTTTGAATCTCTGCTTCCCTAGTCTCCAGCTGCCATAGGTTAGTCATTTTCCATCCCCAGCTTCTTTGCTTAGAAGAGGTGACAAAGGCAAAATGGTTGTTGACTGGCTGAGTGGTGGAACGGATAGCCCTGCTTATGTGGACATCCTATGTCCCAGTGGGAAGACGCACAAGGTGGGGAGATGAGGGAAATGGGGAGAAATAGTAGGCCTCACACAGCATCTCCTGCGCTCCGTGTATGCCGATCTGAGTCTTCGGTTCTTGTTAGCTCACTTTATCCTCCCGAGCTTATGAGGTAGATACTGCCATTGCTCCTGTTTTAGAGATGAGGGCACTGAGCACGGAAGCGGGCAGTGAGCTGCCCTAGGTCACACAGCTGGGAAAGAATGGAGCTGTCTCAGGCGGTATCTGAACTCCTAGCTGGCGCGCATGACTCAGCCTCTCCCTGTCAGTCAGCCTTGTGGCAGCTGTCTTCTTCTCCACCATCATTTGGCCTCCACCGGTCATTCGCCTCCAGAAGAGAAGAGACGGAAAGAGAAGCTGCCTGAGAAGCAGGCTGAACCCCGAGGGCCTTCAAGAACCCCAGGGTTTTCACTGGGAAGGCTACACAGGGCTAGGTGAAAAGGACGGACGTTGATTGGCTACGCCCAGCCAGAAGAGGCTGAGAGGGCAGAGCCAAGAAGTGGGAGGGGCTGGTGTCCTCGGGGGGAGGGGGGATGGGGGGGGGTCAGAGCCTGAGAAAGATGGAGTCTGAGGGGGCGGAGTCTGAGAGAGAGCGGAGGTGGGGGTGGGGGTGGGAGGTCGGGATCCCTCTCAGAGAGCCTGGCTGCTTCTTTGCAGGGCAATGGGTCAGGGAGCTGTCTGGGGATCAAAATTAGCTCTGCTTGTTGAGCTTGCTACTCTCCTTGTCCCCAAGTCCCTCCCTCATACCCCTTCTATCCTCCACTCTGAGCCTTTGGCCCCCGATTTTGGTCCCTGTCCCATCCTCCTCAAAGCGTTGGCTGGGCACACTGTAGTTAGTGGAAGGGGACACCTAACCTCGAGCGTCCTTTAGGAATCACACAGGACCATGGGGCATCGTGGACAGTGCCAGGCTTTGGGGGTCAGCAGACCACCATGCCCAGAATGGCCATTGGTTGCCACGTCACCATGGTGAGCACCAGAAGGGATTACACACTGAACACTTCACACACTTGGCCACCTGTGCTCCCCATTGCCACCCATGAACCCCAGAGGCTCTGAGAGGTTACCTCCTCTCCTTGGAGTCACATAGTTCCAAAGTGGCAGAGCTAGGATTTGAACCCAGGGCAGCTTCAGATGCATCTGCTTCTCCAGCCAGCTGGTCTACCAGGCATACTTACAGTGTTACCCTATCTGCCCTTGCCTGTCCCTGGAATCTTCCTGTCTCACCACTCTGTCTTCCCTCCTTTCCAGGATGTGGCCACAATGCAGTTCTGTGCCAACAAGCTGGATAAGAAAGATTTCTTCGGGAAATCCGACCCCTTCTTGGTGTTTTACCGGAGCAATGAAGACGGAACGTGAGTCTTCCCCACGCACCCCCAGAGCATCTGTACATCAGGCAGGGCTGGGAGGCCATGACCACCCCTGAGAACCCTGCCGTGTGGACTTGGTGCCCTCATAAAGCCAATGTGGAGACCTGGTATTGCTCTCTGGAGGCTCTTAGCAATGGTGGGCACTGTGTATGCCCCAGGGAGTATAAATCAGGGCAAGGGCCAAAAAACTCCATGCTGCACAACTCAGCCACCCCCCCCCCCCCAATTCAGAACACCCTCAAAGGTCCCCCAACTGCACATCGGACCAGGCAGTGCTATGACCTTTCCCCCATGGCCCCCACATTCTACCATCTATATATTCAGAATTACAGAGCGGAAAGGCCCCAATCTCCCTCCCCGTTAAGGGACATGAACACAGCACAGTGGCCAATGTGGGTCGGCAATACAAGGGCTGAAGACCTGAGAACCTAGGTCCCTCCCATCGACCAGTTGTCTGACCCAGGTCAAGTTACTCCCCCTCTCTGGGCCTATTTTCTCATCTCTGAAATGAAGCAGTTAGAGGAGGTAGTCTCCGTGGTCTCTTTAAGTAGCCAGGTTCTGGGATTCTACAGAGGACGGAAGTAATGAGGTCAGAAGGGTTAATTGAAGAAACTCAGCAAGGAAGAAAGGGGTCCTTAGAGTGGAGTGAGGAACAGAGAGCACTTAACAGGGCCGGGAAGCAAACCTCATGCAGAGCTAAAGCGCAGGGAACACCGGCCCCCATGTGCTGTGCGCACGCGTGGTGTGTGTGTGTGTGTGTGTGTGTGTGTGTGTGTGTGTGTGTGTGTGTGTGTGTGTTGGGGGCAGGGCAGCAGCAGGCAGGAGGTGCATTTCGGTGCAAGAGAGAACTGATTTTTAAACCTGAACTACCAAACGGGAATTGAGGTGCGATCATCTACATAACAAAGGACTGCTTTGTCTCCTTGAGGGCTCCCTGCAAGATGCTTTAAATAATTCCCGAGGACTCCAAGTTGGCATTAGTGGGGAGAAAGAAGAAAGGCTCGGTTGTTCTCTCCAACCGTGCACTGTCCCTTGCAGAGAGGTTGAGCCCTCCTAGCCCTTAGGGCTCTGGCGGTGGGCAGGAGGAGGGGTCGGGGCAGGAGAGCAGCAGGGGGAGGGGTGTGTAGAGTGGGCTGTGTGGGAAGGTTCTGGGGTTCATGACTGTGACTGACGAAGGAGCAGGTGGGAGGGGCCGAGCTGAACTGTGGGTGGGAGCGAGGCAAGGAGGGGCAGAGGGGCTTCATGAAGACCCAAGGGGACCAGTGCTATGGGCCTTTTCTGGTACTGGGGTCAGGGGAGCCCAGAGTGCTGGGGACACCCAAGGAACTGTTCTGATGGCCGTGGCCCTGGGAGTCATTTGGGGGTGAGTGTCACTCGGGTGTGACTGAGTATTGGAGAAACTGACTGGGGACTGTAACGCGCTGGCCAGTGCACTTCCCCACTCAAGACAGACACTGAGCTAGAGGAAGGTGACCATCCAAGGAATGAGAGGAGAAGGGGGGCCTTGGGAATACCCCCAGATAGGAAAGAACCAGGAACTTGAAGGGCCATCAGCCTGGAGGCAGGAAGCCGGGATATCTCCGAGCTGTTCTGTCTTGTCTGGCTCCACGTTAGCCACCCCTCTGCCCTTCCAGAGGCCACAACCAAGCTAGCTGCTTACAGGGCCCTGGCCTGGCATTAGTAGTTACAACTGAATAATTTTGGGCAGCTGTAACCCAACAGAACCTTCTAGCATGATAGAATGCTCCCAGACAGAATGGTCACTGTATCATTTCTCCTTTAGCTGTGATGAAAAATCCCGACAAAGGCGATTTAAGGAAGGTTTTGTTTTGGCTCCTGGTTGGGTTGGAGGTATGTCTGTCATGGCATCAGGGTGGGGAGGTCAAGGCTGTAGGAACTGGAGGCAGCTGGCCACATTGCATCTGCAGTCAGGAGGAAGCAGATGCAAAATGCTGGGTGGTGCATGGGTGTGAGTGTGTGTGTGTGTGTATGTTTGTGTGTATGCGTGCACTTTCGTGTGAGTGGATGCATGTGGATGCTTGTGCGTGCACGTGTGAGTGTGTGGTGTGTGTGTGTGTGAGAGAGAGAGAGAGGGGAGAGAGAGAGAGAGAGAGAGAGAGAGAGAGAGAGAGAGAGAGAGAGAGAGAGCGCATAAGTCAGAAGATAACTTTTGGGAGTAGGCCCTCTCCTTCCACCATCTGGGTCCTAGGGATTAACTCGGGTCATTAGATGGCACCTTTACCTACTGACCCATTTCTTCAGCTCAAGCCGTTGTGTGTTGTTGTTGTTGTTTTATTTTGTTTGTTTGAGACAGGGTTCCTCTTTGTAGCCCTGGCTGTCTGGAACTCACTCTGTAGACCAGGCTGGTCTTGAACTCGCAGCCTCTGCCTCCTGAGGGCTGGGATTAAAGGCGTGCGCCACCACCCTACTATTTTTTTCCTTTTTTGTTTGTGTCGGTTTGTCTGTCTTTAGCTATTCTTTTAATATCATTTTACCATCAAGTGAAACTCAGGGAAAGGATTGCCTGGGGATGCACATCTGGCTCTGGGACTGGGACTCACATCTGTCTGGCAGATGGGTGACACGCCCACACCCATGCTCCAGCTGTGTGTAAAAATGAACCTTCTACAGGAACCACTTGGCCTAGGGGAGCCTGGCACCAGGCAAGGGCAGCGGGGTATCTGAGAAGCCTATGGGTCTGACTGTGGTAGAGACTGCAGAGAGTTTAAAGGGAGCCCTTTGCAGCTAGCGCCTAGGGCAGAAGCAGGACCACCCAGGGTCCAAGAAGCAACATGGAGAACAACTGGACTGGGGGTTAGGAGACCTGCTGAGCTCTTGGGCCTTGACTGAGGAAGGACGGAGGTCTGTGTGGGCGGGCTGAGGAGGCAGGGTAAATCCACCCTTTGAGAGACTATTCCAAGGTAAATCCCTAAAGTCCAGGCGGCTTCTGAACAATCTGGCTACCCTCCCCTCCCCTCCTCCCACCCCTGTGGGCCACGTGCCCTAGTCCCAGGCAGCCGGAGGTTGGGGGGCCCTTCTGCCCCAGCCCCTCCTCCAGCTCCAGGGTAAGCTACAAGGTCTCCCACGTGGATCTCACACTCCAGTGGGTGGGCGGGAAGGAGCACGGGAGAGAGACACTCAGCCGCTGACAAGAATGACATTTTTGACTTGAAAATTACTAAAGAAGAAACAGGCACAGGCTGTGTGGGCTCGGGTGGGGCCCTGGCGCTTCCTGGTGACCTTTCCAAGCTGGAATGTCACCCGGAGTGGGTGCTGGAGGAGCTTTGCCCATCCTTGAGGTAGGGCTGCTCCTAAGACAGGCTAGGCACAGCAAGAGGGGTGGGCAGCACACCATGCCGGCACGGTGGAGAGAGCCCATTCTACACGGCTAGCAAAGCAGATTCCAGCCAGAAGGGCTCAAGGGATCTCAGGTGCCCCAAGGACAGGGCTTTGCTCAGTCGGGATGCAGAGTTCCTGCCTGGGTCCCATTTATTTATTTTTATTTTTATTTTTTTTGAGATGGTGTCACACAATGTAGCCCTCGCTGGCCTGGAACTCATAGCAATTGAGCTGCCTGCCTCTGCCTTCCAAGTGCCGGGACCAAAGGTGTGAGCCACCATACCTGGCAGGCTCTTGGGCCGCTGTTAGATAGAGCTCAGTGTTGTCAAGCATCGATCAGCTGAATGTCCCTGGCCCTCATCAGTTTCCTTTAAAATATGACTAGGGGCTAGAGAGGCGGCTCAGCCATTAAGAGCACCCATGTTCCCACAAGAGATCTGGGTTTGGTTCCCAGCATCCATGCTGGGTGATTGCCAGTCACCAATAGCTCCAGATCTGACATCCACTTCTGGCCTCCGGGGCAATTGCATAGGCGTGGTACATGTGCAGTAGTACAAAATAAAATAAATAAATGGATTTGTTGTTGTCGGAGATCAGGTTTCTCTCTGTAGCCCTGGCTGTCCTAGGCTCGATTTGTAGACCAGGCTGGCCTCGAACTCACAGAGATCCACCTGCCTCTGCTTCCTGAGCACTGGGATTAAAGGAGTGTGTGCCACCACTCCCACGTCCAGCTTTTTCTTCTTCTTCTTCTTCTTCTTCTTCTTCTTCTTCTTCTTCTTCTTCTTCTTCTTCTTCTTCTTCTTCTTCTTCTTCTTCTTCTTCTTCTAATGGTGATAGCAAAGCAGAAGAGAGATGGAGGCAGGAAGATCAGAAGCTTAAGTCCATTCTAATCTTCATGAGACCCTAGCACAAAAGCCAAACCAAAACAAACAAAAGATGTTTGACTATCTACTAGGGCTGGCCCTTGTTCTAGGCTACACCATCATCAACAATGGGAACACTTCCTGTTCCTGCGGACCTTAAATTTTACTGACAGAGCACAATGGGATGAATAAGGAGAGACACAGGCCGTGTCAAGCAGTGACAAATGAAATGTGAAAGGAAAGCCAAGAAGGAGAGAGACAGGGGGTGTCAGAGCCAAGGTTTGTCCGTTTGAGACAGAGCAGTTGCAGAGTTTCTGGAGGGGATGGCTGGCCGGAAGGTAGAGAAGATTGAATGGGGAGCCAGGGGATAGAAGTGTTCAGGAAGGGAGAGCAGGCACACACGTGCACCCACCCACCCATCTAGTCCTGAGGTTCAATTCCCGGGTCCCCAGGAAAGGCACTACCCAGAGAGAAAGGGCTTGGTCACAGTCACACAGGCCAGCCCCAGGGCAGTGGCTGGAACTCAGGTCTCTGACATCCCCCACAGGATGTGCTGCTGCTCCAGTCAGGGCCCTAGCTAGTTCAGAAACCCCTGGGTTGTGCTGTCTTGCTCTAGCCTGCCTGTGGCTGTTGAGGTTGGTGCCTCCAGTCAGAAGTCAGAAGGCCGCGCGCGACATTGGCCATCTGAGCTTTGGGCCTGACGCTTTTCCTCCACTCCTCTTGGCCAGGTTCACCATCTGTCACAAGACGGAGGTCATGAAGAACACCCTCAACCCAGTGTGGCAAACCTTCTCCATCCCTGTGAGGGCCCTGTGCAACGGAGACTATGACAGGTGAGCTAAGGAGTGCCCCCCACATCCTTTTCTATCCTGGCAAACAGGGCCTCCCCAGCAGTTATCAGACTGCCATGGCAGAGTGGGGATTAGAGCCCCCTGCCTCTATCACCGCCCATGTGTTCTGTTTTCCTTTGAAAACACACACACACACACACACACACACACACACACACACACACACACACACCTGCAGCTTCCTGTCTACTCTATAAGGGACAGAGCACAAGTGTCCTCATCACTGGGGTCTGGAGCTCTTAATAGCCCTGGCTGGGGCAGATGGCAGCAAGCAAGGGATTAGGGGAGTAGAGGCAGGAGGGGGTCTATCTCCAGCAACCCCACTCTTGGCCAGTAGACTCTGGAGTCAAGATCCCAAGGAGACTCCCCGCCAACCTGGTGGGCAAAAGTGAGGATGAGGTGAGGGCTAGGAGCAATGACAACATTTATGAAGTATTGTCACATATTATATACAAGCTCTCCTTCTCTTCCTCATCTCCGTGTGTCAGTACCAGTGCCTGAGTTCACCCCTGACTGACTAAGGAGCTGTCAGCCCGGGCAAGCTCTGACCTGTCTGTCTCTCGACTGTCCTTCTCTGCAAAGTGAGCACAGAAACACCCACTGACACACACATACACACACACCCAGGGCTGCTCCTGTGAGGCCAGCGGGAGGCTGAAGAGGCCAGTGGGGGCTGTCTACACAGTCAGCATCTCCTCTGCTCTTTTTTTGAGCCCCTGCCACCTAGCTTGGAAGTTGTCTGGGAACAAATGTGCCCACCCCACCTTCCACTTAGCTTTACAGAGCTTAAGTATCCGTGGGGGAGGCAGACATTAATCCAGTAATCACACAGAGAAACATGTCATTACCCACTGCAGAAGGTGCTGGAGGAGCAGGAGGCCAGATGGGTGCCACGAGATAGGATTGGTCTGCCCAAAGTCACCCAACCACTGGCTGAAGAAGGGGGGGGGGGGGTCTGCTGGATGTTCCCACAGAAGCCCTGGGGCATCAGAGCAGACGCCTTGGGGATACACTGGGACTCTGCACAGGGTTTCCAAGGGGGTATGGAGAAGGGTGCTGAGCAGGTGGATGTTGTCCTGGTATCCACTTCCTTCCAGGGACACTTACAGGCTGCTGGTCTAAGATACAAAGTCCTCTTGGCTGGGACAGAAACACAGCAGTCTTTCCCCAGGTATTCAGTGCTTTGTGCCTGGTGCTGAGTCCCTGACTATGTGGCATTCAAGGGCAGGTGGCTGTCTCTGTCTTTTGGGACCTTCTGGTCTGACCATGGAAGCTCAGACGGACACACACGCTCTGTAGATGGCTAAACAATTGTGCAAGATGAGCTTGGGGACCAAGGTGAATGTTGTGGTCAAACAAATTCCCCCTGCCGCCCCCACACATGCCTCGCTGGCTCCCAGGGCACCTGGAGTGGGGGAGGGGACAGGACAGCATTAGATTCTGGAGACACCTGGAAGGCTGGGGGTGTGGGTATTGGGGGAAGGGCTTGAAAGGGTGAGAGAACAGGCAGTATGTAAACATAAACCTGCCTCCCTAGAGGAGGGACCCCCAGGTCCTGAGAACTCAGCTGTATCAGCGACTGCCAGAGAGAGAGAGAGACAGCCAGAGAGAGAGAGTCATTGTGACTGAGGCTGGTCCCCTGGAGCCAGCGTGACTGAGAAGAGTGTTTGGTGTGAAGTGCAGACAGGCCTGAGCCCAGCCCCATCTTCCTCCAGGGTGGCTGGCTCTCTTTCTCTGTGGCTGGGCACAAATTGTCTGTGACATGATTGGCAGCAGAATTAATCCCGGGGCCAGTGTGTCTGGTTGGCTCTCACCCAGGCCTAGCATTGCCCCCAGAGCCCACCGAGGAGGTGCTGCATCAGAGACCACAGTCCCTCTCCTGTAGACCCTCTGGCAGACTCAGTACAGAGTTTATACCCTCCTAGGCAGTCACTGTGCTGGGTGCTTTGGGGACCCACTGGACTCTTAGACTCAAGCCTACTGCTCAGGTTGTCCTCAAGCCAGTGGGGAGGAAGACAGGCCCCATCACAGATAAGGGTCTCAGAGACACCTCCAGTCACACTAGCTCTATGAAGGACTAGGAGGAGCTTCCACCTTGGCTGTACCTCATAAGAGGCCCAGAGAAGGCTCCACTCCAAGCTGGCTCTAAAATCTTTCCTAATGGCCATGACACAGTGTGACAGAGCAGCTGTGAGGTGCATCTGGGGGGCTCAGAGAAACTTTGTTCAAAGCTGAGGGCCTTGAGGACCTGAGACGAGGGCACCCTAAAGTGGTGGATTCAAACCTTAAAGCATTTCAAGGTCCTTTTGAGATTAATCTCAAGTGGTTCAGAGGGACAGGGGACGGCAAGAGGGAAGGTCCAAAAGACCTTGGTATCTGGCTGGCTGGGGAAGACATGAGTGGGCTATGCTCTCATTTGGCACTCAGTACCACAGAGAGAGGTACAGAACAGGAGTTGGGTGGGGAGGTGGGTCTGGGGGCAGTGGGACCCAGCTTCTTTCTTTTCTTTTCCTTTTCTTTTTTAAGATTTTATTTACTTATTTTATATGAGTACACTGTATATGAATACACTTTAGACATACCAGAAGAGGGCATCGGATCCCATTACAGATGGCTGTGAGCCACTATGTGGTTGCTGGGAATTGAACTCGGGACCTCTGGAAGAGCAGTCAGTGCTCTTAACCACTGAGCCATCTCTCCAGCCCCTGGCTAGATTCTTACTGAATAGGTTTAGTGTGTGGGGTTCCCTTTTGTCACAGCCTACAGGCAACACAGCTTGTTTGGAAAGAACCATCTTAAAAGAAAGTTGTGTTTGTGTTTCAAGATGAGCAAACACTGTCATTCTAATCTTAGAAAGAAAAGTGGCTGGAAGCCAGGCACAGTGCAAGGGGGAGGGGACTGAGGCCATGTCGGGGAGGTCACAAACCCAGAGTAAGGAGGCAGAGGAGATGAAGTGGGAGACAGGAGAGGGCTGAGGAAGGGCCCCTGCCAGGTAGCTAAACCGGGAGAATATTCTGGAAGGCTGGATATCTCTACTAAAAGAGAGCAGTACCCCAGGTTGATGGGCTGAAAGTGCTTCATGCTGTTAAAATTATGGGATGCTTAGGATGTGAGTCATACTGGTCCCGACTGGCTTAAACACAGACTCTCATATTGTGAAAAATAGCCTTAGGAACCTCTCTCATGATGTGAGGAACCATTTCACAGATGAGGAAAATGGAGGGTCGTGATGGGCCCATTTTTCATGTGTGAAAGTGGAGGGTCATAGTTCATGTCAGAGCAAGACACTGCCTTTCCTTCTGCAGATGCCACCTCTGGGGCTCATCCCTGGTCTGGGGTCTCCTTGTCTCTTATCACTTTCCCATGTGTCTCCAGTCCCAAAGCCAAACCTGAGTGGCCCAGCTGAGCAGAGCTGAAGTCAAAGGGGGTAGTAGGATAAGACCCCATCCAGCCCTGGGGTGGCTGTGGGGACAAGAAGCACTTCCCTGGCATTGCCAGACTCTGCCCTTCTCTCTTTGGAATTCTGGGAGTTGAGGATAAACCAGGTCTGCTCAGGGCAGGCTGCTCTTCCCCAGTCACGCCTTGGCCGTGAACAGACAGGTCGTAAGAGTGGGAACTGGGCTGCAGAGTGCTCACCTTAGCTGGGAGTGTTCCATCGGTACCTCAGTGCTTCCAAGGGGCCTCTGGACCCTGAACAGTGACAGTGACATAGAGAGCAAGCAACCAGGCTCACTACCTAACGCTCCAAATGTCACTGCAAGGGCTGCCTTAGCAGCCCTGTGAGATGGGACAGCCCATGGCTATCTCCCTACTGCCTCGGTCTCCACAGTTTCTCTCAGGAGTATCTGCTAGGGGAGGGAACACTTTGAGGACCTGTCAGCCCTAGGGCCTTGAGGGCAGGGGAGGGGGGCAATATTCCTTCTCCTACCCTGAGTGGTCATTAGCACCGGTCATGGTCCAGAGATGACCACAGCGTATACACCATGGTCAATACTCTGGGAGGGGACCTGGAGACTTCACCTGCACCCCCACTGGCCAGTCTCTCTCTAATATGGCTTTGGGATTCCAGCCCTGGGTGCCAGGGGCCTGGGACACTGACTCCCGGCCTTCGTCTGTATTTTGTGAGATCGGGAACCATTACCAGCATAGCCCATTCACAGAGGTGTTAGGTGACCCCTGCCAGCTAGCTGGAAAGCATGAACGCCTAACATCTGCCAGGCACCATCCTAGGAGCCAAGCTGACAGCAGAGAGCAAAACCATCTCTGACCCATGGAGGACATTCTGACAGACAATAGGATTGTCTGAGGATGAAGAGAAGGTTGAGTGTGCCTGACAGAGCTGTGTCAGTGCCCACAGGGTGGTTGGAGACAGCACCCTCACAGAGGACATAACCATCCCAAGTTCACAGGGTAGCAGCCATCAGAGCTACATAGCCAGTACCCGCAGGATCTGGGGCACCACCCTGGGCTACTGTCTCTAGAACAATGTCCTTCCTTGCCCTCCTCAACCCCTTCCCTGAGACTGGAGTTCTTAGCCTTTCTGTGCCAAATGGGATATTGGTTTTATGGGCCACTGAGAGCTGTCTCCTTCACCCAGAAGAACATTCTCTTGGCTCTTATGGCTAGGTCATAGCCAGTCTGAGAATAACCTGGGTGAAGGGACAGAGCTCAGGCCTGTAGGTCCCAAATCCCATCTGCTGTGACCAGCCTTGCAGCAGATATGTGGGCGAACAGAGACAACGGGCTTCTCCCCAGGCCTGCCCATGAGTCTGGGAGCTGTTCTTTCTCTTTCTTCCCCACCCAGGCCCAGGCTGGAGGCGCAGCCTCTGAGTTCAGCAGCCCCTCCCCAGGCTGCTTAGGGGAGGCCCAAGGGACACAAGGGGAGCTTCCTGTCCCCTGGGGAGCTTCTAGCCACCACCCCATCCACACTGCACCCTGGACCTGCTGATTCTGAGTCAGCCAGGATGTGAAACCTAAGCCTGAGTCTGAAGAGGGCAGGCAGTAGCTCTGCAGTTTGCCGGGGCTCCTGGAGGATTCTTCAGAGGCGTTCACAACCAAAATCCCAGACAATGGAATAAGTCAGGCCCTTTGACTTAGAGATTTAATTTTTTTTTTAATTTTTAAAAATTATTTATTTCATGTATATGAGTGCACTGTTGCTGTCCTCAGACACACCAGAAGAGGGCATCAGATCCCATTCCAGATGGTTGTGAGCCACCGTGTGGTTGCTAGGAATTGAACTCAGGACCTCCGGAAGAACAGTCAGTGTTCTTAACCGCTGAACCACCCCTCCAGCTGGAGATTTAAATTTTTTATTACATGTGTTTATCTATTGGTGGAGGAGGAGAGTGTGCGTTCTCTGCGGCTCACCTGTGGAGGTGGGAGAACAGGTTTCAGGAGTCAGTTCTCTCTGTCTACCCATGCGGATCCCAGGAATCACACTCAGGTTGGCAGGCTCAGCCACCATGTCTTTATCCACAGAGGTATCTCGCCAGGCACACACTCAGTACCTCTGTCTGTGCTCTGGGTAGCAAGAGTTACTGTCACCAGGGCGGTCCGTTTCACAAGAGTATTAGGAGCTCTCTACCAGCTGCAGGATTTTTTCATTTGTTTGTTTTTGGAATGGGGCCTCACAGTGTAGCCTTTGCTGGCCTGGAACTCGACCTGTAGATCAGGCTGGCCTTGAACTCAGAGATCTGCCTGTCTCTGCCTCCTGAGTGCTATTAAAGGTGTGTGACACCACAGCCCAGCTTTAAATAAATTTTATGTAAAAAGGCATTCGTGCATAGTTAGATGCTATGGAAATCAAGAGACATTTTCTAGACATCCCAACACACACACACACACACACGCACACGCACACGCACACACACACAGAGTGAGCTATCCTGGAAGGCCCATACTAATGCCATTCTACAGTGGGGCTTGTGGCTCAAGAGGTGACGTGCCATCTCTAGGCCACAGGGCTCAAGTCCAATGTCCAAGCCAAAGCCACCAATGCCACACCTGGCCTCTTTGTAGTGCCTTCAGAAACTTAGGCACGGTGATAACGCATCATTTTAATAGTCTGGCTCAAGGAACCACAGAGTTTGCATTTATAAAATAAGAACGCAAAGGTTACCTTTAAACCACGCCTCTGTATCAGCTTCATATCGTTCCATTGACAGAAGGCTAGCCCATACATGCACAACCTTCTGGGGATCCCAGGGTTCTTCTGGAACTTTCTTCTGCCTCATTCTGTGACTCTGCCCCCCTACACACACACACACACACACACACACACACACACACACACACACACACACACACACACACACACGAGCCTGGAGAGACTCATCTGAAAGGAGACAGCGCCCCCTCCTGGGAGCCACACAATTCCCAAGCCAACTCCTGGCAGAGTTGAGATGGACCACACCACGGTGGGATAAACAGATGTTAATAGAAGAGAAGCCAGTTCAAACTGCTTTCTGCATCCCATCTGGACCTCAAGACCAGAAAACCCACACTTCCTGGGCCTCTCCCACCTTTCTAGACCCCTGGTGCTGCCCGGCAGCTTCCCCATTCCCTGGCATCCCAGAGGACAAAGCAGACAGCACCAAGGGTTAACCGGCAACCCTCCACCTCCCTCCTCCTGCTTCTGGTCCTCTAGCCTGTTGCCATGGGAACAAGGCTAAAAATAAGATGGGCTCTCAAAGCCCAGCCCCATGCTTAGGAGTCAAAACAAACTAATTAAAGCAGCCTGGGTTAGAATGTGAAGAAAATCCACCCTTTCTCAGAGGCCAGTCTCAGGGATGGTAAGCTCACAGGCCACCCCAAGTCATGGTCTAGGGATCTTTTCTTAATCTGCAGGGCTGGGGCTGGCTCTTCACCAGTCACACCTTCAGACTCAGGGTCCTTCCTGCCAGGAAGTCTTGTAATCCTTTCCCTGACTTTATTGTGAGATCTGCCCCGTCATGGCCCTACCACAGGTAAATGCCCAGTTTGGCTTCCTTCTGAGGCTTCTACTCCATCTAAGAAGGCAGGAGGAGTAGAGGCCTGAGGCTGCTTCAGCCAAATCCTTGAAATCTCAAGATGTCCTGCCATGGTTCTGGGGTGGCCTTTGCCCCTAAGACCTTCACTAAAAGGGTCTTAAGATGGGTTTTCTTTGCACACAGGCTTGGAACACAGAGGAATGTTTGCACGCATTCCTCCTGGTCCAGGAGCAGGAGGCCTGTCCTCCGGTTCATCCTACCCAGAATTCTTTGCTGTTTGTTTTCCAGGACCATCAAGGTGGAGGTATATGACTGGGATCGCGATGGCAGGTAAGGGCAGGAGGGCGAGAGAGAGGTGGGTGGATCTAGGCAGCCCCAGGAAGCTAGGCAGGCCCATCCAGGCACTCTGGGAATGAGGGGCTGCGTCCCATGCTGGTTGTTCTGCTGTCAAAGTAGCTTAGACCCATGGAGGTCCTGCAGGACAGGATGCTGAGAGCCCTCCTCTTCCCAGCATAGCTGCCAGCAGCCAGCCAGTGCCCACACTCTCCTCAATTGCAGAACTGGGAATGCTCGGAAGTGTCCATTATAGGACACTGAGCATGACAGACACCTCCTTTTTTCTGTGTGAAGCCTTGGGCAAAGCCCTGTAGGAAGACTGTGGAGGAAGAGCCGAATACCTAGAGACATCCCACAGTCCAGCGAGGCTCACTGTAAACACGGAGAATAGACTTAGGTCTGTAAGGACAGCGGTTGCAGGGTGTTCTGAGGCACAGGAAAGACAAGCCATTGCCTGAGGAGGGCTAGGTCAGGCCTGCAGGAGGGTGACTTCTGCTTGGGAACCATGGGAGGCAGGTCTCAGTACCCCGTGAGGAGCAAATGTGGCTGGCACTTCCTAGACAGAACAGGAGCATTTCTCTCAAAGCTCCAATCTAGAACCTTCACTGTCTCCCTCTTGTCTGCTGAAGCAAATCCAAACATACCCTGGCTTAAGGGTGGTCACAGTTGGCATCTCCCGGGCCTGATATGGATGGGGGTGGTGCTGTTACTACCCCCATGTGCCCGTGTAGCCAAGTCAAGTCCAAGCTGTAGAAGATTCCCCAGTGCCCACCCTGCCTCTGTTAAATGACACCTTCTCCGTCCCTTCCAGCCAGGTCAGCTCCACTGTGCCTCCAACCCAATCTGCTTCCTCCTCTCCTAGCAGTTCCCTATGTCCCTCCTTTACCTGGGAGTCTTCTCTCCTCTGGCAACTTGGGACAGCGGCCAGGAGCCACAGGGTCCGATCATTAAGTTTCCATCCCCAGAGGAACTGTTGTCGACATAGTGCGAGGCTAGGAGTGTAGCTCAGTGGTAGAGCTCCGGCCCAGCCTTTGGGAGACCCGGGGTTCCATCCTGTACTGACAAGAGATAAGCTCCCAGTGCTGGCAGAGGGCTCAGTGGTGAAGGTGCGTTCAGCACAAGCCAGACGACATGAGTTCAAACCTGGAAATTCACGGAGAAGGTGGGCAGAGAGAACGGACTCCATAAAGGTGTCTTGTGACCTCCATAGACATTTGTGGTTCAAACACACACACACACACACACACACACACACACACACACACACACACACAAACAACCAGTAACTCCCCCGCCCAAACCAAAGTGTTTATATGTATGAAAGTTTCACAATGAAGTTCACTACTTGGTATGGTTTAAAAAAATCAAAATAAAACAAAAACTACTGTGGACTCACAGCAGGGCATGACCCCAGGGACCTGGGGGCTCCAGCCGGATGTCCCAGCTAGAGCACTAGGCACTGTGTTCTAGCAAGGACTCGGGGCTGCTGGGAGCGCTGTTTATGCAAGTCCTTGCTGTGTTTAATGTAAACACACTCTGGAAAAACACCCCTGCCACCTGGCTCTCCTTGCCTGCTTAGGAAGTGTTAGCGGGAAACCTGGGTATGTGACTTGGAGGCAGAGCCCTGGTGTAACGTGTTCAAGTCCCAGGGTTCCATTTCCAGCACCAAAGGAAGGTTGGAAAAGATCCCACTGTAGTTTCATGTGCCTATATGAGACTCTTCTGGAGTCTGAGGCAGGAGGATTAGAGTTTGAAGCCAACACAGGCAATACAATGAGGCGCGATCTCACAATGAATTATGAAATGAGCATATGGAGGTCACACCTGTCATCCCAGCACTCCGGAAGTAGAGGTCGAAGGGTCAGGAGTTCAAGGCCATCCTTGTCTACACAAATTCATGACTAAGCGGGGATGCACAAGACAGTGTCTCCAAAAGCCCAAAATATAAATAAAAACAATTTTTAAAAAACATTATTGAGCTGGGCAGAGTGGATGCACCTTTAATCCCAGCACACAGGAGGCATTGGCAGGTAGAACTCTATGAGTTCTAGGCTAGCCTGGTCTACATTAGAACGTTTCAGGCCAGTCAGGGCTACATAGTGAGGCCCTGTGTTGGGGAAACTTCTGTTTCAGCAGGGAGGAACTAATGAATGCCTTTAAGCCTGTCACTTGAATTTGACAATTGTTAAATTTCACCGTATTCGCCTTATCTATATTTTACTAATGTAATTTAAAGGAGATTCCATTGTGGCATTTACCCCTAAATATTTCATTAGAAATGTCTAAAAAAATAAGCACATTTCCCCCACGTAACTCTGAACGCCATTATCCCACCTGACATATTGAGCAGTAATGCTTGACTGTCATCCAAAGTCGTTCCTTCTGCTGAGATTGTCCCTAAATGCCTCCTCTTGCTCATTTAAATAAGAATCCAAGCAGACCTGCGGCTCCTTCCTCTAGGACTATGACTTCTACCAAGTGGCCACGGCTCCCTTCCCATACTCCGCGCCTTGGGGTGGAGGGAGCTGACGGTGGGTCTGCTGTGGTCTGCTGAGACACCGGTAGCCCAGGCTTCCACCTCAGCAGCATCTTTTCTTACAGCCATGACTTCATCGGGGAGTTCACCACCAGCTACCGGGAGCTGGCACGTGGCCAGAGTCAGTTCAACATCTACGAGGTAAGGTGCTCCAGGGGTGGGGTCTCTTCTCATGAGGGCACTGGGTCACAACAGTAAGGATGTGGAGGCTCTGAGAGGGGTTGGGGATGGGGACTTCCAGATCGTCTCACAAGGTGGGTCTCCTGTTCCCATTTCACAGAGCTCCCCACACACACTCATACCACACTCCCCAACACACACACAGACACACACACACACAGACACACACATGACCATACACCACAGCCCCACACAAACACACACACAAAGCTAAGTCATCTGACCACACACACACACACTACATCACCCCCCCACACACATAGACTACACACACACACACACACACACACACACACACACACACACACACACATCACATCACAGGAAGAAAGAGAGAAAAGGCTGCAAACTAAGACCTGAGTCCCGACTCCAGACTGGCCCTGTGTTTCCAGACAAAGTTTGTAGCCCTCTGGAGGAGTAGCCAGTGTTCATAACCACTGAGCTATCTTTCTGGCCCCCCTGGGTGTGTTTGGGGGAAGGAGTCTAGCACTGAGTTGCTTTAGTCCCCTCAACCCAGGCAAGGCCAACTGTACCTCTCTTTGACTTCCTCTTTGGAAGTTCTCAGAGAAGTGGATGGAGCAGTTACCTCTCTTGGGGTTTGGCTTCCAGTGGCTGTGAAATCTCAGGCAAAATGGAAATCGGAAGCACAGATGGGATAGGCCAGTTTCCCCGGGTTTCCTCAGACACTCATTATCTTTGCCTCTTTGCAATCAAGGAGATCCAGGCAGCTGTCAGTGGGAAGCAGTAATGCTACTGAGCCAGAGGAAAACTACCTCAGCTTCTATAGCCTCAGAGGCAGCTTTGTGCCCCAGGGGTGTTGCTAGGAGGCCAGGTGGGCCCAGGAAGCCCTTGCTAGAGTCAGGAGTATGAAAAAGGTCCTTTCCAGTCAACACCCCATCTCCAACCCTGAAGCCACCCTGGTGGGACACAGCTGTGTATGAGGCCCTCCTGGGACCCAGCCCCTGCTAAAGAATGACTCAGACGCTGGGCTTCTTCTCCAGACAGCCCCCAGTCCTCAGGGCCATCCTGAGCTCCCCAGTCTCAGCCCACCACCACCCTCTCAGGGTGTAGGGCTTTGTAATAGTATTCTAGTCTCTTCTAACCTCCAGTGACCAGACTGCTCTGGGTGTGGCCCAGCAGCTGCTCCGAAGCTCCGTGTTACCTTCAGACGGACTTCACCTCACACCTCCACCCTCTAATGCTAAGGCAGAGCTCTGCTCACAGCTGGCACTGAGTATTAACCTGACTCCACTGCTGCAGCCCTCACCACAGCTGAGCCCCACGGGCCTGCAAAGAAGAGAGGCACGGCACATGTCTGTCCAGCACCAAGCTGCCCTCTGAAGCTCTTGTCCTCCATATGGCCTCATTTCTGCAGCTGCGTCCCCAGGGACTCTTCTGAGGCCATATGGTCTCCGCAGGCTCCCTCAAATGACCCCCAAGGAAGTCATCACCTTTGCAAGTCTCTACCCACACACCGTTCTTCCCAAGGCTGTGCCTGGGGCTTTTCCAAGACCATGAGATCCCCAGAGGTGGGCTGGTTCATTCTGCATTCCCAGCAGCCTGATGCAGGCGAAACCAGATTTCCGAAATGGGGAAAGGTAGCCTAGTGGAGTGAGCCAATTCCGTGTAGTGTCCCTAGGGGGCACTGTGGCCCTGCGTGGAGCCCAGCAGCCTCTTGTGGCTAGAGAGGCTAGGATGGGGGAGGTTCTGGGAAATCCCAGGAGAGCACAGAGCAGACCGGATCTGATGCCAACGATTGCTTTAACACAAAAAGAGTAGCGTCAGAGAGCGGAAGTGTGCTGACTACACGTTAATTTAAAGATAATACTGAAGGCTTCAAAGAAATGTGTCAGACATGGTTGTGTGTGTCTGTGGTCCCACCACTCAGGAAGCAGAGTCAGGGGAATGTGACCTCAAGGCCAGCCTAGACAACTCGGCGAGACCCTGTCTCAAAAACAGGAAGCAAAATAAAACGTGTCCAAGAGGTACTATAAAGAAATCCAGCCGGGCAGTGGTGGCGCACGTCTTTAATCCCAGCACTCAGGAGGCAGAGGCAGATGGCTTTCTGAGTTCGAGGCCATCCTGGTCTACAGAGTGAGTTCCAGGACAGCCAGGGCTACACAGAGAAACCCTGTCTCAAAAAACCAAAAAAAAAAGAAAGAGTGAGAGAGAGAGAGAGAGAGAGAGAGAGAGAGAGAGAGAGAGAGAAAGAAGGAAGTTCACAGACCCAAATGGGGTGTGCTCGTACCACTCTGCTGAAGGGAGACTGTGAAGCAGAGGTTGGAGGTAGACTTGGTTCCAGTTGTTCAAACCCTGAGTAAGCCCAACTGGGTAAACGTTAATGCTGAGACTACAATTCTGCCCATCAGCCTGGCAGCCAAGAGCCAAGAGTGGTGTTGGAGAGGGCTGCCCCAAGGCTAGAGAGGCACTTCCGGGAGGTTCAATATCTCAGACACGGCCTCAGTCCCCACCTGAGCATTATGTCAGCCCTACCATTTGAACTTGTCACTCATCCATCAAGGTGACAGCCCTGTATGTACGCACCGCTGACCTGGAGACAGGTTTCTCTTCCCATGTCTACCCAGATGGCTGTGTGGCCTGAAGCAAATCTCCTGGCATCTCTGTGTCCTGGTTTCCTTCATCTCCAAAGTGGGTATCAGTCCTTGCTAGACCAAAGACACTGCAGTTAAAGACCTAGGGAAGGAAGGCCGGGAGGTGGTGGCGCACGCCTTTAATCTCAGTGCTTGAGAGGCAGAGGCAGGTGGATCTCTTGAGTTCAAGGCCAGCTTGGTCTACAGAGCAAGTTCCAGGACAGCCAAAGCTACATAGGGAACCCTGTCTTGAAAAAAAACAACAAATAAACGAAAGACATAGCAAAGGCCCCCAAAGGAGGCACAGGTCGTGTGGGAGAGGGGATATGAATTTGAGAACAGCCAGTAGGTGATGCCAGGTGGGAACGGACACCAGAGAAAGCCCAGGAGCTCTGGTGTTGAACGTGGGAACAGAGAGCTCAGTGCAGTGTGGTCATGCAGTGTGGCTCACCAGGACAAGGTGGCTCTCCTCCTGGCCCCAGGGCTTCTCCAACACTGGTAACCACATCTACAGCTGGGTCACTGCTTTGGGGCAGCATCCTGACCTCCCACCCTCTCCCCCAGTGGTGACAACCACCCACAGATTTTACTAGATGTCAAGAGTGAAGGGTGTCACCCTGATTGTCATTAGTGGGCAGCAGAGACATACCACGTCTTTACGGAGCTTACTGTGCAGAGCCCTGCCACTGAACAAGCAGGTTTGTTTTGGAAGCATCCTACTGGGGGTCAAGGTGGCAGCCTAGAGCCAGCCTCAGAGGCTCAGGGCACCCCTGAGTGAGAGCCCAAAGGAGAATGAGGAAGGCAGGACTGGAGGTGTGTGGGGTGAAAGAGCGACCCAGCTGGCACAGGCAGGTGTGGGCAGAGTCGTCTTGCAACACCTGGCTGCTCTGGGCAGGTTTAAGGGTTTTGGGAGACAACGCTAAAGAAACTGTCTCAGTGTATTGGATACTGGGACTCAGGGTTAATGAGGGTGCCCAGGTGCCAGCATCTCACAAAGCCTGGTAAAGCCCTTCCCAAGCTGTGGTCACACCCGTACCCTTCTGGGCTGCTGCCCAGGCCACACCCAGGTCTGCTGGGAGTCCCGAACCCACCCTGACTGCTTTCAAACAGTAGTTGCTTTTCCCTACAGGTGATAAATCCAAAAAAGAAAATGAAGAAAAAGAAATACGTGAATTCTGGCACGGTGAGTAGCGCCCCCTGTCGCAGTGGAGGGGCATTGCCCTGATTCAAAAGCCAGGCTGGAGGCCAGGGGTTCCGCCCAGGTAGCAGAGAGCCATCAGCCCTGGGGGAACCTCTGCAGGAAGGAAAAGCGGGTGTGCGTGTGGGGAATCCCCAGGAACTGGGCATTGTGAGAGGCCACACCGGCATCCACTGTCATGGAGAGGAACTGAGGCTGTGGGCTGGGAGGTGACTCAGCCAAGGTTACACAGCTAAGAGTCATGCAGGAGTCAGCTCCGCCTTTCATCCCGCGCGGGCAGCAGCAGGCGAACGACACAGCCAGGAAACGGTAGACCCAGGTCCCTGGTGCTTGTAATAGTGGAGACAGAGGGTTATTAAGTAAGTACATGTACACACATCGGCGAAGTGATTTCAAGAGCTGTGGGGGAAGGTGATACAGAATCGATCAGATATTGAGAATTTCTAAGAAAGGGACTCAGCCCTCAAAAACAGCATGTGCAAAGGTCCTGGGGCAGAGTCCCAGGGCTGTTCTAGAATGAGCTGCAAATGTACCTGGGTTTGTGCCCTCTGTCCCCTCCCCCAACCCTTATTCCTGAGACAGGTGTCTCTGTCAGGTAATGTCATCACTACGCTCAGAAGAGCTCAGAAGAGATCATTCCCTGAATCCCGTCCTCCTCAGAGGAACCCCACTTGTAAAATGGAGCCAGCACTAGGTTGGTGACAGACCTATGGAGGGCAGGCCTGTGATTGTCCCATAGTCCGCTCATGTGTAGGAGAGACCAACCACAGCTCTTCTCTGTGCAGCTACCTCACACATGGGGGACTTGGAGGAGTCGATGTCCCTGGCTGCAGTGTCCTCCAGGTGGAAACAGTGTGTGTTTAAGCAGCACACTGGGCTCACAGGCCTTCCCTGTTCACAACAGAATCATGCCCAGTCTGCTAGTAGACCTGGGTAGTTCCCCCCGCCCCCCCCCCACACATCCTAAGTGCCCCAGAGGAGGCAGGACCTCCCCAGACTGGCAGCTCCTCAGATGTACAACCAAAATGCACAAGGTCTCAAAATCATTCATCTTGCCCGGCCTTCCTAGAAATGAGGAGAAGGGCTCAATTCTAGGCCACACATGGAGTTAGGAACAGCATAGGCCTCCCAGGGCCTGGGGTGGGGCGGGGCCATCCCTGCTGCAGGGGCACTCATGGGAAGAGCTAAATAAAGTTCCCCAAAGTTCCATTGTCAAACTCAGAAGCTCACACTGGCCAGCGTGGGGGCTGCTCAGCCAGACGGGATGAGAAACTCTGATGTCTTTGGTCCAGGCTCCACCTGGGCTGCTGTTGTAACCCTTTCTGGTTGGCTGAGCCACTACCCCTGGGAGGAGATTCAGTGGCCTCTCAGGTGCTTGGCACACTGGGTCCCTGGGTGTGGCTCTCTGGGCCCACTGCACACAGACCTTCTTGTGTCCCATTCTTCAGGTTGAGGGACATCAGTTTTGTCACAGCTGGCCTAGCTGGTAAATTAATTAGACCACACCAGCAGGGAGGCCTTGATCTCAGGGCCCCTCCTTTCTGGTGCCTCACCCTTCCTCCTCTCTGTGACCCAGAATTCTTTGTGACAGGCTGAAGGGGGAGAAGCTGAACAGCACCCCAGAAGGGGGCGTGTCAGGCAAGGCCAGAGAAGAGAACAGTTCAGAGACAGAAGCCTGGGGTTCGTGCCAGTCAGAGACACAGGCATTGACGGGGGTCTGGATCTACATCAGGAAGGCTCGCCAGCCCTCCACATTGCAGGCCAGGACTCTGGGTTTCACCAGGGCCCACTTGGAGGATGCCTGGCCCCTTGCCTGAGCCCTGCGCTTCAGCAGTGGGGTTTGGGTCAAAGTTAAGTTAACTGTAGCTCTAAAGTTAAATGTGGTTAAAATGTGGTTCAAGGTTGTCCTCTGCTGCACAGCGAGTTCTAGGTCAGCTCGGGCTAGGTGAGACCCTGTCTCAACTTGAAAGTCATGGAGGTTCTGGCTAGGCTCATATCCCCACTGTGCCACATCCTGGCAGCTGCCTAGGAAACTGCCTCAGTTTCCTTGGCTGTAAAATGGGGATAAATGTCCTCGGTGGGACTGCCACAGGCATGGGGGAAACCAGCACCTGAAAACAGCTCTCCACAGGTAAAGTGTGACGTCAGACCCTGGCCCTGCCCAGGGCTCTCCACTAACCACGCTCCCTTTCTTTCTTTCCCAGGTCACTCTGCTTTCCTTTGCGGTAGAGTCAGAGAGTACCTTCCTGGATTACATCAAAGGAGGGTGAGAGAACCAGGGCCTGGCCTCCCCACCCCCAGGGAGAGGGCAGGGCTCCATAGTGTATAACCAGAGCGTGCCTCACAGGCCCCAACTGGAGCCTGACACTGGGCTCTCAGGAGACTCCACCTTAGAGCTGAGAACCCTGTCTACCTCTGGATTCCAAGTCTAGGAGACCTGCCCTGGGTCATGTGGGATTCCTGAGCAGAGATAGGTCCTGATGGAGGTAGGGACTCCGTGACAAGGAGAGCCAAGGTGTGGGAGGTAGGAAGTGCTCAGGCCAGGCACCAGGAGATGTAGGTTCTGGGTCCCTGTTTGCCTTGGATTTTCTGAGTTACTGTGGGGAGTCCTGGTCTTCTGTGGGTATCACTCCTGGTGAGTGTGGGACAGGAACATTAGGGGACAGTCCCAGGGACAGCCCAACCCCAAGCTGAAAGAGCAAAAGGAACTGCAGGGGGTGACCTCCAGGCCATCACAGACAACACGGCCTCAGCCAAGAGCTTACTAGAAATGGCCTGACTCCAAAGGGGGGCCTCCCTGGTACACACCCTGCAGGCGGCTGGCAGGTCAGGGCGTGGGCAGCCGAGAGCCCACAGGTGCAGGCGAGGGATGACTGCACCTGCCTGAGAGGAGACAGGCAGGGCAGCTACCCAGGGCACATCCCAGCCCGGCGGGCACCTGGCTGCCTGGTCTCCAGGGCACAGAGAGGCAGCTGTCCTGGGACACGGCTCATTTTCCCATGACTCTGCTCCTTCATCTCTTGAATTTACAGCCTCAAGGTTACAAGCCCTCCTTCTGCCTACAGAACACACACACACACACACACACACACACACACACACACACACACGCACCCTCCCTCTGGGCACCCAAAGGCCTATAGCCTCTCTGCGTGAATCCACTATGGCTGCCTCTGCAAATCTGGGAGAGCAGCTCGGTGGTATAGCACTTTCCTTGAAAAAAAAAAAAAAGCCCCAAACCAAAACTCTCTCTTCTTTATTCCATTAAGCAGCCAACCCTCATCTTCCCAGCACCTGGCTTGGAAGCATTTTGGTCTCCATCTCATTTGCATAGCGCTCCTAATTTACATAGCGGGCGGGACTGAGACCTTATCTCCGTTTTGCACCCACCTGAGTGGTGACTTGGCTCCTTTTGTTCTTGACTGATTAGAAATCCCAGCCTCCTCGGCTGTGTCCTGTGGGGCTGGATATGATAGAAGCTGATCTGGGATGGTCATGATAGAAGCAGGGGGCTGCTAAAAGGCCATGCACGTTCAGGAGCGAGGCAGCAGAGGGAATGTGTCCAGGCAGGAGGCTGATAGAGGCGTTCTGTCTGGGGATCCTGGCTTCCCTCCCCTGCCGGCTGAACCCAGGAGAAAAAATAAGGTTCCTCTGCCATTCTCCCACTCTGTCACCTGTATTTTCTGTCAGAACTTAGAGACTGGGTGTGGTGGTGCACACATTTGATCCAAGCAATTGAAAGGCGAAGGTGGAAGGATTTTCCTGAGTTCGAGACCAGCCTGGTAACATAGCAAGTTTTAGGCTAGCCAGAGCTGCCCACCGCCAAAACCCTATCTCAAAACTAAATAAAACAAAGAGAAAGAACTAGCATAAAGCCATAGAAGCTGAGGTTCTGGGATGGGTTTTTGACCAGATGGCATTGTGGGTAGCATGGTGTTCTTCCCTCTCAAGGTGCTTAACGTATATTTTGACTCTTTGTCATGTTTTAACCATTAATCTGAATTTGAACAAGAAACCCCGTGAGCCCTGACCTCACCTGCTCAAGTGGGCACAGAGAAGGCCAGGTTCAGAGAGGAAGGGACAGTGGCCTGTAGAACCGTGCATGCCCACACAACAGAATCAGCCCCTGTGCATTCTGGAATGCTCCCCTCCGATGCCCGCAGGGGCCCGGCAGAGGGGCACAGCTGGTAGCAACTATCTCAGCTTCACAGAGCTTGCATACAAGTGGCTTCGCTGAAGCCACTTGCCTGCCAAACATGGAAGCCTAGTGGTTTTCCCACCTTGCCCGATGCTGCCCACCACCCATTCCCGTCCCACCCCGGTGACTCTAGGTCTTCTCCTTTTTAGGACACAGATCAATTTCACTGTGGCCATCGACTTCACTGCCTCTAATGGTGAGTGGGGCAGGAGCAGGCAGGGCGGGCATCTCTGGGCTGTGGTGGACAACTTGGTTTTGAGCCAGGTCCCTTGTACTTCCTTCTCTTCCTGTTGTATGCCACAATTCCTAGGGAGATGTAAACAAACATCTATGCAGAGAAGCCTTTTGGGTTCATAGAATCAGAGTTAGAATGAAGAGAGCTTTTAATCCCAGACCTCTGGGGGCAGAGGCAGAGGCAGGTGGATCTCTGTGAGTTCAAGGCCAGCCTGGTCTACAGAGTGAGTTCCAGGATAGCCAGGGCCACACAGAGAAACTCTGTCACCCAAACAAATAAATTGTTAATTTCATTAAATTAAACAGCCAAAAAGGCTGAGGCCTCCCCAGGTTAGAGGATCCTATCCCAGTGCATATATGCTGGTGGGGGAGCACACCCCAAGCCACTGTTCTGATGAGGAGCACCCAGTCTATCTGGAGCACAAGATAATGCAGTATTCTAGATCTAGCTGCGGCTGGCTGTCAGGAGCCTCCACAGTTCCTGAGCGCACCTTGAAAAACAGCGCAGAGCTGCTTATGGGGTCATAGCCCCTTCAGGGTGCTCTGAGCTCAGTTGTGTGTGTGTGTGTGTGTGTGTGTGTGTGTGTGTGTGTGTGTGTGTGTGTGTGTAGACACCTAAGTCTCAGCCTCCTCTGGTGTGTCAAGCCCTTCTCTGGCTACCAGGCATGAGTGCTGGGCTGCTAGAGTTAGTACTAATGCCAAAGAAGACAGTAGGGGAGATGGCTCCATGGTTAAAATGCTTGCCCTGCAAGGAAAGACTAGATGTCTGTTGCTCACGACACACATGCATAGTAGGTGTATGCAGTGGGCCAGTAATCAGCCTAAGTGAGACTATTGATGTTGGCCAGCTCTGAGTTTGATTGGAAGACCCTACCTCAGTGAATAAGGCAGGAGAGCAGTGAAGAATGATTCTCAAATCCACCTCCATATGCGTGTGCCTACACTGCGTGCACACCCACAAACATGCAGGCATTGCACACATGCACACACACACATGCAGGCATATGTGTACACACAATATGCAGGCAGGCATGCACACACACATACATGCAGATATGCATGCACACACATACATGCAGGCAGGCATGCACACACACATACATGCAGGCAGGCATGCACACACACATACATGCAGATATGCATGCACACACATACATGCAGGCAGGCATGCACACACACATACATGCAGGCATGCACACACACATACATGCAGGCATGCACACACACATACATGCAGGCAGGCATGCACACATATGCAGGCAGGCACACATACATGCAGGCATGCATGCACATACACATACAGGCAGGCATGCACACACACATACATGCAGGCAGGCATGCAC
>CM052720.1:42230166-42266081 GCA_028551405.1 Uromys caudimaculatus
CCCCCTCCCCCTCCCTCTCCCTCTCCCCCTCCCCCTCCCCCTAACTCTCCCTCTCTTTTTTTCCTCAAGACAGGGTCTCTCTGTGTAGCCCTGGCTGGTCTAGAACTCACTCTATAGACCAGGCTGGCCTCAAATTCAGAGATCCACCAGCCTGCCTCCTGAGGGCTTCCTTTCCTTCTGTCCACATGAGCTGATTCCGGGATCCGCGCTGCTACAGGGAGAAACGTGCCACCCAAAGAGCCTAAGGCTTTGTCTTCACTTCTCACATCCTTCCCATCCTAGCCCAGAATTCCTACCGTTTCTGCCACCCAGGAACCAGAGACAGCCTGACTGACTACATGAGCCCCACCCCCACCTCCCTACCCCCACCCCCATCCCCCGCTTTCCTATGAGCTGCCTGCCTAGTGAGCCTACTGAACTGTCTCAAGACACCTACCATGCTGTCGGTCTCCCTACAACAGGTCCCTACCATGCTGCTGTCTGTCCGTCTGTCAGTCAGTTCATGGCAGTCTGAAAGGATGGTTTGTCTGTATGCAGAGTCTGGGTTCCAATCCCACCTCTGCCACTCAGGAGCTGGGGAACTTGGAAAGGTTCCACACACATCGTTCCTTACCTCGGAATCTTCAACTGTAAGGACAGGAAATAGATCGGGGCCAACAGCAACTGTCCCTGGGCTGGACCAGGGCAGCTCTCTGGCAGGGTAGTGACACAAAGCTACAAAATGTCCCTTCCTCATGCCCTCTGAGTGCACAGGCCAAGGACTTGGCTGCGCTCTGATGCCAAAGCAGCCTGGCACTGCCACCTGTCTGCCACACACACCGCACCAGGCGTGTTAGGGGAGGAAACCCCTTGCCCTGTGTTCCCTGTACACTCCTGGTACGGGGGTTCAGCAGCAGTCCCAAGCCAAGCCAGGCCGTTCCATGTCTCCTGCCAGTTCTACTCAGAGTCCCCCCTCCTACACAGGGGCAGGAGGAGCCAGCTTCCCCTGCCAGCTTGCAGCCAGGCCTTCAGGGTCCCCAAGTCTTTCCCCCAGAGATCCTGACCTGGGAGTTTTTTGGTGTCTGTCCTGGCTTGTTTTATGTGACCTTGACTCAAGCTAGAGTCATTTTGCAAGAGGAAATCTCAGTTAAGAAAATGCCCACCAGATTGGCTTTTGGCAAGGCTGTGGGGCATTTCCTTGGTTGATGATTGGTGTGGGAAGGCCCAGCTCACTGTGGGGGGTGCCACCCCTGGACTGATGCTATAAGAAGAGAAGCCCCGGGGAGCAAGCCCGTAAGTGCACACCTCCGTGACCTCTGCTTCAGTCCCTGCCTCCAGGTTCCTGTCCTGCTTGGTTTTCTGCACTAATTTTCCGCTGTGGTGGAAATATAAGATAAAACAAACCCCTTCCTTTCCAAATTGCTTTTGGTCACAGTATTTAAGACAGTGTCTGAGGCCTCACAGCCACATATGGTGTGAGAGGGCTGAGGGGCAGCTATAGAGTGGGGGGGTTAGGGGGTGAAGAGTCACTTTCCTGACCAGTACCTGCGTGTGTGCCTGCTCTGAGGATCAAATCTTCTAAGAAAGTCTGCATCACCAGCCTCGCTTCAAGCCCCTGCTTCAGGGCCATGGGTGTGGCTCTGTTGGTAGCTATTGCTGAATATTGCAAACAAAGCCCTTTGCTGCGTAAACCAGGTGTGGGATGGGGTTGGGAGAGAAGAGGGGGAGGGAGCTAAAGAAATGGCGCCCTGGGTTAAGAGTCCTTGCTGGGCGGGCACCAGGACCTGAATTGGAATCTCCAGCAGTCAGGTAAAAGGCAGATGATGGCTGTCTGCACCTACAACCCCTGTATTGGAGGGTGTACACAGGCAGCTCCCAAGAGCCAATGGCCAGCCGGCATAGCTGAAGTGGCAAGCTTCCGGTTCGGTAACCGACTCTGATTCGGGGCAGAAAGCCAGAGAATGTCAGAGGAGGACACCCAATGTCTGGCTCTGGCCATTGCGTGCCTGCACATGGTCACAAACACCCACACACATGCATAAGAGGAAGGGAAAGAAAAAGAGGCATCAATCTGAGGCTCCGTGGCACAGGCTTACAGGTACTCAGGAGGCTGAGGCAGGGGGATCACGAGTTCAAGCCTGGGCTGTAGACTAAGGCAGTATGCGCAACTCGGAGAGACCCTGTCCTAAAATAAAAAGTAAAAAGGAGAAGAGCTGAGCCAGCTCAGTGTGTAAAAGTGCTTGCAACCAAGTCTGAAGACCCGAGTTTGAACCCCGGAGACCCACATGGTGGAAGGAGAGACAACTCCAGAAAGTTGTCCTCAGACTTCTATACCCACACCCCGGAAAACACACACACACATACACACAGATAATCAATGTAAGTTTTAAAGTTTTTTCAGTAAAACAAGCATGGCTACAGATGTCGTTCCATGTCAGACACCTGCCTAGGATGCCTGGAGCCCTTGGTTTAATACCCAGAACCACAGAGAAAATCAAATATCTCTGGCCTTGCCTGGCAGCATTTGGGAAGCTGAGTCAGGAGGATCGTGGGGTTTGTGCCAGCCTGGGCTACATAACAAGACCTGTGTCATCAACAACAAAAACTAAGAGCTAGAAATGTGACTCGGATGCTGGGGTGCTCGCCTAAGGCTGCATCGAGTCTTGGTTGCCAGAGACCCATAAACCAGGTGATGAGAGCCCTCATGAAGGGATTGGAAGGATTGGAAGTTGAGGGTTATCCTCGGCTACATAGAAAGTTCATGGCTAGCCTGGACTACATGAGACTCAGTCAACAAAGGAAATGACAATAAAATCCACCCAGCTCATCTCCTAGGGCCACTGTGACCTAAGGTCTGTGTGTTACATAAGATCAATTCTCAGCATGTCACCTGTCACACAGGTCCTGAGTAACTGGCTTCGGTTTGTCCCTGCCCACCTTCAATCCGAAAGGCCCTCTCTCTAACGCACCAGCCAAGCCTCCGTTCTATCTTCTCCCTTTCCTTCCCAGTTTACACTCCGAGCCCCAGCGCCTGATCTCCTGAGCCTTTTTCTTAATCAGCCTCAAATCAAGCTGCGACTAGATTCCCCTTGACTGGCATGCTCTGAGAAATGAACATTTGCCTGTCAGTTCCCTCTGCTGTCTACCTTGAGGAGTCCTGCTGCTGTCCTTTGCCCACCTGGGGTTCCAGGTCTCCACTTGCTGACTTGCAAGCCCTTGGCTATCCAGAAGGGCTTACTCCCCAACGCAGCTGGGCCTTGTGCACATGGTGGACCCAGTCACGGCAATCCAAGTTAAGTTCGAGAGATGAGCTGGCTGCCTGGAGGCTGCTGTCCTTCACTCTAGATGAAAGTGTCTGGCTGCTTGGCTGGTTACCAGGAGCCTCATTAGCTTCCTGGACCACAGAATGGAGGTGTCCGGGCCTGCCAGGCTGGACCCCAGAGATAGCATTAGTGTGACAGAACCCGCCCTTCCCCTTGTGAGTATCATTGCCTGGAGCTGCCTGGGGAGAAGGAAGGGTCTGGAAGTGGGTGAGGGAGAGCCAGTGAGGATCTAGGGAGACAACAAGCCTGGTGACTGGGCTCACTGCATCGAGGCTGAGTAGAATAGGTACTTAAGGGCATCTGCTCCAGCTTTGGTGGCATCCATCGGATGCCAGAACCTTCTGAACCTGACCGGGAATCGCCGTCTGTCCTGTGTGCCAGGTCCCTGCCTCTGAGGCCTCTAAATATTCAGAAGAAGGTGCTGGCTTACAGCACAGAGACTGTGGCTAACAGGAATAAAACAATGCCCCTGCTTCTTCCAGAACTCCCATCCACACACACGCCCTCCTCTTGACTTTCTGCATAGAACACTGAAGATTTCCCCAATTCAGCCTCATTAGCTTCCTGGACCACAGCATGGAGGTGTCCGGGCCTGCCAGACTGGACCCCAGAGATAGCATTAGCTAGCTGTCTCCACAAACTGCAAAGCTTTCATCCCACCCCCGGTTCCTTCGGGGACTGTACTCAGTGCTGAGATGACTTGATGAGCTGGGTGGCCCTGATTCAGACATCCCCAACCTCCTCGACCCCAGAACCAGCTTCCCTCACTGATCATAGGTATCCAGTGGCTACTGGGGATCCAGAGCTTCAGGGCAAGGAGCAGGATCCCGCTGCAACCCTTTATAGGAGGGCCAGAAGGGCATATCAAGGACCGTCAGAATGACACCACTCTCAGGGAGGAAATATGAATCTGTGAGGGGAAACTGAGGCACGCACGGGAGTGGTAGGACCTGACCAAATGTGTGCATTCAGAGTTGACACCAAACAGACTCCCTGTAAGGTTTATTTATTTCCTTCTCCACATCAGATCCCCTGGTTGTACAAGGCATCCCCAGGCACTGACAAAAATCCAAAAATACTCCAAGGGAGAATAGCACCCCCCCCCCCCATGTGTGTCCTGCATCCTGGTTAGAGTCTAGAGTCACCAAGAATTCTTAAATAGAGACTTGCCCTTGTCAGACTGGCCTGGGTTGGGCTTGTCCTCAGGGCACTGCCTTGCTTGATGTTTGATTCAGAGGGGCTCAATCCACTGCGGGCGGTGCCATCCCTAGGCAGGTGGACCTGGGCTCTCTCTAAAAGCTAAGCATTAGGCAGTGTGAGCCAGTAAGCAGCGGTCCCCCATGGTTCCTGCTTCAGTTCCTGGCTTGACAGTGATGGCAGCCACCTGGACGTATGGCCCTTCCCCTCCTTTGAGCTGCTCTTGGCCAGTCTTTATCATAGCAGAAATTAAACTAGAATATCCTACCATCTTGCCACCTGGGGTGAATGAAAGACTTGGGGACACTTTGCTTGTGTGGAGTTTCTAGATTTGTCCTGCCATCCTGGCGTGTTTGCTCAATGGAGCAGAGGTGACATTGTCCCTCTCTCAGCTGTGTCTAGGAAGCAAAATGGGAGCCATGGGAAGAGTCACTCCAGGACGGGACCAGGCTGGTGATCAGCGACAGCAGCCAGTTCTCTTGGGTGGCTGCTGGTGGGTCACTTCCACCAGTGAGGCCTTCAGGCGGTCTTCCTGCATCTTAAGTGACCTGTGTGACAATGTCGCCGAGTTATTCCTCCCTCTGCAGCATGGAGGGCTGGGGGTGGGTGGTGGGGGATGGGAAGCTCTCCCCCCACCCCTCCGTCCTCAGTGCTCATGCAGTGGAAAGAAACGGGACTGGGATACTGTGTCCTTCTGTCTCTTTTTCTGGTCCGCTGGGGCCACACACACACGTCTAACCACATGCCAGGGATGCTGGTGACTCTGATACTCTTCCTGGCACCCATCTCAGCCAGCCACCGAGCACCCAGTGAGTTCGAGGCCCCGTAAAGAGAAGGGCTGAACGGACAGATGGACCCCTCCCAGATGGCAGGAAGAAAAACAGTGGCCTAGAGAGGTGTGGGCCTGGGGGTGGGGGGTGGGGGGACCAATAAAGTGTAAGGAGATAGGAGACAGAGATGCAGCGAGTCAGAAGGAAAGGCCCCATGGGGCAGGATGGCATTGCAGATAGCACCCGCCATCAGGAGGCATTCGGCATTCACACAGTCATGAAAGTCACTAGAAGGCTGGGACAGGAACCGCAGTCAAAGAGAGGGGGCGATACAGCTGTGAGCACAGAGCACGGGGTCAGAACATGGGGTCTGTAACCAGGGTCTTCCTTTGCCACTTCCTGGAGAGGGGCAGGGCAGGGTAGGGCCACCCCTGAGGACTCTGGGTAGAGGGAAGCACTCACCGAGCCAGGTTCAACATGGGCTCCAGGATATTGTGACCCAGGGCCGCGCTGCACTCACCAAAGGAGACCCCCAGCTCCTGCAGGCACATGGAGTGCCTGAGAGGCCAGGTCCAGCCCTGCCAGACCTCACCAGCCACCCGAGTTCCCTAGCTGAACCTCTGCCCACCACACATGCAGGACACAGCTAGTGATGTCCCCCGGACTTGGAGTAGAAGACAGACAGACTGCTCCATTTGGAGAAACATACAAGACCTCTCTTTAATGTGCAGGGTTTGTTTTTCTAAAATACTTCTGGGCTTCATTTCCCTCCCTTCGCTCCAGTCATGGGATTTTGCTGACTTGAAGCTGGGAAGCAGGTGAAGGGGCCACTAAGGGAGCATCTAGGTTCCCGGTTCTGACTTGCATCTCACCACGGCCATTTCCTGTGAAAACCCCTCATCCGGCTGCTCCAATGGGAGCCACACAGAGACACTCAGAATTCTCCCTCTGACTCCACAAGACACCCATCCCCCAGCACAGAATCCTTCGTGGTAAACACTGGCCTCTCACACAAACCTCCAACATGTAACTGCGGAGCTCGGCCAGCGCCTGAGTGGATGTCTGAGGGGGGAGTGAACTGTGTATTTTCTAAGAACTCTTTTTTTTTTTTTTTTTTTTTTTGGTGTTTTCGAGACAGGGTTTCTCTGTGTAGCCCTGGCTGTCCTGGAACTCACTCGGTAGACCAGGCTGGTCTCGAACTCAGAAATCCGCCTGCCTCTGCCTCCCGAGTGCTGGGATTAAAGGCGTACGCCACCACTGCCCAGCTGCAAGATTAATTCTTAGAGAAGGAACTCTCAAAGGGACAAACTACTGATCCAGAGGGGATAATCTGCCATCCTGGGGCCACAATGGCAAGTCACAATCATGAGAAATGAAGCAACAAGGAAGGTTAGTTAGGATCCTAAGGACTGTGTTGGGGCGGGGAAGGGAACGACTCTCCCTAGGTTTTAAATTAAATATATAAATTATATATATATGTGTGTGTGTGTGTGTGTGTACATATATGTGTATGTATATATACATATACATATACATATACATATACATATACATATACATATACATATACATATACATATACATCCCTGGCTTTTCTGGAATGTGGTTAAATCTCACTTATAAATAATAGTATCCCTGTTGTCTGGCAGCAAAGCTTTTGATGTTGCCTTCCCAAGAAAAAACATTTGAGTCTTAAAATAGAATAAACAAGAAGGGAGTATGTTAATTAGAGACCAGAGATAAAATTAAGACTTGATTGGGGATTTCAGTGACGCCTTTAAAACTGTTTTCACTCCGAGAGGTTTTTCACGTGGGTTGGGGATGCGTGGGAATCTACTAATTCCACACAGCGCTCAAGGTGGCGCCCGCCAGGCACAGCCTGGGTTTGAGCCCGGGGCCTATCTGCAGTGGTTGAGTGGTCAGGCACAACCATATCTGGGCCAGCCAGGCCTCTGGCACAGGAGGAACGGGAAGCCCCATTTCCCACAGGCAAGCGCGGGCTGTGCGGGAAGCCCCATTTCCACGATGTTCCGGTACTCACCTGGGCGAGCCTTCTGCCAGCTTCAGTGGACACTTTCCTTTCCTCCTCACAGTCCACCTTGTTTCCCAGCAGGACCATGGCCACCCCCTCTACACCTGCATCCTGTACACAGGAGAATGTGCCATCAGCAGATGCCAGTCCCAAGGTAGAAGCTTCTAGAAGTTTCTAGACGCCATCCTCTCACCTGGACCCCCTCTTTTTTCCTTTCTGCTCACAAAATACTTCTCCTACTTTCATGGCTAACCTCGTGCTCCCGCCCCCCAAGCCTTTCTGGATTGCTCCACCCACCCTCTGGAAGAGCAGCAAGGGCTCTCAATGGCTGAGCTGTCTCTCTAGCCCTGTAATTGCTGAATCCAGAATTCAGCACAACCCCCTGCAGAATCCAGACACAAAGGTTAGGTACGTGGGGGATAGAGCTAAACATCGTCGATAATGGGAATCCCACCTAAGAGACATCCCAGGCTGCTAGTGGAATACGTAAGCAGTTTGTTTTGGGAGCTGTACTGTGTGGTTGTGGTTTCTCTGGGCAACAGGGCTCCTAGTCCATCCACCCACACATTCCTCAGCCGGTGGTGTCATTCCTATGACTACGGTGGCATTTGTAACCCTGGAGGAACGAGGAATATATGTGGGTGGATTCCAAGCTTCCTCTTGGTTCCAAAACCTGGGGTCAGCCCGCAGTCCCGAACAGACCCACCTGCAGACAGTCCAGCCAGTAACGCACATGGGTGAAGCTCTCTTGGGAGGTGACGTCATACATAAGCACCACCCCTTCCGCCTTGCGAAGCAGCTGTTGTGTGAGGCTGTGGTACCTGCCGGAAGGGTCTGCATGAGGCCACCACATCCAGAGCCCGAGGACACACGCCCTCCACTGTCCTATCCTAGGGGTGGACTTTGATGTATGTAAGGGTCATTTAGGGCATCTCCCATGTTTTGTGACATCTGTAATGAAGTCTTGAGCAGTTGAGTCTGCTTCATGGATGAGTTTATTTCTGGAATAAGTTTCCAGAAATGGAAATGCAGAGTCAAACCTCTGTGTCCCTTAAGTTTCTATTACTGAGGGCCATGTGTTATATGGGACACCTGCAGTCTAGGAGGTTGGTCAGGGGAAAATCACCCAATGCCCCCCCCCCCCGCAGGGCTGCGCGGAGTGGGGTCACCTGAGCTCACAGCCCCTCCCTCCTGATTCCTTGGGTCTCAGAGCCTTATTGCTTCAGTGAGGACAGACCTTGTCCCCTGTCTGTCACCCAGCTTGTGGGCTACACTCTGAGCCCAGCCCAGGTCCCCCGCCACTGTCAGGGATAGTCTGAATACCTCTCTTGTCCGGCTGTGTCCCACAGCTGCAGAGCGAAGGTTTTATTGTCTACCAGCAGGTTTTTGACACGAAAATCCACCCCTAGGACACACAGAAGAGACAACCCAGGACAACTAGCTCCAGATGCCCCAGGTATGTGCCCACTCGCAACCCCAGCCATAGAAGGATGGGAGCCACAGTGCTGGGCTCCTCTCTGCTCTCCAAAGAACCCCACAATCAAGTGTTACACCAAAGCGGGGCAGTGGTGGCGCATGCCTTTAATCCCAGCACTTGGGAGGCAGAGACAGGCGGATTTCTGAGTTCGAGGCCAGCCTGGTCTACAGAGTGAGTTCCAGGACAGCCAGGGCTACACAGAGAAACCCTGTCTCGGAAAAACAAGAAAAAAAAAAAAAAAAAAAAAAGTGTTACACCAAGCAGCCTTCCCAAGGTGGAGAAAGGACCCATGGGACCATGCTGTGTGCCCTGGGCCTCTAGGGCTCTGGGATCAATCAACCTCCCCCTTTGAGCTTTCCTTTCTCATCAGCAAGGTGATATTTAAAAAGACCCACAGGGAACAGCCCATGCCTAAAGGCTCTGCAGGGTTTCTGCTGGGCACAACCAAGGTGACTACATTTATCATCCCTCCTCATCCGCTGGAGTCCCAAGCCCCACTCTTCCCCGTAATCAGAGCTGCAGACATATTTAGATTCTCGAATAAGGAGACAAGAGAAGTTTCTGTGCCCCTTCCAGCCAACCCCAACCTGTCAAAGAAGCCTTTTGGATGTGGGCAAAAATGGGGGAGGGGTGCAGGGAGGCTGGAGAGATGGCTCAGCGGTTAAGAGTCCTTTTGGTTATTGCAGAGGACCTGAGTTCAGGCCCTAGCACCCACATTATCACTCACCAGCACCCACAGATCCAGTTCTGGGTTATGAACACCTCTATTCTCCACAGGCTCCTGCACACGGATGTGCATGCCCACATACAGACACAGAGACACTCAAAAAATAAATCTTTAAAAGAGAGAGAGAGAAAGAACGGGAGGGGTGCTCTGTCCTGTCTGCACCCCTTTTCCTGCAGGGCCCACTGCAGTCTGGCAGCTCCTGACATCCACAATGTGGGTGACAGATTTCTATGATGACCCCTGTAAGTTCGGGTTACTATCCCCGGTGGTTCACACAGGCTCCTAGTCTCCTCCAAGGAGACGGGCCTGCCCAGCAGCAAGGTGCCTCCTGAATAGAAAGTGGTTTTCTTTACAGCCCTTTCTGAGGTTCTCAGGAGCCCAGGACTACAGGATCTTGAGACTGTCACATTCAGCTGCACACCGGCTGGGCCACCCACTAATGGCTCTCGGCCATTCTTGCAACTGCTATTCCCTCCCCCACTTAATTTCCGCCCCCTCATCTACCCTCAAGAGACTCCAGTATGCCCCCAAACTGTTCAGCAAAGTCACATAAACCGTCAGATATGCAACATTTGGTCTACTGGTCCAAGGGGGGCAGCCCACACACATCCACAATAATCAAGAGCAGAACCAGGCACACAGAGGTCAGGCTTTCCCCGGTGGGATCTAACCTTTGAGGTGGGGTGGGTGGCCAGCAAGGGCTAGAAACCTCGCTAGGATTCAGTTCTCTGCCACCAGTGGGGACCACATTGAGAATCACACATGGAGAAGTCAGAACACCTGGTATCTGTGTTCCCAACCAATGGCCTCAAATGCCTTCAGCAATAATTCTGACTTTTTGAGAGGGGATGGGATGGAGGGGGAAACTCCTGGCTGGCCACAGGTGCAGGTTTGCTCTGTCCGGGTCTATGCTATCAAATTGTGTGGAACTGATACACACAGAGCATCATGGGGCTGGAGAGATGGCCATGCAAACCTGAAGACAGGGGTTCAAATACCCAGAAACCCACACAATTCCTGGGTGGGTGTTGCAGCCTCCAAAGGAAGAAACAGAGGGATGACCAGAGAAAGCTGGCTAGAGAGACCAGCCATATTGGTGACCCCTGAATTTGATGAGAGACTCTACCTCAATGAATAAGGCAGAAGACCCATGGAGGATGTTTCCCAAAGTCATGTGCTGCCACACGCACATGAGTGCACACACACAAACATGCTATAACCCCAGCCTCAGGGTGGTGGAAACAAAGACAGGCAGATCTCTGGGGCTCGTTATGTATGTGTTCCATCCCTTCCCTGTGAGCACCAGAGCTGAATCTGCGTTAAACTCTCAATAAACTCAGCAAAGTCAAGCATCCCAGCTCCAGCTCCACCTGAGTGGAAGTCACAGAACAAACCCTTGACTCTGTTCTCACAGAGGCTGACAGATCTTTCTGCCACATGATAAGAAGAAAGTGTATTGATTATGGACTTGACATGGTGTACTGGCTGGTTTTGTGTCAGCCTGACACAAGCTGGAGTTATCACAGAGGAAGGAGTTTCAGTTGAGGAAATCCAGCCGTAAGGCATTTTCTCAATTATTGATCAAGGGGGGAGGGCCCCTTGTAAGTGGTACCATCTGTGGGCTGGTAGTCCTGGGCTCTATAAGAAAGCCAGCTGAGCAAGCCAGGAGAAGCAAGCAAGCCAGTAAGGAACACCCCTCCATGGCCTCTGAATCAGCTCCTGCTCCTTGGCCTGCTTGAGTTCCAGTCCTGACTTCCTTTCATGATGAACAGCAGCATGGAAGTGTAAGCTCAATAAACCCTTTCCTCCCCAACTTGCATCTTAGTCATGATGTTTGTGCAGGAATAGAAACCCTGACTAAGACACATGGTTTTAGAATCACACGGCAATGGAGTCTCCATGAGGAACTATCTAGAATAGGTTGGCCTGTGGGCATGCCTGTGAGGGATGTTCTTTTTTAATTTTATTATTTTTATGTATATGAGCACTCTATCTGCATGTATACCCATGTGCCAGAAGAGGGCACCAGACCCCATTATAGATGGCTGTAGCTGGGAATTGAACACAGGACCTCTGGAAGAACAGGCAGTGCTCTTAACCACTGAGCCATCTCTCCAGCCCAGAGGGATGGTTTTTTTTTGTTGTTGTTTTTTGGTTTTTTCGAGGCAGAGTTTCTCTGTATAGCCCTGGCTGTCCTGGAACTCACTCTGTAGACCAGGCTGGCCTTGGACTCAGAAATCCGCCTGTCTCTGCCTCCCAAGTGCTGGGATTAAAGGCATGTGCCACCACTGCCTGGCTCCAGAGGGATGTTTTTAATTGGGTTAGTTAAGATGGGAAGATGTGAGTGGCTTCATTTCACCTGGGCAGGACCCTGAGATCAGTGAAAGGGAGCCAGTGAGACGAGGACCAACAGGTATATATTAACTCACTGTGATGGTTTGTATATGCTCAGCCCAGGGAGTGGCACTATTAGGAGGTGTGGCCTTGCTGGAGTAGGTGTGTCACTTGGGTGTGGGCTTTAAGACCCTTGTCCTAGCTGCCTGGAAGTCAGTATTCTGCTAGCAGCCTTCAGATGAAGATGTAGAACTCTCAGCTGCTCCTGCACCATGCCTGCCTGGATGCTGCCATGTTCCTGCCTTGATGACAATGAACTGAACCTCTGAATGTGTAAGCCAGCCCTAATTAAATGTTGTCCTTATAAGAGTTGCCTTGGTCATGATGTCTGTTCACAGCAGTAAAACCCTAACTCAGACACTCACTGTTCTCTTGACTTTGGCTGCAATGCATCCAACGGTTTCAAGCTTCTGCCTCATTGATTTCCCTTCAACCACAGACTGTACATTGAAACAGGAGCTAAAACAAACCCTTTCTCCCTTAAGTTGCTTCTGTCGGCTTTTATCACACCCACAGGAATTAAGATTGTTGTAAAGGGATGAGGCAAACACAGAAGATGTCAGGGATTTAGGGTGCTCAGCAGACACACAGTAGCTTAGGTGATGAATAACAGTGGTCTTGTAGACAGCAGGCTAGGTCTGCTATGGGTCAACTCTTTTTCAAGGTTGCTGAGTCTTTAACTAGATCCATGACATCCTGGTCAGTTTCTACTGTCAACTTGCACAAGCTGGAGTCACCAGGGAAGGAACCCCTAACTGAAAAACTGCTTCGATCAGACTGGCCATGTCTGTAAGTCTTGTGGTATAAGACAATGTCTTGAAAATTGATGTGGGGGAGGACCCAGCCCACCATAGGCGTCACCATCCTTAGGCAGTTTGGCCTGGATTGTATAAGAGAGTTAGCTGGCTATGAGCCAGTGAGTGAGTAGCATTCTCCATGGTTTCTGCTCCAGATTCCTGCCTTGAATTCCTGCCCTGCCTTCCTTTAGAGGTGGTCTGTGACCTGAAGTGCAAGCTGAGATAAACCCTTTTCTCCTCTAAGTTGCTCTTGATCATGGGATGATCACACAAGTGGAGATCAAACTAGGACAGCTAGTAAGGATTCTTGGTGTCTTTGTTAGGGTTTTACTGCTGTGAGCAGACACCGTGACCAAGGTAACTCTTATAAGGACAACATTTAATTGGGGCTGGCTTACAGGTTCAGAGGTTCAGTCCATTATCATCAAGGCAGGAGCATGGCAGCTTCCAGGCAGGCATGGTGCAGGAGGAGCTGAGAGTTCTACATCTTCATCTGAAGGCTGCTAGCAGAATACTGGCTTCCAGGCAACTAGGATGAGGGTCTTAAAGCCCACACCCACAGTGACACACCCACTCCAACAAGGCCACACCTACTCCAACAGGGCCACACTTTCTTTTTTTTTTTTTTTTTTTCGAGACAGGGTTTCTCTGTGTAGCCCTGGCTGTCCTGGGACTCACTCTGTAGACCAGGCTGGCCTCGAACTCAGAAATCCGCCTGCCTCTGCCTCCCAAGTGCCTGTAATAATTTAATTACTTTATTTATTTAATGTATATGAATACACTATAGGTATCTTTAGATACACCAGAAGAGGGCATTGAATCTCATTACAGATGGTTGTGAGCAGCCATGTGGTTGCTGGGAATTGAACTCAGGACCTCTAGGAAGAGCAGTCAGTGCTCTTAACCTCTGAGCCATCTCTCCAGCCCAGGGCCACACTTTCTAATAGTGCCACTCCCTGAGCTGAGCATATACAAACCATAACACATGGGCAGAGAAACCCTAGAACCTGACCTAGGCCCCTCTTCCAACAAAGGAATATTAAACCATCTGCTTGGCACTGACTCTTAATTAGCCTGAAACCTGGAGCTGACATAGAGACATATACCACACCACCTTTGACCCCCTTCTAGGAGCCACTGAACTATCATGGTCAAATATTTACTTATAATACACGAACGATGGCTAATACGGATTGAGTGTACAGTGCCTGCCAGGTGATGTACATGAACCTGCAACCCCTGCAGGAAGTGGGGGCTCCTCCCATCTCTGCTGTCAGAAGAAGATGTGGGAACTAGAGAGAGCTGGACCTGGACTGTCCACGGGCAAAGGCCCATGGACTTATGGCTTGGTGCCACCAGGAGGTAGAAGAATTAAGAGGTGAGATCTGAGGGCTAGAGAGACGGTTCAGCAGTTAAGAACATTACTGCTTCTCCAGGCTCAGCTCCCAACACCCACGACTGTCTGTAACACCCTCTTCTGGCCTCTGAGGGCATCAGGAACACCCACACACATAAAAAATTAATAATAATAATAAAGAGGTTAGGGCATTCAGAAGGCAGAGGCAGGCATATCTCTATGAGTTCAAGGCCAAGCTGGTCTACATAGTGAGTTCTAAGACCCTGTCTAAGAAAAGAAGAAAAGAAAAGAAAAAAAACAAGGGCTGGAAAGATGACTCAGCGGTTAAGAGGTCCTGAGTTCAACTCCCAGCAACCACATGGTGGCTCACAACCATCTGTAATGGGATCCGATGCCCTCTTCTGGTGTGTCTGAAGACAGCAACAGTGTATTCACATATATAAAATAAATAAATCTTTTAAACAAAACAAAACATGAGGCTTGGATGGCATTAGAGTCTTTGGTCATTAGGCACATGCCCTCAAAGTGCACTGTGGGACCCTGGCTTCAGTTTCTTCTATTCTCAACTCCAGCCCACCTTGATAGGGTCTCATGAAGCCCAGCCTGACCTCAAGTTTGGTAAGTAGCCAAAGATGACCTTGAACCTGTGACCCTCCGTCTCCACCTCCTATGCGCTAGGATGAAAGCAATGTAATGCAGTGCCCAGGACTTTATGCTCCATAAGCCAGTGTTTTATCTCTGAGGCTCCTTTCTCTCTTCCCTGCATCACAGTTTGGCTCCGGTATGTGTCTCCCAACATAATACACTGCCTTGCCACAGGCCCAGAGGCAACAGGACTGACTGTAAACCAAAACCTCCCAACTCTGAGCCAGCCAGAGTTAAACCTTCTGTCTTTATAAGCCTCTGGCGGTTGTGATACAAAGTAGAGTTCATAGCCCCACTAAGTGGTAGTGCTAGGATTTGAACCCACACCCCTAGGGTCCTAACTTGCCACACTCTGAATATATTCTATGTAAGATACTCAACTTGTGATCTCCTGCCAGGGCATGCAGGCAGACCTAGGACATGTCCTGAGCATGCCCAGCTAGGCTCTGTAGGGAATGGCCTACCACGTGGGTGGAGACAGGTCTGTTCACACTCTACAAGCACCAGGACCTAAATTGCACGGTACTTTGCTCTTGTGGTACATTATAAGCTAACTAGATCAATGCAGAGAAAGCAAATTGCCTGTAATTAGAGGCGATTAGCGAAATGCTGAGATTATGCCCATATAAAATAAATGCCTCATAAAGGCCTGTGGTCAAGGCAGAACCTGCCACTTCTCCTGAGAAGGCTTGCTGGCCCTGGCCCAGCCTCTTCTCTCCACTGCTACCTCCCCAAGGGGCCTTACCTACAGTGGCCGTCAGCCCAGAGGCAAAAGCATCATGGTGTAACAGGTGCAGGAATGAGGTCTTGCCCACATTGGAGTCCCCCAAGAAGATGACATGGTAGAGGTAGTCGGGGTCAGCTTGAGGCTTGCCAGCAGTGAGGTCCCCAGGGGAAGAACTCGGTTCAGCCTGCCGTAAGTCTGTTCTTGGGTCCTCCGGCCTGCTCTCTGCGCCTGGCTCTGTGGGCTGAGGGGCGTCTGACTTGCTCTCCACCTGAACAGGCATGGACACGGGCCTGGGCTGGGCTTCTGACTCAGCCAGGGTGAGGAGGGCTTGTGTGGTCTCTGGGGCTCCCACTGCAAGCCCAGCCCCAGCTCCCAAGATGGGAGAGCCCCTCAGAGGAGACATTTGACCAGGAGCAGGGACTTCTAGCTCAGCAGGAGCCTGTGATATGTTAGGCAGGGGGTCATCTTGCTGGGGTGATTCTGTGTTCCTGGCTTCCAGGCCATGAGCCTCATTGGCTTTGGATCCAGGGTCCTGCTGGCCTCTCTCTCCTACGTTTCCTTCCTCAGGCCTCAACTGCTTTTCTGGACTCTCAGGGAGGTGGGTAGACAGGCTATCCAGACTAAGGACTTGGCCTTGGGCTTCCCGGAAACCCCTAGGATGACTCTCCGGCCTAGCCAGGTGTTCCTCATCCTGCACTAGTCTCTCTGTGTGTGCTTGGCCCACAGACTCCAGGCTCAGGGAGGGCTCTGTGGCCCCCTCAGGGAGAGCTGCAGCTCCTTGGGACCCCAAGCCCAGTTTCAGGTCATCTGCCATGACCTCTCTTTCTATGGACAGTTTGGCTGGATCAGGTCTAGACCAAAGGCTCCTGTCACCCAGATCTGGAGTCTGGGTCTGTTTTCTGGGCCCGGTTGGGGACCGAGGAGGAGAAGAGAGAGCCTGAGGAGGAGGATCAGCCTCAGAAGCAAGCAGAACTCTGAAAGCTGCTTCAACATTCCCGGACTCCCCAGTCCCAGGCTCCCCAGTCCCAGACTCCCCAGTCCCAGGCTCCCCAGTCCCAGGCTCCCCAGTCCCAGGCTCCCCAGTCTCAGACTCCCCAGTCCCAGGCTCCCCAGTCCCAGGCTCCCCAGCCGGGGCTCCTGGTAGACTCCAGAAGAAGAGGCCTTTGGGTCTGGCATCTAAGTCAGGGGAGTCCACAGGCTGCTTAGAACTGACATCCTGTTCTTTGGGGTCCTCCACCCCTTTTCTATCTCTGGCAGCACCAGGAGACACCCCGGTGGGGCTTCTTGAACCTGAGTCTAGATCTGAAGCTGGCTCCTGAGAAAACTGCAGAGCAGACCCGTTGGAAATGGAGATCTGTCTAACAATGCGGGGAGTCTGGGGGGCGGAGGTGCTACTCGGGGTTGGGGGTGGGCTCCAGCAAAGCCGCAGGGTTCTGTGAGCATGGTCTTCGAAGCTGCTGAGGAGCTGGTCCCAGTCATCACTATCCCCAAACAGTTCAGGCAGTGGGGCCTCCTCTGTGGGGACAGCCTGAGGGTCTGGGGCCTCCTTATTTGCCCTGGGGACACTGGGAAGGAAGAGGAAAAGTGAAGGTCGGGGGAGTACCAGTTAGTGGTATCCCCCAAATCCTGGTAGCATAGCCCTTCCTTGTGGCTAGCTTTCCTCCAAGGATGGCTGAAAGAGCCCCCATCCTGCTCTGTACCTCAAAATCCACATGAAGCCTCACCTCCTCCAGGAAGCCTGCCCTGACCAGGCAAGCCTTCTTGCCTCTGAGCTGTTTCAAACCGAGCAAGTACCTGACTGATTTGGGAGCTGTGTGTCTGTGTGTCTGTCTGTGTGTATATGTGTCTGTGTATGTCTGTGTCTGTATGTATGCCTGTGTGTGTGAGATGTGTGTATGTATGTGTATATGTGTCTGTGTGTCTGTCTATATGTGTGTGTGCCTCTGTGTCTGTATGTATGTCTGTGAGTGTGTGCAATATTATATGTGTATGTGTGTGTCTATGTGTCTATGTGTCTGTGTCTGTATGTGTGTATATGTGTCTGTGTGTGTCTGTCTATATGTGTGTGTGAGATATTATGTGTGTGCATGTGTGTGTGTATGTGTCTGTGTGTATCTCTGTGTGTCTGTCTGTATGTATGTATGTGTGTGTAAATATGTGTCTATGTCTGTCTGTATATTTGTGTGTCTGTGTGTATGTGTCTGTATGTGTCTTTGTGTGTCTGTGTCTGTGTGTCTGTATGTGTCTGTGTGTCTGCGTCTGTGTACATACATGTGCACGCTCACACCAAATGCAGATACCAAACCAGCTCCATGGAGAGTGTCTGTGTGTCTGTATGTGTCTGTGTGTCTGCGTCTGTGTACATACATGTGCATGCTCACACCAAACGCAGATACCAAACCAGCTCCTTGGAGAGCAGGCTTTCCTGGCTCCTAGAAGTCACTGCTCTCTACCCTCGTCCAGAGAGGGTGGTTACTTGCCTTGGCTTTTCCTCTATCTGCCAGGACACTCGGCCCCTGGTCCTGGCAGTATCCAAGTGTCCTCTTGTCACCTGCAACTGTCCCCGCACCTCTTCTAGCTGCCCAGCCAGGTCACGCTCAGCCTCTCGGAGCTGCAGGTTCTCCCAGCTGGCCTCTTGCTGTGTGCTGCTGAGGTGGAGAAGCTGAGCTTCCAGCTGTGGAGGGTGGAAGAGAGGAGGAGAGGATTGGCCAAAATCCTCCAAGATTCGGCAAGACAAGGATGCCCTGTCCCCCGTCCCCATTGCCCAGGTCCTGGAGACCCAGCTTTAAAGGTCCTATTGGAGGGGAGGTCACCCTTCAAGCATCTAATTAGTTGCCTATAGCCTCCCACAGTGAGACCTGTGATATACGGGGAAAGGATACCATGATCAGAGGACAAGAGCTCCTTGGGCACACCCACCCTGCTGTTCCTGACTCCATCTGACCCAAAGGTAATTCAGAAGGTTCCAACAGCAAGACTCCACAGAGCAGAGAGCACAGCCTCTAGAGTAGCCCTAGGATCCTCAGCCTCCCCACCACCCAGCAGGCTCTGACATGTTAAGAACCTGCCAAGGGGGGCTGGAGAGATGGCTCAGTGGTGAAGAGCATTGACTGCTCTTCCAGAGGGCCTGAGTTCAATTCCCAGCAACCACATGGTGGCTCACAACCATCTGTGATGGGATCTGGTGCCCTCTTCTGGTGTGTCTGAAGACAGCAATGAAAGAAAGAACCTGCCAAGGTTTCTCAGATGACAATAGATCCTGTTGTCCAGAACTTTCCTTTCTTTCTCCCCATCCTCCTATTGGGTCTCACATGGCCCAGGCTAGCCTTGAACTCCTGACTCTCCTACCTCCACCTCCGAGAGCAGGGGTTACAGTGCATGCCACATACCCAGCCTGTACAAACCTTTACACAACCTCATTTGACACATGAGGCCTGTGAAATGACATGGAGGTAGACACCTTCTTTTCATGGACACTGAAAACATGAGGACAGGGTAAGCTCTCCACTCATTTCCCTGGGTCTGCCTGGCTCTTTATGGGACTTCATCTGACCCATGGCAGTGTTCCCTGGGCACTGGGAAGGGAGCCCTGATCTGGCCGTCAGCAACCCAGGGAGTTCTTGGCTGCCTGTGGCTTCAGGGGACCTGTCCAGCTGGGAACAGTGAGAAGGTTCTGGGGTCTGGGCTCTCCAGGCCTGTACTCACCTCTCTCTGGCCCTCTGCTAGCCGCTGAACCTCTTGCTCCTTGGCCTCCAGAGCCTCCTGTATGTGGGCACTGAGGGCCAGGCCCCGGGAGTCGCTCTGCAGAGAAAACTGGTCAGCCCTGCCTAGCCGACTCCAGAGCCAGCTTAGCTGAGCAGGTCCCACAATCTTACCTCCACCCTGGCCTGGGGTTCAGGGGCTGGAAAGTACCCACAAAGAGGACTTTGGGCTTCCCCACTTGGGCCTAGACTCTCACAAGGACACTGAAGCCAAGACACGGAAGTCAGTGATATTGGACTGGGGAATATTGATACCTTGCAGAGAACACATGCCCGGCAGGCCCACCCCATCTCTCTGGGGAGCATTAGCTACAGGACAAGAGGCCCCCATCACTCTCTGCTGACTCGTCCACTACTTAGCCTGGAGAGGCATTCATCAGTGGCTTCACCTGGGCCTGTAGCTGCTGCTTCTCCCTGAGGATCTGCTCCTCTGTCTCCTCGTAGAGCTGTCTCACCTTGTGGAGATGGTCAGAGTCTCGCCTACAGGGACAGGAGGTGGACACCAGAAAGCCACTGGGGACCTCTGGAACTTGATGCCTGGAGCCCTCCTGCCTCATTTGCCCTCAGCCATCTCAGACCCCTGCCCTGTCGCCTTGGGTCTATGACACCTCCACCCCTACCACTGGCCCTATCTATGGTCCCTATTGCCCCAAGCCTCAGTCACCATCTTGGACTCCTTGACTCAGGCTCCAGTGACAGGGCTGTGACCCTGAGAGTTACAGGTCACAAAACAGACCCCCCGGATCTTCTTCCTCCTCAAACTTGGTTCTGCTTCCCAGCTCCCAGCCACTTCAGAAGGGAGTCTCCAAGTCCCCCTCAAACCGGTTGATCTTTCTAGGTAGTATTGAGCAAGGGGACCCTCCAAGCACCCTTTGTACAAGACCTAGGATTCCACAGCATGCAAGGAACACCTGCTATGCCCCCGCTCACTTTCTCAGGGTCCACGCCAGTGCCTCCCGGTCAGCCCGAGCCTCCTGCAGGCGGCTGCTCATCTTGGCCAGGAAGCCCTCCAAGTTGTCTGCCAACTGGGGCTCCTCCTGCCGCAACTCCTTCCACAGCTTCCAGATCTCAGCCTGCCTGGAGTGGGGGAACCTCCGGAGATTAGATCCAAGAGGGCTAGGAAGCGAGAGGGCTCCTGTAGCCCAGGCTAGCTTCAAACCTGCCGTGTAGCAAAGGATAACCTTGAACTCCTGATTCTTCTCCCTTTGCCTCCTCCCAGAGGCTGGGATTACTATGTCCCGTTTTATGGTGGTGCCGGGAAACGGATCCCACAGATAGATTCGTGTATGTTAGCATGCTACAAGCTAAGCCCTAACCGTAGTCCTGTTTTAATGGCAACTTGGGGACCTGAACCATGACATTCTACTGATGATACTTCAAGTGTCACCTCCCCTGGGACATTCTATATGTGAGCTGGCCCTTCTTGTCACACACACCCCCAATGCCACATGTTTCCCTGTGAGTCAGTGGCTAATGAGTGTGTGGGGGGAAGGGAGAGTCTTGGGAATCTGACAGCCCAAGGCTTCCATCCACCTCCGCTCTGATCCCATTCAGGAGTTGTGTGGTTTCTAGCAAGCCTTTACCCTCCCGGGGCTCACTGGGAAAACTTGAAGCCTAATACTTGCCAAGCAAGATTGTTTGGGGGTGGGGGTGGGGATGAGAGAAACACTGAGAGTAGGTGCCAGCCCGGGGCCCTGCCCACGGTTGGCACCCAGTACATGCTACTTTCACATGGACTTAATTAAGTCATGAAGACAGAGGCCCAGAGGGCAAGGGAGCAGGGCCAAGCTGCCAAGTGGGTAAATGGCTCCCTGCTCCACCTGTTCTGCCAGCCTACGCCCCAGGTCCCACCCAGCCTGGCCCGCAACAGCTGCTCCACCCTGGAACCAGATGGGAGCAATCTCATCCTTCGGAGGCCTGTGGGTGGAGGGGCAAGTGGGAGAGTGTGGGTGAGGGCGAGTTCCTGGCTGGCTCTAGCAGGCCTCGGGGAGGGTCCCCTCTTGTCAACACACAGAACTCTCATACACCCAGAGCCTGAGCCCAAGATATCCGGCAGGAGTTGACCTCCTCTCGAAGACACCCAGCCCAGGGCACCACCATGTCTGAAGTCACACCACTGAGGGACCCTTAGGGAGTCTCCAGGTCCCCCTCAGAGGCGATGCTCCAACTAGTTGATCCTTCTAAGGGGTGTGGAGCAAGGGGACCCTCCCAGGCATTCTTTATACAGGGCTTTAATCTCTCTGCAGCTTCAAAGGGCAGGCTGTAGCCAGGAACAGAGGTCAGAGGTCACTGTCAAGTGGCCAAGCTGGGGTCTGTCTGCACCCAGTCCTACCCTAAGCCCTCACCCCCCACCAGGGCCTTACTCAGAAAGGGAGTGGCCAGTCTCCATCTGCCCTACAAGGGCCAGGAAGGCCTCCTTCTCCTCAGCATCGGCCTCCTCAAGGGCAGGGAAGCTGGAGGTCACAGATTCCCGTTGAGAGAGCAATGACCGTTTTGTGCGGAGTCTGTGGGTACCGGGGCTGGAGCCAAAGACATTTTCTGGGGGGACAGAAGGTAACAGAGGGAAGACGAGGCTCTGACTTCTTTTGAGCCTCATCCCCCACATTTAAATGGACACATTCCTGTATGCCTCAGATCAGCCTTGGGAGTCTCATACATTGGGGGTGGCCACTTCACACATCACCTGAGGCCCAGAGATGCCTAGAGACTCTCTGGAAGCTCCAGGGTAGCAGGTGCTCACCCACTCAGGAAGTATTCATTGAGCATTCGCTGTATACAGGGGTCACTCAAGTCCAAGGCCCAGGAGAGTTAACTTTCTAGTTCAAAGGTTCAGAAGGATATGTCTCTCCTACGGGGTGTGTGTGTGTGTGTGTGTGTGTGTGTGTACACCTGCATGTGTAGTGCATACATGTTCACCACATCCACCTAGTGGGTTCTGGGGATTGAACTCGGGTCATCAGGCTTGGCGGCAATCACCCTTACCCACTAAGCCATCTCATAGGCCCCTTTTCATCATCTTTTTTTTTTTTTTTTTCCCACAAAACTAAGTTGTTAAGCGACCTCAAGAAATAAACAAGAACCCAGGAAGCAGAGGTAGGAGGATCTCTGTGAGTTCAAGGCTACTGTAGTCTACACTGGGAGTTACAGGCTAGCCAACAGCTGCACAAGGAAGCCCTATTAAAAAAAAAAAACAAAATGAAACAAATAACGATAATAAAATGATAAAGGAACCAGTGGTTTCCATTGAGATAGGGTCGGGACTGTGTTCGAAGGGGAGCCTCGGAGAGCCCTAAGGAGGTGACAGGAACACTGACGTGGGACTTGCAAGCAGGACAGAGTGGGTTTCCAGAGGAGGGCACTTTGGGTAGAGAGAACCCCACATACAGCCCTGAGTGAGGAGCCAAGCTGGTATGACAGAGGAGCAGTGGTCTTCAGTGAGCCTCAGATGCTGACAGAATCAGCATAATATGTGCTCTGTGGTCCCAGGAAGGGACAACTTGGGAAGCCCATGGGGTGGGAACCGGACTGGAGTGAAGACTACACAGTGCCACCCACCACCAGTTTCAGGCTGGTCCCTCCACTCCACCCTCAGCTTCCATATCACCAAAACCTGGGGCTATCCCAACCTGGGAATATGATACCTGGACCCTCTCTGCTGTCTCCTACACCCTAAACCTTTAAGCCCTGCTGCCTTGAGAACCCAAAATGGGCATTGTTCAAGGCTGAGCTGTCTGGCTGAGGCTCACACGGGAGTTACCCTGATGCCTGGGTTCCTTCTGAGGGGCAGGTCATGGGAGGTCTGTCCCCTACATACAATGCCTACCTCCTGTACCTCCTCCTCGTCTCTATCCCCCAGATGCCAACCTCTGGAACCTGGGGCCTGGAGTTGCCTTGACTGAGACTGGAAAGGGACTCCCTGGGGAGACTGTAGTCCAAGGTCCTTCACCAAAGCCAGGAAGCTTTTATTCTCCCCTCCCCCAACACATACACACACACACACACACACACACACACACACACACACACACACACGAATACAAGGGAGGGTTCTGGGGGAGCAGCTAATAACTCTCAGATGTAGTGGGAACTCCCTGGCCTGTCACACAGCCCAGTAATGTGCTAGAGGCCCCCAGGACCCTCCCATGACAGACATACTGAGTCCAGAGCTGAATTCTTCCAGCGACAGGCGGCCCCTGCTCTCGACGTCCACCCAGTCAAATATCATCTGCGGCTCCTTGCCACCCAGGAAGCTGAACCTGGCCTCCTGAAAAGAAGCATGAATGAGCTGGGCCAATGTCCCTACAGGAAAGGCTCTGGGCTGGACAAGAGACAGGAGGTGTCTGTCTTCAGTCACCCTGCTTTCCTTTGTCTCAGGGGCAGGGTCGCTCACTTGGGGCCTGCCTGACCTGGAGCCTGGCCTGCAGTTCCCCAACCACAATAGGCATTCTTCAGCAGGGCCCTCAGCAGGCTTCAAGTCACATCCCTAGTGCTACCCCAAATTTGCACTCATGTAGTCCCCCTAGCCCTTAGTAGGATGGCTTCAAATGCCATCTGAGGCTTGTTTGTTTGTTTGGGGTGGGGGTTAGAATGGGGTCTCTCTGTAATTTAGTCCCGGCTGTGCTGAAACCCACTCTATAGACAAAGCTGTCCTCAAACTCATGGAGATCTACCTGCTTCTGCTTCCAGAGTGCTGGGATCAGATATGCAGCATCATGCCAGCTAGCCATCTGACACTTGTAAGGAGGTAATACTAATGCGCCACAGTGGACAGGGTGTCTTTCCAGTGTGATCCGTGGACAACGACATGCAACTGTGACTCTTGGATTGCATAACTGAATGAGGGAGTATCAGAAAGACTGCAGCCGGGCAGTGGTGGCGCACGCCTTTAATCCCAGCACTTGGGAGGCAGAGGTAGGCGGATTTCTGAGTTCGAGGCCAGCCTGGTCTACAGAGTGAGTTTCAAGACAGCCAGGACTACACAGAGAAACCCTGTCTCGAAAACCAAAAAAAAAAGAAAGAAAGAAAGGAAGGAAGGAAGGAAGGAAGGAAGGAAGGAAGGAAGGAAGGAAGGAAGGAAGGAAAAAAGACTGCATTCATTTGAAATCACACATTCAGAGTCCAAGATGTTTCTGGCTGAGCTTGCGGTGATGCACAGTGTAATGTCACTACAGCCATAGTTCTGAACGCACAGTGCATGTGGTCATGTCACTTGGTGGCAGTGAACACCTCCCAAAATGCTCAGAGTAGAGCCACATAAGAGTATGTCTTAAACTGATTATACAAAGTTTTACTTCTTGCACGAAGTTTTCTGCCTTTGGAAAACCACGATGAACAGAGTGAGATAGCCCACACCTTCAAGCCCAGCACTTTGGAGGCAGAGGCTAGTGGATTTCTGTGCAGTTGAGGCCAGCCTGATCTACATAATGAGTTCTGGGACAGCTTATGCTACACCAGAGAGACACTGTCTCAACAACCACCAGCCACCCCAAAAGAAAGAAAAAAAGAAGGAAAAAAAGCTGTAATGATGTTTGTTGTTGTTGTTTTGGTTTTTTCAAGACAGGGTTTCTCTGTGTAGCCCTAGCTGTCCTGGAACTCACTCTGTAGACCAGGATGGCCTCGAACTCAGAAATCCACCTGTCTCTGCCTCCCGAGTGCTGGCACTAAAGGCGTGTGCCACCACTGCCCAGTTTGTAATGATGTTTTAACTAAAGATATTCAGGTTTTCCTAGCAGTCTTCTCCATTGAAGTATCAAATCAGTGTGTCTGGATTGTTTTCTGTTAGAATGTTTCATTTTAAAAATTGCTACTGTGGGGCTGGAGAGATGGCTCAGCGGTTAAGAGTACTGACTGCTCTTCCAGAAGTCCTGAGTTCAATTCCCAGCAACCACATGGTGGCTTACAACCATCTGTAATGGGATCCGATGCCCTCTTCTAGTGTGTCTGAGGACAGCTACAGTGTACTCACATACATAAAATAAATAAATCATTCTTTTAAAAAAAATTGCTACTGTGAAGTTCCTCAGAGGTGGCGCACGCCTTTAATCCCAGCACTTGGGAGGCAGAGGCAGGTGGATTTCTGAGTTCGAGGCCAGCCTGGTCTACAGAATGAGTTCCAGGACAGCCAGGGCTACAGAGAGAAACCCTGTCTCAAAAACAAACAAACAAAACAAAACAAAAAATGATGCTGTGCACAGGAGAGACGGCTCAGTGGGTAAGAGCCAGAATTGTTCTTTCTGCAAACTTGAATTTGGTTCCCAGCTGTAAGTCGCCTGTAACTCTAGCGCCAGGAGATCCAACTCTGTCTTCCTGCCTCTGCCGGCTCCAGCACTCACTGACACATCTGTACCTGTGTCTGTGGAGGCCAGAGAACAACCTTGGGCATTGGTCCCCAGGCACTATCCATCTTTTTTTTGCAAGTCTATGACTGTTCTGGAGTTCTCCAAGTAGTCTAAGCTAGCTGGCAAAACCTGGGGACCTGCATATCCCTGCCTCCCTGGGGCTGAGACTACAAGTGTGTCTCTGTAAATGTTTGATGCACACGCCTACTTTATGGGCCTCTATTCCCAGATATTGTAAAATGTTTCTCCAGTGAAAGGAACCAAGTGGAGAAAGTTTAAGAAGCATGAACTAGACCACAAAGCGCACAGTTAATGCACCTCACAGAACTGACTAAGGCAGAGTCCTGTAACTTGCAGAGTCTATTCAGGAATGTCGGAGATAATGTCTGCCTGATGAGACAGATAACTCCAGGATTTATGGCCTGGTAGACTTTCTCTAGCTGTTAAAAAAAAAAAACAGAAGAAGAAGAAAAAAAAATCTCCTAACTCTGCAACCTGGTTCTAATCTGTCTTTGTTAAGTTGCCCAACTTTTAAAAGTGTTCTTTGAACCATTCATAACGCTAATTAACGTGTTAAATAAAATCTCTGAGGGCTTGGGCTGTGGCTTCATGATAGAGCTCTCAACTAGCATGAAAAAGAAAAAGTATCCACTTTGACACGAGGCAGACTCGTGTTTGCCTATAGGTCATGATTTTACCTCGCTGAGCAATCGTCCCCTTATGATTCTCAGTAGGTGCAGGGCTCTGCGCACTCTCTCACCGAGAGAGTCAAATCTGACGACTGCTGCTGCGCCTTGGGCTTCTGAGCCCCAGGGCTTCATGGCTCTATGTGGGGCAGAGTTTAGGGGCTTTGTTGCTGTTGGGTTTGTTTTGTTTTGTTTTGTTTTGTTTTGCTTTGCTTTGTTTTTTAAGATGGTCTCTCTTGTAGCCTAGGCTAGCCTCAAAGTCACTATGTAGCCAAGGATGACCCTGAACTTCTGAGCTTCCTACCTCCACCTTCCAAGTGCTGGCATCACAGGTGTGCTGAGGAGCTCTATGTCAACTTGACACACAAATTTGAGAAAAGGAACCTCAATTGAGAAAATGCCTCCATAAGATCAGGCTGCAGGCAAGCCTGGGAGGCATTTTCTTAATTAGTGATTGATGGGGGAGGGCCCAGCCCACTATGGGCGGTGCCATCCCTAGGCTGGTGGTCCTGGATTCTGTAAGAAAGCAGGTTAAGCAAGCCATGGGGAGCAAGCCAATAAGCAGCACCCCTCCATTCCCTCTGCATCAGCTCCTGCCTGCAGGTTCCTACTGTGTTTGAGTTCCTGTCCTGACTTCCTTCCGTGATGAATGGCGATGTGGGAGTGTAACCCAGACAAACCCATGTCCCCCAGGTTGCTTCTGGACATGGTGTTGCATCCCACCAACAGTGACCTTAGGAGTACAGGCACGCTGCCCCCCCCCCCCGCCTCTCCTTCCACTTTTACGTATGTTCTGGGTTCAAACTCAGGTCACCAGGTTTGTGTAGCAAAGTCTTTTATACCCTGAGCCCTCAGAGGCCAGCGGCATCAGACCCCCGGAGCTGCAGCAAGAGGAGGTTGCCAGCCACCTGACACAGGCATTGGGAATCAAACTTGAGTCCTCCCAGAGAGTGATACACGCTCTTAACTGCTGGGCTGTCGTCCCCCAAGACCTCCCCCATGTTCTAATCTTTAAAAACAAAACAAAACAAAAAAAGCAGAGGCACTTCCCCGAATGCTCTTACACACGTGTTCTCCTATGACTACTTACATACACACCGTTTTCTTGTTCTTTCTCTCTCTCTCTCTCTCTCTCTCTCTCTCTCTCTCTCTCTCTCATTTTTATCTTTAGCGAGAACTCTGGTACACGCCTGTAATCCCAGCATTTGGGAAGCTGAGGCAGGAGGATTGCTGTGAATTCAAGTTCTCAACTACACAGCAAGATGCTATCTAAAAGAGAAAAAAAAAAAAATTAACAGACAGGCTGGTGAGATTGCTCAATCAGTTACGGCACTTGCCTGGCCCTGGGTTCCATGCCCAGAACCAAAGTAGAAAGAGAAGACCATCTCCTAAAAGTTGATCTCTGACCTTCACCAGTGCACCTTGACACGTGTGTGTGTGTGTGTGTGTGTGTGTGTGTGTGTGTGTGTGTCCTTGCTCATATACTTTCTACATAGACGATGATGATGATGGTGGTGGTGGTGGTGATGATGATGATGATAGCAACAATAATAATTGTTAAAAAAGTTAGGCTATGGGTGCTGTGCAGGGGATACACACTTGCACAGAGTTCTGGGTTCAACCCCCAGCACCTCATAAGCTGCACGATGATGCCTGTAATTTTAGTATTCCAGAGGCAGAGGCAGAGGCAGGAGGGTCAGAACTCCAGAGCAATCTCGGCTACACAGTAAGTTAGAGGGTAGCCTGGGCTACTTGAGCCTGCAACTAAAAACAAAAGAGAAAAAGTACTATATGTACAGCCATCAAATCAAGATCCTGTCTTCCCCAGGCTATGAAGTCATAGGAACCAGGACATCGGGTAGAGCAAGAAGGGACCATGCTGCAGAGCTGTGCTAGAGATATCACTGATCTCTACGGTGGGGTCCGGGGGGTTGGTGTTGTTTTGAGACAAGGTCTCATTTAGCCCAGGCTGGTCTTGAACTCTCTATGTAACAAGCGTTCTTCTAACTGAAGTCCCCAAACCCTCCCCGATTGATTCTTGGACACAGAATTTCTCTTTTTCATTATTGCCCAGACTGGCTATGTAGAGCATACTGGCTTTGAACCTGAGATCCCCCTGCCTCTGTTACCCGGGTCTTTGTAATCCTAGGCTAAGTTCCTCCCATTAAGGCCTCGTTCAAAGCAGCCTGTCTGGACAGGACTTCCCTGTTTTAGGGTGCAAACTCCACATTCCGGGCGCGCCTTCAATCTCTGGGAGACTGAAGTGAAGCGGCATCTGAGTCTCACTGCCCTTCACAGGAAGTTCTGAAACAAAGGCTTTTACACTATCCCCTTACGTTCTAGAACATTCGAGGTTTTTGCTTTTGTTTTTTGTCAAGTGTGTGTGTGTGTTGTTTTTGTTTTGCACGGGTTCAAAGGAGTTTGCCTTCCTATTTTACCAAGGTAGAACTGGATAAATCAATCACACAACCCAGTCCCTAATTGGGGTGTCCTTGTTATATAACGACTCTCATGTCATCAATTGTGACAAGCTGGCTTTCGGGGATAGGCTTTGAACCAGCGCTGTGAAACCCTCTCAGAAGGCCTGAGTTGGGGGATAAGGAAGGTCATTTCCAGGCAGAAAAACTGGTCACTCCTGGAGAATGCCCACCTGCTGGGGCTGGGTTTGCAGCTTGAGGCTGGATGAAGGCTGACAAGCTGTCCCAGAATTAGGGACACACTCAAGGTCTCACATTCCAGGTGCCCCTTCAGTCTGAGGAGAGCTGGCCCGCTAATCCTTATCAACGTGACTAGGTTGAGAATCCCTCTGGATATTTCTGGGAGAGACTTTCCAGTGGGGTTAGCCAGGAGGAGAGGCCCACCGGGAATGTGGGTGGTACTGTCCCGTGGGTGGGGTCCTGGGCTGAATGAAAAAGAGGAAAGAAGCTGAGTGTCAGCGTTCCTGTCTCTCTGCTTCCTGACTGCGGACACACTGTGTGCAACTGCCTCACGCTCCTGCCTCCAAGCCGTCCCCACCATGAGAGACTGTGAGCCAAGAAAATCTTTCTCTCTTAAGTTGTTTTTATCGGGTTTTGTTTCAAGTTTTTGTTGCTGTGGCAAAGGAAAAAAAGAGAATTAAAACAGCTGGTCATCTGACGGGAGCATCGCCAATGGAAGCTTTAAAAACTCAACCTATAGGTGGAGCGGTGCTGGCTCCTACCTTTAATCCCGGTACTCGGGAGGCTGAGGCGGATGGATCCCTAAGAGGTCAATGCTAGCCTGGTCTACAAAGTGAGTTCCAGGACAGCCAGGGCTACACAGGAAGCCCTGTATAGGGGGAAAAGAAGTCCAAGCTATTTTGAATTTCCAAATTCCATATGGAAATGTCTAGACTGGAACTAGTTTTGGCCTAAGTGTTGATTTTACACGTTAAATCTAAGGAGGCTTGTGGGTTTAATTTATACCCTGGCTTCACCTTTAGAAATAACCAAGGTCAAGCCAGCGCCACCCCTTTCATACAACGAGAAGCACAGAGAAATTATTTATAATCACAAGAAAAATTATCTAGGGCTGGAGAGATATCTCAGCGGTTAAGAGCCCTGCCTGCTCTGCTCTTCCAGAGGTCCTGAGTTCAATTCCCAGCACCCACATGGTGGCTCACAACCATCTGTAATGGGATCTGATGCCCTCTTATGGTGTGTCCAAAGACAGCTACAGTGTACTCACATACAAATAAATATATCTTTTTTAAATTTCTTTAAAATTATCTGAAATAAAAAAAAGTCAAAAAGGTAAGATCACATCCTGTGACCATTTGATCAGCCAGAGGTGGAAACAGCCACAAATTATCGGGACCAGGGTTGTGGACTGGTCACATCTCACTGTCTTTCTTTTGATTTTTGAGACAGGATCTCACTATGAAGCCCTGGCTAGCCTGGAACTCAATATGTAGCCCAGGCTGGCCCCCTTGATGAAAAGGTCTAGCTAGTCTCGGGCCAGGAGACAGCTTTGTAGGAGACCTCTTGCTGTGTGTTTGAAGCCACTGCCTCTGGATCTTAACATTCCGTCCAGTAGACAAGGGAGTCAGGAGACTCTTCTGGCGTAAGTCACATGTCTAGGGAAGCTGAAACTTGCATGATTCTGGAGGGAGCCTTCCCAGCTTTACAGAATAAGTAAACAACCTGTGTGGGAGGAGACACTGACCAGCCCGCGGCAGAGACGAGATTCTCGGACTACGGAGCAACCTGTAAACTGTGCAGTGCTCCAGAGTTGCAGCAAGCGTTTGTGAGTCGGGCTGGGGCCCTTTGATGACACAGCTGCTTCTGGGTCATGTAACTCTGTGCCCCACACTCCTGTCAGGAACCCCAATAAAAACTCATTGGTTCAACCATTTGGACTTTGGTCTGTCATGGATTCCCTGCATACAGCTAGTAGCTTTGTGTGTGTGTGCATGTGTGGTGTGTATGTGTGTGTCTGTGTGTGTGTGTGTCTGTGTGTGTGTGTGTGTGTGTGTGTGTGTGCGCGTGTGTGTGTGCGTGTGTGTGGGGGGGGTACATGTGTGTTGCATCTACCCTTGAAATAGTCTCTCACATACTACCAAGCAAGCCTGTGTTTGATCTCGAAAACCCATGTAAAAAAACTAGATTTGGGTGACTAGTCTGTAATCCCAACACTCCAAGATGGGAGAAAAAGAAGGGAGAACTGGCCAGAAGTTTGAATGGCACAATGGCAGAAACACACACACACACACACACACACATACACACACACACACGAACAACGAACACACCCATGCATGAATACACACACCTCTTATTTTTAAAAGTCCCAGACATGCTGAAGTCACTCATTAACTTGAAGGTTTCGTCTAGGAAAGATGAAGTCAACTTCTGGCTAGGATTCATGGGCTGTTGGACATTGGCCATCTTTTCGAATTGAACTCAGCCACATTACCCTAACTGCCTACAAGTCTCCGAGCTCAAGGGCTCTGTGCCCTGCTCATGACATTTCGCCCTAATCCCTGGTTAATTAGTAATAAATTAGATAAGATCTTTCTTTGGCTGGTGAGATGGCTCACCAGGTAAAGGTGCTTGCCTCCAAGCCTGACAACCCAAGTTTGACCCAGTGGAAGGAGAGAACCGATCCACACAGGGTGCCCTCTGACCTCCACACATGCACTGTGGCGCACATGCCCCCACCCACCTGCTCATGCACACAAGATGGATAGGTAGAAGGGATGACTTCAAACTTGTGATCCTCCTGCCTCCAGCTCCTGAGTGCTGGGATCACATGTGCTACCATGCTCACTTTATCTGGTGACAAGAACTGAACCTGGGACCTTTTGCATGCTAGGCAAATGCTCTACCAACCGAGCCACTCCGCGAGTCCCTATAGCAACAGTCAAGATGGGGAAAGGACAAAATGGAGTGTGGAGTGACACCTAGAAGTAGAGCAGACCCCCACACACCCTTTTGCACTAAATGAGTTAGAAATTGTCAGCCATGTTGGTCTGGACTACGGCCAAAAGCCTCTTACTGGAACCCACTTACTGGAACTGCCCCTTGGGAGGTTTACACTCTTCAACCTGCTTTGGTCCCTAGTGCTCTGACTGTTCCCCAAGATAAATAATGTCCCTGCTCTAAACATCCCAAGTCAGGTGTGTTGAGCCTGCCTGTCTTCCCAGGACGGGGGAGGGCTGGAAAGGTTGTCCAGTGGTTAGCGATGTGTACTATTCTTACAGAGAACCCATGTTTGGTTCCCAGCGCCCATGTCAGGTGGTTCACAGCTGCATGTAGCTCCAGGACCCTCTTCTGGACTCTGGGGGTACCTGTGTATCACTGCACACATATCCACACACATGTACATTATTGGGGACGGGGGGGTAAGACAGGGTTTCATTGTGTAGCCCAGACTGGCCTCCAACTCACAGAGATCCACCTGCCTCTGCCTCCTGAGCGTTGGGAGTAAAGGTCTGCACCACCCCTGCCTGGTGTCACATTATTAAAAATAATTTAAAAAGCCAAGCATAGTAGTCTGTGCCTTTAATCTCAGCACTTGAGAGGCAGAGACTGGCAGATCTCTGTGAGTTCAAGGACAGCCTGGTCTGCATAATGAGTTCCAAGACATCCAGGGCTGAATAGAGAGACCCTGTCTTAATAATAATAATAATAATAATAATAATAATAATAATAATAATAATAATAATAATAAATAATGTCTTTATAAATACTCACAGCACCATATTTGAGTTACTTCTGGGGCACAAAGTTCTCTCCTTTGTTAAAATACAAATAAATGTTTCTAGGAAAGGGTAATAGATTAAGCCTCATCAGTCACCTACGTATTGGAATAAACAAATTCTTAATACTTTCTTTTTTTTTTTTTTTTTTTTTGGTTTCTCTGTGTAGCCCTGGCTGTCCTGGAACTCACTCTGTAGACCAGGCTGGCCTCGAACTCAGAAATCCACCTGTCTCTGCCTCCCAAGTGCTAGGATTAAAGGCGTGCGCCACCACTGCCCGGCCTTAATACTTTCTGAGAGTGAATTTGGATGCAGGAGGGAATAAGCAAGCCAGTTAAGCCTTGGTTAGAAAATCCAAGAATCTGCACATAAAGATTCTAGGTGTGATTCCAGGGAGTCGTGCTCACCGCCAGGTCCTCCCGGGTGACAAAGCCCCTCTCCTTGGCTCCACAGTCCTGGAAGAAACCCTGAAGCTCCGCATCAGCGTCGGAGGGCCAGGACTCAGCCTCCGGGGCCATGGGGGCATCCTGACCGTCAGCTGGCTCTCGCATCTGCCGCCGGCGGCTGGATGCCAGCTTCCGGCCTTTTCTGGACACTCCCTTTCCTTTCTCCATGGTGCCTCAGACCTAGGGACAGAGGAGAAGACGGTGATGGGCCACTGAATGCAGAGAGTCCACTGAATCCATCCCAGTACCCCAGCCGCTGAGCACAGCCAGGGTCTCCAACCTTCCATGGCTGACAGCGCCCCTGCATGGCCTGGTCCGCATCCATCTGCTCAGGCCCCTGCCCTATGGAAGGTTCGCTTCCCGGCTGCTTCTGAGCTCTCCGCCTGACTCCTGCCGGTCTCAAAGCCGCACTGATGGCTGCAGGAAGGAACATCTGACAGGTAGGTCCTGCCTTGGAGTTTTTGGGATTTTGCTGTCTGGAGACGGGAAGCGCTCCTGGAGTCTCCTGCTGTCCTCCCTCCAGCTAAGGTCCTCCCCTCCAGCAGCATCAGGGTAAAGGATCTTTTTTTTTTTTTTTTCCCGAGACAGGGTTTCTCTGTGTAGCCCTGGCTGTCCTGGAACTTGCTCGGTAGACCAGGCTGGCCTCGAACTCAGAAATCCACCTGCCTCTGCCTCCCAAGTGCTGGGATTAAAGGCGTGCGTCACCACTGCCCGGCAGGGTAAAGGATCTTAACCTCTGCTGTTGGCTCCTCAACCTCCTCCCTCTGTCTTTCCTTCCTCTCAATATACAGTGTGTGTGTACGTGTGTGTATGTGTGCATGTGTATGCATTTGTATGTATAATATACATGTGTGTGTATATATGTATATGTGTGTACGTGTGTATTATGTGTGTTGTGTTATGTGTATGTGTGCGTGTGTATGTTTGTGTATGTATGTGTGTATGTGTATGTCTACATGTGTATGTGTCCATGTAGGTATGTATGTATACATACATATGTGTGTATGTGTATATGTGTGCATATGTGGTGTGTGTGTGTGTGTGTGTGTGTGTTCTCAGAGGCCAAAGGGGGACACAAAATGCCCTATTCTCACTGTCTGCCTTACTCCATTGAGACAGGGTTTCTTAAAGAACCTAGAACTGGCTAGGCTGGCCAGCAAGCCCCAGTGATCTTCTGTTACTGCAGGGGGCCGGGGGAGTCAGTGTCAGGGTCACAGGCACAAGTGGCCATGCCTGGCTTTTACATGCATGCTGGGGATTTGAACTCTGGTCCTTATGCTGGTGGTGCCCTCTCTGCAGGCACTGTCATGCCTCCAGCTGGACACTAAGGCTGGGCCTCTTGCACTAGTGAAGTGGGGGACACTGATACCCAGGGTGTCAGGACATGAGTGAGGAGTCTAGAGGAGTCTGGGGGTATTTGAGGCAGAGTATAGGATCTACAGAAGGATTGGAAAGTTGGAAGTGGAAGGGGGAAGCAGATTCCATCTGAGCTCAAGATGGAGGTTACCTCTTTTGGAGACAAGAGTCACAGACAGGCTGAGAGGAGCTCAGAGGGTCTGCTCCAGGGATGGTGGCCAATCTGGGAGACAGGAGACAGTGGCAGCTCTTCCCCTGCGAGGAGCACCTCCCACCTACCGCCTACAGCAGCACAGGGCTCAGGGGAGGCAATTCCACACCCTGTATAGTCCCAAACTTTAACAAAAATGCTCTCTCGCTCGCCCTCTCCCTCTCCTCCCCCCCCACCCCCCAGTCTTACATTGCAGGCAGCAGCAGATCTAGCATCTCTGGGCCTCTCCCTGCCAAAGGACACACCAATACTGGTGAAAGAAGAAAGAGAGAGAGAGAGAGAGAGAGAGAGAGAGAGAGAGAGAGAGAAAGAAAGAAAGAAAGAAAGAAAGAAAGAAAGAAAGAAAGAAAGAAAGAAAGAAAGAAAGAAAGAAAGAAAGGTAAGCGGACCCATTTCAGAGACTAAATAGAAATGAACTTAAAGATGATATACAATCTCCAACTGGGTTCCCTAGCCAAAAAGAGAGAGGAAAGGAGGAATTGGGGCCAGGTGCAGAGGCACACACCTGCTACCTCATCACTCAAGAGGCCTGAGCTGAGAAGACAGCCGGGACACAAGCGAGCGCCTGCTGTGCAGCCAGAGCTCAGGAGAGAGCCTGCTGTGCAGGCCTGGGGGCCTGACTTCAAACACCTGGCACCACATAACAAAGTCAGAAAGGCCTGCGTGCCTCTGACCCAAGGATGGGGGGTAAGCAGGTGGCTGCTGGGGGCCTACCCGCCCCCCACCCCTAGCCAAAGCTATTAGCATCTAGCTGAGGCCAAATTCCCTTTCTTAAGGCCAGAGAGAAACAGAGGACCACAGCAGGCAGCACACTTTGGCCCATGCATGTGTGTATATGGACATATATACCCACACACTCTAGTGCATTCAACACACATGTGCACACACACACACACACACACACACACACGACTGAAGCAGGAGGATTACTATAAGTTTGAGGCCAGCCTAGATGATGCCTAGACTGTATAGAAATAGCTTGCCTCAAAAAAATATAAATTAAAAAAAAGCTAGCAAGATGGCCCAGCAGATAAAAGCACTTGTCACCAAGCATGACTTGAGTTTGAACCTTAGAATCTACATGGTAAAATAAGAGAACTGACCCTGTAAGTTGCTCACTAACCTACACACACACACACACACACACATACACACACACATACACACACACATGCACACACATACATACACACACATACACACACACATACATACACACATACACACACATACACACACACACATACACACACACACACACATACACACACACATACACACACATACACACACACATGCACACACATACACACACACATGCACACACATACACACACACACATACACACACACACATGCACACACACACATGCACACACACATGCACACACATACACACACACACATGCACACACATACACATACTCGGGGAGGGGGGAGAGACTCGTTTTTGACTTTAGGAAACAGTTTTTCCC
>CM052720.1:42266581-42412913 GCA_028551405.1 Uromys caudimaculatus
GGAGGAGGAGGAGGAGGAGGAGGAGGAGGAGGAGGAGGAGGAGGAGGAGGAGGAGGAGGAGGAGGAGAAGAGAAGAGGAGAGGAGAGAGAGGCTCATTTCCCCAAACTGAGTCGAAGAACAAGTTTGGTGCCCTTCCTCAGACGGCAACTCACAGGGGTCAGAGGAAGGAAGACAGGACACCAATGGCCTCAATGCCCCTTAGGCATGAAGAACAGCTCAGATAGTCCCCAGCTTTTCGGAGTTAAAGATAAAACCAGAAACCCAGGAGCCCAAGAAGGGCACTTGTCTCAAGGGCCACGCCTCCCTAATAGTCCTCTGGCACACCCTGCTCAAAACCACTTCTACCATAAGCCCTCATTTTACAGAGGCGACATCTTCCTTCGCTGGCCATTCTGTATATTCTAATTCCCTTTAAGCCGCGGTGGGGGTGGCAGCAGCCGGTGGCGCCACCCGCGCATAGCCGGCCTTGCAGTTCTCACTGCGGCCGGGAGGGGGTACTGTGCGCCCAGAAAATGGAGCGCGGTAGGCGGCGCGTAGGCCGAGCAAGGAGCGGTGAGTCAGTTTCCTGCCCGGCGCTGCCCGCCCGCCAAAACTGCTTGGGCACCGGAGCTGCGCGTCACCCTGGGGTGGGGAGAGAAGAGGAAAGGAGGGGGACCCCGGGCCACAAAACACGTCACGATGAGCCCAGGCTTCCTAAATTCCCGACTATGTTGGGAAACCAGACCGCGCGCGCGCGCGCACACACACGCACACACACACACACACACACACACACACACACACACGCACACTCGAGAGCAAAGAAAGTGCTCTTAGCTCTGGGCCCTTCCACCTTGATCTCCACGCCCAAAGCACGCGATGAGTCAGATCCCTGGAAAATAAAAATAGATGAGGGCGAGGACAACAAAAACCGCTTGAGTGTCCTCTCTGAAACGCGACGTAGGGGACAGAGGAAGCTGCCAGCACGTCCCCAAATGCCAAACCCAAACCCAAAGTCTCTCCCGCACGACCAGGATGCAAGAGTAACCCTTGTTCCCGGAGGTTCCAAGTGGAATGGATGGCCCTAGCGGGCGCACTCAACCCGGTCCAGCCCGGTCACCTTCCTATACTGGGTGTGGACTGGGTCCGGGGTCCCCAGTCCCGGGGCATCTAATGTACGGGTACCCTGTAAGCCTCACTTCGCGGGAACACCGGCCGCTCTGCAGTGCGGGCTCCTCTCGAGTCCCACGGCCACTAGTCCCGGTCGTGGTGGGCGCGGTTGGTTGGGTGGGACCCTTTGCTCTTCCCGGGCTGGCAGAGTGGACAGGGCCCGCCCAGACTCCCTATCCCCGAGGGCGCGCCGCCGAGTGGGGACCGGACACCGCGTCCTGGACCTTCCCGTGTCCCGGGTTCCCTGGGAACATACTGTGCCCGCCAAATAGGTCACTGTGCCGCGCGGGGGAGGGGACGGGGCAGGAACGAGGCTGTGCCCAGGCAGGGAAAGGGGCTTCTGGGCTGCCACTGATCCATCCCCAGTTGTGGCGCGATTCTGATCTCAATCCAGTGCCCGGGGTCTTCTTGTCACAATGAGTCACCTCCTTGCCCGTCCTCTAGGACTTGCCCAGGCACAATCCCGAGGGCGGAGGACACAGCTCGCGCTGACCTCAGAGCCCAGTGGGGTGGTGGCTACAGCGAAACAGGGCACCTGGTCCACAAGGGCCAGGGACCCGGCGGCACCCGTGGGATCGGAGAATCGCTCTGCGCTGGGCTCTAGATAGACTTGCTGAAGCTTGTCACCGTCACCCCCGACCCCTCTCGGGACACCGTGGGCTTCATTCTCACGCCCTTGGCGAGCTGCACCTGGAATCCCCAGAAGCACTGGCAACCAGGAGCGAGCTCCCGGTAGCGGATCCCCGCCAGCCATCGCTCGGAGCGGGTCTCCAAGGACTGGGAGAGTGACTGCCATCCGTGGTCCTGGAGTTCAGACTCTGTATGCCGAGTCTGCGACATAGCCTGACCCTCGTCACACCTTCGGCCACCATGGACACCCTCAGACCCACACCCGTCATCCACCTGCCGCGGACACACCTGTGACTCTGGCGGGCACACACACACACACACACACACACACACACACACGCCAGTGATAAAGCCATCACCACAGACAGACACACACACACACACACACACACACACACCAAACGCTTCTGGTTACACCCGCCGGGCTCAGCACAGAGCTGCGGGGAGGAATCACTGTCCCCTGCCACGACGCTCTCACCTCTGAATGTCTGGATATCGCGGTGTATCTGCGCCTGGCTCCAATTCCCCTTGACTCTGAAACGCAGCAGCTCACACCTCTCGACTGGTGCGCTTGGCTTCCTGCAGCCTTCTTATAGCATCGGCCCCGGCCCCGCCCGCCTCGGAGGCAGAGCCAGTCACGCCTTTACCGATCCCGGGGACTCGCTGGCCCGCCCTCCCCTCTGGGAATCTAAGCCCGCGCCAGACAGCGACAACCGGGCGCGCGGCAAGAGGGCGCGCCCTCCCCTCCCCCACACCTGGTCTATTTGCTTGTCACGCAGCCCACCAGCAGAGCCACACACATCTACGAACGCTCAGTTAGGGCTGAGCGTTTACAGGTCCGTCCCTGACCAACTCTGGGAAGAAGGGCAAGAGGCTTCAGGTCTGTAATAACAGCGCGAGGTGGGGGGAGGAGGGGAACAGGAGGTCAAGGTCGTTTGGACAGCTACCTACCCAGATGGAGACCAGCTTGAAATATGTGACACTCTGTTTCAAATATAAATAAATAAATCATTTGAGTATGGTAGCAAAGACCTGGAATCCTACACTTGGGAGATCGTTACAGGTTCAAGACCAGCCTGGGCTATACAATGAGACCCTCTCAAACGCAAAACAAACCCATAAATAATAAAAATAGTTTGAAATTCCAAAAACTCCCACTATTTCTGGAGATTTTTTCCCCCTCAATCGGCCCTCTTCCCCAGAAGCTCCCCAGGCACCCAGACACCCCAAGAGAGCATCTTTGGGTCCAGAACACCATCTTTTCCTCATTGTCTCACAGATGAGGAATGAAGTCCCGCAGAAGTAAAGGATGCTGTCAACTGCCTCAGAAGGGGAGGAGACTGAGTCTAGTTCTCAGAAATGTGCGGACTACCAGGAAAAACAGCCGGGTCTCCCTTCCTCTCACCTCTGCAGAAGTCAGCATGTGGACATTTCTCACACTGCAACACATCCTGCAAGTGAGAAACTAAGGCTCAGAGAGGCTCAAGACCTGACTCGGGCCACACAGCCAAAAAAATGGCTACTGCTTGGCCTATGGTGAGCTACTCGGGCCACTCTGCTTACAGACTTTTTTCTTGGGGTCCAAAATAAGAGAAATGTCCAATACCCCCCAGATCCAGACAATTCACTAAGATGACATTGATAAAGGACAATTCTAGAAATATCTACTGATGTTCCGGACAGACATAGAAGTAAGACGCGCTCAGTTCCCACCTTCCTCCACATCTCTAGTCAGTTTTATTTCCCTCTACTTGGTTTTCTGAGTCAAGGTCTTGCTATGTAGTCCAAGGTGGCCTCATATTCCAGGCAATCCTCCTGCCTTAACTTCCTTGCTTAGAGTTAAGACTACAGGTCTGAGGCATCACACCCAGCAGAAGGGGGTTTTCTTCAGACAGTCTTGTTATGTAGTCCAACCTGGTCACAGGCTACATAGCAAGACCACCATCTCAGCTAAGCATAGTGGTACATGCCTGTAATCCCGGCACTTGGGAGGCAGGAGGTGGGGGGGTGGGGGTGGGGGTGGGGGGTGAGGGGATGTGGAGCTCAAGGCCAGCCTGAGCTACCTGAGATCCTGTCACCATCCATCTGATCAATCGGGATGCAGCTCAGTTAGTATATAGCATTTGCCTAACATTTACGAAGCCCTGAGTTGGATTCCCCAGTAAGGCGTCATCTGGATGATGGTGGCATATGCCTGTAATCCCAGAACTCAGGAGATAGAGGCAAGAGGATCAATAATTCATCAAGGCCATCCTCAGCTACATAGCAAGTCTGAGGCTGGAGGTTACATGAGACCCTGCCCCTCTCTCAAAACAAACACAAACAAAATTTTTTTTTTTTTTTTTTTTTTTTTTTTACTTTTACTTTTAACTGTAAGACAAGGGGATTGAGGAACAAACAAAAAAATTTAAATGCAAAGACTGGAGCCTCAATTTGAACAGACATCTTTAGTCAAAAGAATAGAATCCTGCTTTGGAGTAGCTGTAAATTCTGACATCTGCTCTCCGATGTCTAGAGATCGCTGCCCAGACATGCCCAGTCTTCCTCCTCTGATTTAGCTGACCTAAGGAGGACAGGCCTCCTATGGTGGGGGATGGAAGACTGGGAAGGGCTTGGGCCATCCTCCCAACCCCCCTCAAAAGCCTGGTTCTGTTCAGAAACACAGCTGGAGGAGTCCTTCAGACCCCCAAACCAGAACAGACCTAATGACCACTCCCACAATGCCCCAGCTCCTGAAACATCCAGTCCCTGCATCCAGGGCTGGACTGTCACAGGCCAGCACAGGATGTCCAACTGCCCAAATCCCCTTGGTCTCCAGGCATTTCAGATAGAAGTGACATTGTCTGTCTGTTTACTTTGGGAGAAAATAGTTTTAATAAAGGCTTATACTGAATTGCTGACTGCTGTAACCTCCTGTGCCTTTACTCTGTTGAAGTTGGAGAGATTTTTAAAATAACTTCTGGCTTCCCAGTGCATTACAAAAGTACTCAACAAATATTTATTAAGTCTAGGACTACTCAGTCTTTCTAACAAACAGCCTTGGCCTTACGTTTGAATGTATAGGCAGGCACACAACTGCACGTGAATATATACTCAGAAACACGGTTGGAGAAGCCCTTCAGACCCCAAAATGACAAAGGGGGAAAGTATACATACAGTACCTGACACACACACCCCAGGCAAACACACATACATGCACAAAAGCATCCTTCACCTGGTATATGTCACGTGATACATGCCCTCTTATATTCTGCTGTCAGGAACTCGGGCTTGCAAAGTGGGGTCTCTATCTCCATTCACGCCCCTCCTCACCCCACAGCTGGTAGCTGGGTATCATCAGGTCTCCACCACCCTGCATGAAGCAGCCCCACCTCCCTGCATGAAGCAGCCCCACCCCTTCAGTTCCAGAGCTGAACATGTCAAGACATGTTCCTGAAGGCCAGAAAGCTAGTCCCGACCCATGACAGTGTGCCGAGCTCTGATTTTGCTGCTGGTCTCAGAGAGGCAACAGCCAGGGATGGAAGGACAAATGCAGCCTTTCAGGTACCCTCTGGGGCCGATAGGAAGGAAATGTGGGACCAAGGGAGATACAAGGAAGGTTTCGTGCTAGCTGCTGGAGCTACCAGGAAGGGAGAGGAAGTGTGGGCACCAAAAATCATCATTTCCCAGAAAGGACCGGGGAGTCCCAAACAGGGGCAGTTAGATTTCAGAAGAAGTCACCTCCACACAACTCCCAAGAAGTGAGACCCTGGAACAAAGACAGAACAGAAAATGGCGGAAGCAAGAGGGTCAGGATAGAGCTTTTCAGATCCCTGAGAAATCAGAACCCACACTTCTAAAACTTCTCCAGCCTCACACAATTTCTCCATCTCAGCTCCGTCATTAGAAACTTATTCCTAGCCGGGCAGTGGTGGCGCACACCTTTAATCCCAGCACTTGGGAGGCAGAGGCAGGTGGATTTCTGAGTTCGAGGCCAGCCTGGTCTACAGAGTGAGTTCCAGGACAGCCAGGGCTGTACAGAGAAACCCTGTCTCGAAAAAACAAAAAAAAAGAAAAAAGAAACTTATTCCTTTGAGGCTCAGCTGGTAATGTTGTTTGCCTCGCAGGTATAGAACCCAAGTTGAAATCCCAGCACCCACGGGAAAGAACCAGGTATGACTGCATGCTCTTATAATACACACACACACACACACACACATACACATACGCACAGACTCACACTCACACAAACATTTGCACACACGTTCACACATGCACACACACACCACACATGCGTCTACAAGCATGTACGCGTACACACACAGACTCATATACTCACATAAACATGTACATACACATTCACACATGCACGTGCACACACTCGCACATGAGCACACACATACACACAGACTCATACACTCACACAAACGCACAGACACATACGCACACACCACGCATTGGAAGCAGGAGACTAGAAGGGACCCCCTGGCCAGCGCACCTAGCCTGGTCAGTGAGCTCCAGGCTCTAGCAGACCCTCAAAAAACAAGGTGGTGAGCAGGCCAGCCGGAGAGATGGTTCAGTGAATGTCATATTTAGGGTTTCTGTTGCTGTGAGAAAGCAGTGACCAAAAGCATCTTGGGAAGGAAAGGGTTAAGTTGACCTTCCACTTCCAGGTCACAGACCAACCCTGAGGAAAGCCAGGGCAGGAACCTGGAGGGCAGGGACTTTAGAGGACCTTTGCTGGCTTGCATGGGTCCCCAGGCCTGCTCTTCTTTTTTTTTTTTTCTCGAGACAGGGTCTCTCTGTGCAGCCCTGGCTGTCCTGGAACTCACTCTGTAGACCAAGCTGGCCTCGAACTCAGAAATCCGCCTGCCTCTGCCTCCCAAGTGCTGGGATTACTGCTCTTCTTATAAGATCACTTGCCTAGGGGTGATAGTGAGCTAGGCCCTCATCATTAAACAAGAGAAGGCCCCACAGACTTGCCTTCAGGCCAACCTGATGGTGGCCATTCCTCAACTGAGGCTCCCTGGTCCCAGGTGGCTCAAGTTTGGGCTAAGTTGACAGGAAAAACAAAAAACTATCACCAGGTTACTTCTCCATTGTCTATCCCAAATAAACTGTGGGACACCCTGCTCCACAGGGTCTCTCAGGGGTCCAGGCTGACAGCAGCTCTACCACAGTGTAGTGATACCATCGGGCTGTGAATCCTTATTTTTGCCCTAATTGTAGAGAAGGCTGGTTTCATTGGTTGGAGTCAGTCATGTGATTTTGTCTAACCTCCATCGAGAGGGAGCTGAGAACGGAGAAGTGGAAGGCCATTGTTGTCTAGATCATGTGTGATCAATGATTGATTGATTAATTGAAGATTGATTGATTGATTTTTGGTTATTTTCAAGACATGGTTTCTCTGGCTGCTCTAGAACTCACTCTGTGGACCAGGCTGGCCTCAAACTCTGAGAGATTCTCCTGCCCCTGCATCCTAAATACTGGAATTAAAGGCATCCAGCACCGCTTGGCCAATGGTTGCTTTAAATAGTTTTATATAAGATCCAAGAGCCCAGTGTAGAACAGGAAAGACAGACCGGTATAGTCTACTTTCCATTCTGGACAGTAAAAGGTTATGGTATTATTTCTGTAAACAAATGAGGGAAGGAACCAACATATGAATAAGTGAGCAAGAGTGTACAGAGGCCTTGAAGCTACAAATGAGCTGCCCATAAACATTCATGAGCTTTAGGTCTCAAAGGTACAAAGATGAATAAACATGGATCTGTCCCTCAGGGCTTGCTCACAGGGTACCACAGCAGCACAGTAGTTCCCAGCCACAGGCTAGCTTTCTAGGAAGTGAAGGAGCAAGGAGGAAATCTGTGGAGGCCTCACCTCAGAAGGGCATGCAGGGTGGTTTGAGAAAGAATAGGCCCCAGTGGCTTATATGTTCGAATACTTGGTCCCCAATTGGGGGAACAGTTTGGGAAGGATTAGGAGGTGTGGCCTTGTGGGAGAAGGTGTGGCCTTGTGGGAGGAGGTGAGTCACTGTGTGCCAGCTTTGAGGTTTCAGAAGACCACACTGTTGTTCCCTGTTTGCTCTCTTTGTCTCACGATTGTGTCTCAAAAAGGTGACTTCTCAGCCACTGCTCCATGGCCATGTCTGCCGGCTTGCGCCACAGTTCCCACCATGATGGTCATGGACTCTAACCTTCAAAACTGTAAGCCCCAGCCAGGCAGTGGTGGCATACACCTTTAATCCCAGCACTCGGGAGGCAGAGGCAGGCAGATTTCTGAGTTCGAGGCCAGCCTGGTCTACAGAGTGAGTTCCAGGACAGCCAGAGCTACACAGAAAAACCCTGTCTCCAAAAACCAAAAACTGTAAGCCCCAGTAAACTCTTCTTCTATAAGTCACCTTGGCCGTGCTGTCTTACTGCAGCAACAGAAAAGTAACAAAGTCAAGCATGCAGAATAGTAGTGAAGGGTCTTGCAGGCGTGTGACAGGCAGGGAGCAGGTTAGAGGAGAGGAAGCATGAGTTCAGGAAGAGGGAATGACTTGTGGGCACACAGGAAGATGTATGTATGTATGTGTGTGTATATGTATGCATGTGTGTTTGTATGCATGCATGTATGTACGTGAGTGTGTGTGTATGTATGTATGTATGTATGTATGTATGTATGTATGTATGTATGACGGGCACTCCTCACTCGCCTCTGTCAGTGTGATGGACTTCCCAAAGCTCTGTTTCTGGTTCCCTGCAGAGGCTGAGGCATGTATAGCTGATTCCCTCTTCCGGACTTGCCTCAGAGAGGAAGGCATTTGGCCTCCGGCCTGTCTGCATTGAGGGTGCACCAGATGGCTGGTAGGACGGAAAAGTACAGACTGCTGAACCGGCTCCAGGCAGGACCAGCTGAGCGGCTCTCAGGCCTCTGGTCTCCATCAGACTCCATCTCCTCTCTCTGCCTAACCTGATTCTCTTTATACCCAGACAGGTGTGCACACTGCCAATACCCCCTCCCCTCACGGCCACCCAGTGGGGATCTTAAATGACTAGTGAATTCCAAGGGATCCTGTGTGCGTGTGTGTGTTCATGTGTGTGGGTGCAAGCGTGTGTGGGTGTGGGTGTATGTGTGTCTCGCCAGAGGCCAACCGTGGGTGTCATTCCTTAAGGGCTGTCTCACCTTGTGTTTCTTGTTTGTTTGAGACAGGGTTTCTCTGTGTAGCCCTGGCTGTTCTGGAACTTGCTCTGTAGACCAGGCTGGCCTCGAACTCACAGGAATCCACCTGCCTCTGCCTCCCGAGTGCTGGGATTAAAGGCGTGCGCCACCACTGCCCGGCCTCAGCTTGTGTTTCTTAACAAATATTTGTATTATATTTTATTTCTTTGGTATGTGTGTGCTCATGCATGCATGCGTGTGGATATCAGAGGAACCAATCTTCTCCTACCAGGTGGGTCCTGGGGATTGAACTTGGGTAGTCAGGTTTGATGGCACTGTGCTGGCCAGGTCCAGCCTCTGCTTCCTGAGCACTGAGATTAAAAGTGAGCGCCACCATACCCAGTCCTCAGGTCCTCTCTTCGTCCTTCTTTTGTTTCCTTGTCTGTTGTGGTGAGGATCAAGCCCAGACCGCCGGGCTTTAATGTGGTTTGTGAGGTAGAAACACATCATTTCCACGGAGCTCAATCACTTTTGTTTTTGAAAATATCTAATTATAGACTGAAGACGTGGTTCAGTCAGCAGAGAGTTTGTCTAGCACATACAGAGCCCTGGGATCCGGGCCAATATTGTATAAGCTGAGTGTGGTGACACACCTGTCATGCCAGCACCAGGAGGTAGAGGCAGGAGGTTCAGAAGTTCAAGGTCTTGAGGCTTAAAGCAACTAAGAGTGTGCAGTGCTCTGGCAGAGGACCTGACTTCAGTTCCCAGTATCCGTGTTGAGCAGCTCATAACCACCTGTAACTCTAGATCCAGGGGATCTGATGCCCTCTTCTGGACTCCTAAAACACTTGCACCCACACGCACATACTCATAATTAAAAATTAAATCTTAAAAGAAGAAAAGAAAGTTAGAATCATTACAGTTAGATATTGACTTGGAAGCCATCCCAAGCTATGTGAGATCCTGTTTCAACAAAACAGCCCTCAAGATACCCTCCCTCAAGACCGGCTTTCCGGATGATCCCCCAGGATCTGAGAACTTGGCGTTCTTTACTAGTTTTCTTCTTCCCTAACAAATTCTTTTAAAGCTCTTCCCGAGACAAGCCCCAGCGCACATCATCAAAGTGCTAAGGATTTAGGGCTTAGAGCCTCTGATTGCACAGTGGGGCTATGGCCTCAGAAGTTCAGAACCACTCCTCTGGTCCTGGACAGGTGCTGCGGTGGTGTGGCAAGAAACAAGACCCCAGGAGCTGCCGGCTTTGGCTGGAGTGACTCAGGCAAGGATCAGGGTGAGTCCACGTCCCTGATGTGGCTCCACCCATTCCTGTGGCTCCACCTTCTTCTTCTCTTCCTATCAGCGCTCAACCTTGTCTTTGCCCTAGGATGGCTCTGGGTTCCTCTGGGGTTGTATTGGTACCAGAGCCACCCTGGAAGGCAGCGGCTGCTACTCGAAGCCCCAGTGATGGTGGCCCCACTATGGCTGCAGAGCCAGGAGGAATGCGATGCCTCTAACCATCCTCAGTGGCTTCTTAGTGTTCTGAACCTGTGGGAGGATCAACTGCCAGGTCTCCTCCTGGACACATCCTAGCAGCTGAGGAAGATGCTGGCAGAGAGTGAGTGAGGCAGGCATGGCGCTAACCACTGACACAAACAACCGCGAAATGTGACGAGCGCGTGCTTGGCATCCCACATCTATAATCCAAGGCAGGAAGACCCTGACTTTTGGGCGGCAGAGGCAGAAGGATGGTAACGAGTTGGAGGCGAGCTTGTCCTACCTACGAAAGACCAACTGAAACTAAAATAGAACCGAGCCAGTTACTTTACTAAGATAGTAATTTGAGGGCTGGAGAGATGGCTCAGCAGCTAAGAGCACCGACTGCTCTTCCGAAGGTTCTGAGTTCAAATCCCAGCAACCACATGGTGGCTCACAACCATATGTAATGAGATCTGATGCTCTCTCCTGGGGTGTCTGAAGACAGCTAATAATAAATAAATAAATCTTGGGGCCGGAGCGAGAAGAAAAAGTGTCTAAAGACAGCTTCACTATACTTAAGTATAATAAATTTTTTTTAAAAATGTCATTTGAGGGAGATTACTTCCCACACTCGTGATTCCAGGTAAGGCGTTCTAGGTGGCCGGGGACCTTCGTGTGGTGATTCAGGGCTCCAGACCCTTTCCTTCCTACAGCGTCCCCATCCACGGGGGCCTGGAGGTCTCTTCCCTGTGCTGGAGAGAGAAGAGTCTAAGGAGCATGCGTGCACTTTGTCACCTGGCTCAGGAGGATTCAAATCACCTCCCCTACACCAGTTCACAGGTGAGAACCCAATCGATGCCCATCCCCCATGGCTGCAGGGGTCTCTATAGTTCCTGCCTGGGGACCCCGATTTGTGGTGACCTTCCCTAAGGACAAATGACTTGCTTCTTGCAAAGAGTCTGAAGGAAATCTTGCGAGTCTGAAGTTTCTGCAACTCCAGCGCCCGGGCAGACGGATGTCTTCCCGCCCAGCTTCCTAGGGTTTTTCTGCTGAGTCACCAGACAGGGTGAAGGAACCCTGCAGAGGTGCCCATGAAATGGGTTCTTTCATGTGTGGGATCTTCCAGCTCCACAAGAAACGAAACCAGAAGGTCCACACAAAGACAAAAAGACAGTGTGCGCTGTGTCTCGTCACACAGCAGGACACCACTTCCTCCTTCTGGTACACAGCTTTAAAAAGGAAAAAAAGAAAACTTAACATCAAAGCCGAAGGATTCACAGGACCCACCGGCAGGAAAATCTCTCATTCGGTAAATCCTTCTGGAATCCCCTGGGGGCCTAGGAGAAGGATCGCTAAGAAGCCCCTGGCATTTCTTACAGGGGGTGCATTATCCTCAGTCTAGATCTGGAAGGGTTGGGGCTCGCTCCCAGAGACCTCGAGAAAAGCCTGGTTTTTCTCTGAATTTTGATAGGCTAGAAATGGCCTCATCTGCTGCTCCCTCTTCGGTCCCAGGGCTTCTGAACAGAGGGGAGGGGGGTGGAAAGGGGCGTGCCTTTGGAAAAATGATCAGATTCTAAGGTCTGGTGGTACAGATCTACCACGCCAGCCACCTCGGAGTCTGAGGCAGGAGGATGGGAGGGCTCGATGCCTATAGAGTGATTCTGGAGAACTAAGGGAAACCTTGCCTCAGAGTAAAGGGTGAAGTCAAAGATTTGGGGGGGCGCAGCTCAGTGGGAGAGCACTTGCCTAGCTGTCTCAGAGCCAATGCTCTTGTACTGAAGCAAAGGAAAACACAGAACAAAACAAAAGCGTCAGGGATTAGAAAAAACAGCTGCTGTGTAGAAGGCACAAAGCCTTGGTTTGATCCCACCCACGTACCATACACTGGGTGCTGAGGCTTAAGCCTGCGATCCAGGAGCTCGGGACGGAAAACCAGGAAGATGGGGAGTTCACGATTATCCTTGACTACTTAGGTGTTCTCGGCCAGCCTGGGCTGTAGAGATCTTATCTTCAAAACAAACAGGGGCCAGATGGCTTAGAAGGTAAGGGTCCCTGCCACCTGCCGGGTCCAAAGGAAACTCCAGTTCCCCAGACTCTGGCTGTTAGGCCAAAGCCAGCATTCCTCAGTAACCAGTGAAGCCAGTTTCCCATTTCAAAGGAGCCATTTCCCTTATCGCTGGCAGAAGTGACGAATGGCTACCTGTGTGTCTGTTAGCATACCAAAGGCCATGCTGGTCTCTAGGCTCGGTATCACAGTTACCTGCTACAGAGCGCTTCTCACCTCCTCCCCTACTCTAAACTCCCTCCCCCTCAGCTACTCCTCGGTGTAACCCTGTTTCAGCTGTTTTCCCTCTTGTCCCCGCCCTCTCTCCCCTTCTCAATCCTCTATGCCCCGCCCCCTCTCGCTTCTCTCTTGACCAGATCCCTCTCTCTCTCTTCCTCTCTCTTCTCTGGACTCTTCAAGGCGCCTCTGGATGCTCTCTCCAATAAAAAAAAAAAAAAAAAAAAAAAAACAACTCCCCTTCGCCATACCACAGAATGGTCATTTCTCCAGTTTACACACCACCAAGCCCGAGGACCTGAGTTTGATTCCATTTAGAAGGAGAGAAATGACTCCTGAAAGTTGTCCTCTGACCCCCACATGAAAACCCGGCATGCGTGTGCTCCACAAATACACACATACACACGACAAAATAAATAAACGTAAGAAAAAATTAACAAAAATGGGGGGAAATCTTTGGTCCTATGTACACCTGTACACTGAGACTCTCCACAAGACTAGAGGGGCTGGAGAGATGGCTCATCCGTTAAGAGCACTCCCTACTCTTCCAGGGGTCATGAGTTCAATTCCCAGCACCCACATGGTGCCTCACAACCATCTGTCATGGGATCTGATGCCCTCTTCTGGTGTGCAGGTGTACATGCAGATAAAGCACCATACATATGAAAATTAGTTAATTTTAAAACAGAAGAAAATAGAAATGTGGACAGTGGGCACCTCTGGGGAGAGGAACTGATCTCCTGTACTGCCTACTCCCAGGATCCTAGGCACCCAGGACCACACACATGAAGTACACAGACACTCATGCAGCCAAAACACCTATACAAATCAAAACAAATAAATATTAAACAACAATGAATATCCTTTTATCCTATTTTTAAAACTGCAGTATTTCTTGTGTGTCGACATACACTGGTACCGGAGTGCATTAGTGGAGGTCAAAGCACAACGTTCAGGGCTCAGTTCTGAGGCTCAGACTCGGCTTGTCAAGCTCCTCAGCCCACTGAGCCATCTCGCCAGCCCTTAAGATCTTTTAATATAACAATTAACACAATTAAAAACTCTACTCCGCGGCCAGCTGTGATGGTGCAAGGCCTCAGCCCCCAGCACTTGGGTGATGGAGGCAGGAAGGTCACAAGTTCAAGGGTATCCTCCTCTAAGTAGCAAGTTTGAGGCCATCCCCAGTAGCAGGAGACCCTGTCTCCAGAAACCAAAGTAAAATAAGATTGGATAAAGGGTGGCTAGCCCCATGGGAACATAGTGACCTGAAAATGTGTCCCGTTGATTACAACCCCCCTCTCCATCCTCGATTTAATCGCACAGAGCAGAGCCCCCCTATGTGGCCTCCAGTTCTTCCCCGGATTCTTCCACCTGCGAGGGGGGGGCGGGGGCGGAGAAAGAACTCGGAATAGAAGCTGTAGCCGTGCTGGGATGGGGGAAGGGGAGAGAGGCGGAGATTTGGGCAGCGGGCAGACTTAGCTTCCCCTGGCAGTCTGACCCACACTCCCCACGCCCAGGACCGAGTTAGTCGCCTGCGCACCACAGCTCTCTGCCGGCCTTGCCCGGGCTTGCCTTTAGTTGCATCATCTCCCAGCCTTGCCAGGGGTGCAGAAGTGAACCACCCACTCAACCCTGGAAAAACCAGCTAATTATATCTCCAAAGACCCGGGGCAGGAGCTTGTGGACAACTTCAGCTGACCTGGCCTGTTCCCACTTGCTTTCCACGAGTGTCCTTGACTTATTTTTTTTCTCTCTCTCAAAATAATAACAATAACAACTAGCACTGGGGAGCGGTGAGGCGATGACATAGCCTTTTATTCGCGCACTCCGCGCTCCGGGAGTTTAGACCTGAGGATTCAGAGTTCAAGGTCATCCTCAGCCACATGGGAAGTTTTGAGGCCAGCCTGGACTACGTGAGACCCCGTGGAAAATAAAAAAAGGAGTTGAGGTCGTAGCTCAGTTGGTAGAGAGCTTGACTAGCGTACAGGAAATCCTGGGTTCCATTCTGAGCACTACAAAAACCGGGTTTGGTGGGGAATTTCTGAACTCCAGAGGTGAGGGCTGGATGACCAGACAGCCGGGCAAGGTTGTCATCCGGAGCCTCATACTAAGTTTCTGCCCTCCGCCTGAGTTGTACGAGACCCTGTGTCAAAAACAAATCAAACCAAACAATGCTAAAAGCCACATAAAACAAAACAAAAACAAATTGCCCTCGGGCTGTGCGGCTTTCCGCAGAAGAGCCCCGCCTCCGCCACGGCTCCGCCCCCTCCAGGTTTTAAAAAACCTAAGCCAAGAGCTTGGCGACCCACCCCCTCCTCACCCCCACTCACGGCTGTTAGCCTGAGCTGCTCCAGGCCAGGACACCCTGGAGTCAGCAGGATTGAGAAGACAAACACTGCTTTGACACCATCAATGGCAGCTGTTGGCTCCGCTCATTTCTTTTTCCAAATATCTTTAAAATTCTATTTGTAGTATAGTCCAAAGTGCAGCTTCATTTTTCCATAATTTCCTGTATTTATTTTGTTGAGTCCGTAACACATTCCCAGGAGTAACAGTCAAAAGATGAAAAAGGATGTTGTTTAAAAACAAAAACAAAAAAGTCTTTCCGGACCCCAGTCAGACCCCGGCCCTCCAGCTACTGTTTCCTTCCCAGAGGTAGTGGCGGCTCACGACCTGTGTCTCCTTCCAGAGATAGCCCTCCAGTTGAAACCCTTGACCAGCAGATGGCTTATAGAATCAAGAACTTTACCATGTTGGATGCAGGTTGTTTTCATTATCATCATCATCGTCGTCATCACCACCATCATCATCATCATCATCATCATCATCAATTCATTAGGGAAACAGGTGTACCACAGCAAGCTTCTGTGAAAGTCAGAGAACAACTAGCCAGAGTGGTCTCTCCTCCATCATATGGGTTCCAGGGGTCGAACTCAGGCCCTCAGGTTTAGCAGCAAGCGCTTTTTTAGTTGCTAAGTCATCTTGCTGGTCCCCACAAAAGCTATTTTTAGAAATACCTATTCCAGGAGAGAGTGGTTACACCCAGAACGGGGGAACAAGGTAGAGACTTACAAGTTCAAGGTCACCTTCTGCTACCTAGGGAAGACTCTGATTCCAAAGTGGGGAAAAATCCAAGCAAAACCAAACGACAAAAACTGGGGGGGGGGGGGGGGGATGCAGAGGGGTTAAGAGCACTGGCTATTCCTGCAGAGGACCCAGGCTGGGTTCCCAGCACCGACATGACAGTTCATAAGCATCTATTAACTCCAGTAGCAGGCCATCAATGCCCTCTTCTGACCTCCCCAGGCCACATACACACATACATACAGGTGCATGTATGCAAACACTCATTAAATCTCTTTTTTAAAAAAAAATCTGGCCGGGCAGTGGTGGCGCACGCCTTTAATCCCAGCACTTGGGAGGCAGAGGCAGGTGGATTTCTGAGTTCCAGGCCAGCCTGGTCTACAGAGTGAGTTCCAGGACAGCCAGGGCTACACAGAGAAACCCTGTCTTGAAAAAAAAAAAAAAAAATCTGAGAATTCCATTAGCTAGGGTATAGAGGCAAGAGGATCAGAAATTCGAGGTCAGTCTTGGCTACCCAGCGACTCTGAGGCTAGCCCATATGAGAGATGCTACTTCAAAAAGAAGAAAAAAGAAAGTCAGGAAAGGGAAACAACTATGTTCCTACTACTATATTTGTCAGAGTTTCCTGAGAGACAGAATCAAAAGGAGAAGAAATAGATGGAGAGAGCGAGAGGCCGAAGACTGATCTATTTTGAGAACCAGTCCGCTTGATTGTGGGCTAGCAAGTCCATAATTTGCAGGGCAGGCTGGTGGTGCTGCGCTCCTGGCCCTGAAGGCGTCTGAAAGCCGACTTCCTTCCTCTTCAGGCAATCTTCGTCGTTTTGTTTTGTTTTTTCTCTTTCGATTTTTTTCTTCCTTATGGCCTTTAAGAGACTGGGCAAAGCTCACACATTGCGGAGGGGAACCATCTTGTTGCTGTGTGAATGGGCGGCGTTGGCCCACAGGCTCGTGTGGTGACCGCATGGTCGGTCCCAAGCTGGCAGCGCTTTCTGGGGAGGCCTGGCTACAGGAAGAGGGTCACTAGGAGCTGGCCCTGGAGGATCACCCTGGTTCTGTATCTTCCTTGTTCTCTACTTTCTATGCACCCCGAGATGAAGCATGCTCCCTGCGCCGTGATGCTCCACCCAAACACATGGGGCGGGCGTCAGGCCGGTTGTGGACCAAACTCTCTAAAACCTGGAGCCAAGGTAAATCAAGTGTGGGTCATCCTAGCAATAAAAATGACTCTAATCAACGCTTCATATTAGTCAATGGCTGCAAAATAACTTCAGGAAATGTTTATGTCAACTGCCTGTCTAAACAATCGAGCACCTCTTGGCTCAGACAATTTTATGCTGCTTTTCACTTCTCTTCAGCCTCAAAGCTTTTCTCCCTCCGGGCTGAAGGTGGAAGTCTCCATTCTGGAGGTAACTATAGGAGGGTGTGAAAGATGGTGCCAGTGGTAATCGCCTAGAGGAAGCAGCGCGTGGGCAGTTCACTGTGAGGTTCTGAGTCTAGAAACATCCGGAGTCTTTCCAGAGCCCACAGTGGTGGCCCATTGGTGTAATCCCGGCACCCCTGAGGCTGAAGCAGGAGGATTGGGCACAGCTTGAGCTCCATAATGAGACTTTGTTTCAAAAGGACAACATAGGGATGGCTCAGAGGCTCAAGGGAGGAAGTAGCTCATACCCAGGTTAATAACGGTTTAATCCCTTGGTGAAAGGAGAGAGCCTGCTTCTGAAAGTCACCCTCCATGTGTGTCCTGACATGCAAGCATTCCCCTCCCCCATAAACAAAGAGCATGCAATAAAAGAAACAAACTATTTAGTCCATCCGCAGTTTTTTAAAAAAAGATTTATTTGTTAATGTATATGTGTACACTGTCGCTGTCTTCACGCACACCAGAAGAGGGCATCGGATCCCATTACAGATGGTTGTGAGCCACCATGTGGTTGCTGGGAATTGAACTCAGGACCTCTGGAAGAACAGTCAGTGCTCTTAACCACTGAGCCATCTCTCCAGCCCCAGTTTTCTATGAGTTTGGCAGATCTGAATAATCTCCTCATGCTTGCACTGCACGTGGCTGTAACCACTGAACCATCTTCCCAACCAAGGACCGCAGTTTAATCTCCGAAAGGAGAGGAGCTGAGAGGGCTCGGCCAATAAAGGTGCTTGCGGCCAACCTGAGGATCCGTGTTCGATCCCTGCTACCCACACAGTGGAGAGAGAGAGAATCAACTTCTATATGAAGTGCTTTGGCCACCACAGGCTCACACTGTGGCATGCAAATTCACGGACACACACTAAATAAAACATACGCGTAGTAAAAAGTAAAAGACCATTAAAACCTGAGTTAGAGGAGGACCAGAAAGAGGAAAGAAAAAGAAAACCCAGTTGTTGCCCTTCTAGGATCCCCGTGCTCCCTCGTGCACCCACACTCTGACTCTGCACAGGGTGCTCTGTGGCTCCTCATCCCCATTTCCCATCTCCCCAAGATTAAAATCATAATGGTAATGATAATTAGTACTAAAGTTCTCCCTCTGACTGAGCTGCAGACCTGGGCTTCCGTGAGTTATTAGAACCATCCGAGTGTGATGACCCTGGCTTGTGTTATGCAACTTGCTGAGCACTTTCCCTTCACAAGGCTCTGTAATAAGTATCCACGATCGCTTGGTTAATTTGCTCCTTACTCATCCTGTGAAGGAGGTACTGTGACTTTCATCCCCATTTTACAGATTAGGAAACTGAGGTAGAGATAGAGATGAAGTTACTTCCCAAGCCAGACAGAGACTGAGCAAGGATTTGAACCCAGACAGGCTGGCTCCAGCAGCCAAGCTCTTAACCACTAATGACAAGCCTCAGCTGATGCCCAGGCGGCGATTACCAGGCTCCAGCTGCACCTCCGAGCGCTCGCACATGCGCAGTAGCTCAGGTGAGCTTTACAAGTGCTGCTATCATTGCCGGTTAACACAGCAAGACACAGAAAGGCCGAGCCACTTGCCCAGTCACACAGCCACAAAGGACAGCTCTGAACCCACACAATGGAGCCCTATAGCGTGTGATCTTTGCGCTGAGCTGCAGACTTGGGCTACCTTGAGTTATTAGAACCATCTGAGTGTGGCGACCCTGGCTTGGGAATTTGACAAGGACTCAATTAATAGCCAGTGAGCCCTCTTCTAAATATTTTTATGATATTTAATGATATTTCATATGCAACTCAGAAGGTACAGTACCTGCCTGCCATTCACCCAGCAGTTCATAAGCCAGATGCGATGGTGCACGCCTCTAATCCTAGCACTCCGGAAGCTGAGATAGAAAGATCCTATCAAGGTCATCCTTGGCTACATAGTTCCAGGCCAGCCTGAGAGCTCCGTGAGACCGTCTCAAAAAATAACATCGTAACGCAGGAGAGTGTAGGGGACCGTGGCTGGCATGTACAAGACTCTGTGTTCTATCCCTAGCTCTGTGGAAAGAGATCATGTTTCAAGTTCGTTGTGGGAAGTACAGGGAGGGTCCAGAAGAAAGACAAGTCACCCTGGAGACCGCAGAGGACAACGGTAGCCTCTATCTTTCCAGCCAGTGTTACAAGTTGTCTCTGACTCTGTACCGTGTGTAGCCGTTTTTTCTCCTTGTCAGTAAATAGGTCATGTTCTGTACTGCAAACAGAGTTTCCAGAGTCGATGATGACCTGGAGTGACCCTATAAATGGCCTCCTCCCAGATCCTCACTATCACCCAAATCCATTCATCCTTTACAGTCCACCCTCTTCTATCTCCTGGGATCTTTGGAAAGCCCATGACAGCCCTTCTTCCTCCCTGGGGACGTCTCTACCTCTGCCAAGACCTGCCAAGAGTGTGCCCTATCCGTCTCAGCACCCACTATCCATGCCCCTGTCTCCAGCCCTCCACCCTGCCTGGACTCTATTGCCACAGGAAGCCATCAGCGTGCGGGTTTCTGCGACTTGTGTGCAAATACTTGAGTGACCGAAATACAATGAGGGGAGAGGGTTGCAGGCTGTGGCTGGGTAATGCCTCCCACGGACACAGGTGCATTTAGAGCAGGGACCTTTTCGGGCTGTAGGATGCTTTTGACCTAACAGAACCGTCCCCTGGTATAATTTCAGGCTAGCAGGCAGGGCCCCAGAGGAGCTATTTTAGTGAGAGGAACTCTTTTGATGTGCCTTAAACAGCTCCAGGGAGCTAATCCCGCCCCAGGGTGGGGCAGCCTGGGCGCCTGGGCCCATTAGAACGGATGAAAGGCTTTTGAAGGTGGAGGCTCAAGAGAGGTTGTCTTTTTGTTCCAGCCACAGTGTCTCTGCCAGGATGGGTGAGTTCGAGGGTGAGAGATATGTGGACAGCCTGCCAGATGGAAAAGTCCGGGTGGAGGAAACTCAGGACACCAGACTTCTCCCAGATCTGCCTATGGTACTCACCCCACAGGTTTTGTAAAGGATCAGGTGAGCTAGAGCACTGCCCAGAGCAAAGCCCCAAAGGCAGGCAAGTTTGCTTAAGCCTTCCTGTGGCTTTCTGTTTTCTTTTTTTCTGTTTTTTCTGGTTTTTCAAGACAGGGTTTCTCTGTGTAGCCCTGGCTGTCCTGGAACTCACTCTGTAGACCAGGCTGGCCTCGAACTCAGAAATCCGCCTGTCTCTGCCTCCCAAGTGCTGGGATTAAAGGCGTGCGCCACCACTGCCTGGCTGTCTGTTTTCTTTTGGGCAGCACCTTCCTGTATCTGTGAGCCAAGCATGACTCCCCTCTAGTCAAAGGGGACACAGGGGCCAGTGACTTGATACCCTGCGTTCCCTGAGCCATTGGCACCCCTGACTCTATCCCACCCCCATCCCCCACCCTCTAGCATCTCAGATTCTGTCACAGGGACCCAGCTACGCCAGCCACATGCCACAGGTGAGCAAGGCATCACGTGAAGACTAATTGTCTCAGATTACCAGGGATTGCAGGGTCTTCTGGAGTTCAGGAGCTGAGTGAGGTTCGGCACTAGAATGACCCAGCCCCAGGCACGCAGCAGGCATGGCTGTTCAGGCTGGGCCGACCCAGAGGTCTGGGCAGGGTGTCTTTGAGTGTGGTGTACATATGTTGTGTGTGTTGAGGTTCAGTATAAGTGTGATTAGATGTGTTTGTGCACAGTGGGTCTGCTGGTACGTTCGTCTGCTGGATTTCAGTTGCTCCATGCAGGAAGATGTGACGTGTTTGTTAAGATACATAGGGGGGGGTACACTTTACACTGCATGAGTAATGCTGTCAGATGCACGAAATGTGCACACACACACACACACATACCCAATTCTCTTGTGTGAAAATAAGACCGCATGCATGCTACATATACGAGCAGAACTTGGTGTTCAGCGAGCCATGAAGTCTCTGGCAAAAACCTGAGTTGTGTTTTTTATGTGAGTGTGATGTATTAACGGGGGGTGGGTGTCTTGGTGTGTGATTGGTATAAAGCTGTTTACTGGCTGTGGTCATGAGTTCTTTGTCTGATGTGAGGGCTGAGACCCGTAGCTGGTGTGTGCTTGGCGCATGCTCTGTGCAGCGGCCCTTGGGCTTGGTTTGGGGAGGGGAGCTTGTGGCGTGTGATTTATGTTCCCAGCGCAGAAAGGAGTGTTGGCGGTGTCCATGTGATGCGGCACATCCCTTGTGCCGGATGCAAGGGGGAGGTAGGAAAGGATATTGGCACGGGTGACTGTGCTCACGCTTGAGGGGCGGGGCACTCGGGAGGCTAGCCACGCCCACCACAGGCTGCTGGGGAGGCTCTGGGCCTGGGGCATCAAGCCTAGTTATCACCTCTCGTGTTGGTGCTGATTGATTACATTGTTCTAATTTAATCGTGGCTCCTTTTGGTAAAGCCACATTGACCACTCCATCACGTGGCTGAGACGCCCCTTCTCATCGCCCAGGAGACTCTCAAATGCCCATTCCTGAATACTCACCTAGAGATGCCCACACTGGAAACAGGCGTGTTTTAAGGAAAGTGGCTCAGAAATTTCAAGTCTGAGGGTCCTCAAACCTGTCAAAAGTGTAGGGGTTTTTTCCTCCCAAAGAGGCCTTTCTCTGTTTCCTGCCCCTCAGGGAAAAGGAAATAAGGTTTATACTCCAAAAAAAAAACCAAACAAACAAAAAAAGAACTGAGGCTGGAGGAAAGGGGAGTTCCATGAGTCTATCGGAATGGGACATGTCCCAGAAGCTATGAGGTGGAATTAAGCCAGTGGTTCTCAACCTTCCTAATGCTGCAACCCTTTAATACAGAATATAGTTCCTCACGCTGAGGTGACCCCCAAACATACGATTATTTTTGTTGCTATTTCATAACGATAATTTTGCTGCTGTTATGAATTATAATATAAATACCCGCTATGCAGGATATTCTGATATATGGCCCCTGTGAAAGGGCCGGGCCACTCCCCAGGGTGTCGCGACCCACAGGTTGAGAAATGCTGGATTAAATGGCCAGCATATTCCCTACTTCCCTTGCTGTTGTGATAAAATCCCTGACTCCCCCAACTGAAGGGAGAAAGGAGTTACTTTGTCTCAGCTTGAGCAGTAGGTCCAGCCCTGCTCTGAAGTTGGAGGCAGCGGGCTATGGTTTACAAAGAGAAAGGAAGAGCAGGGCGCAGCTTGCTTTCTCTGGTTTATTCAGCCCATAACCTCAGTCCACTGATGGCACAACCCACATTAGGGTGGGTTTGCCCGCATCAATTAACTTAATCTAACCTCACCAATACACCCAGAGGCTTATTCCATCCCCTCAAGTTGACCATTAAGACTAACTATTAGATACCTATTTTCAAGCTTATAGTTAATACCCATCAAAGAGTCTCTAAAGAGGTCAGATTGACCTCTGACCTCCACACATGTGTGATGATATTCGCAAGACGTGCACTCGCACAATTAATAAATGTAATAAGATTCTTTTTAAAAAACAATACCAAGAGTCCATCAACCATCTAGAGGAGGTGACCAACAAGTTCTGTGGTTACAGGTAAAACCTTGGACATGAATTATGGCAGTTCATAACTCAAGTTCACTTTAGTTAATATTCATTAAACATTTACCATATGCCAGGCTCTGTCTGAAAGACTTTATATATATGTTAACTTATTTGACCCCCACAATAACCTCCTGAGCTGGGAAACATTCATAGCTTCATCCTTCTTGTTTGTTTTGGGATAGGGTCTCTTGTAGCCCAGGCTGGCCTCAAACTCAGTATGTCTCCAAGAATGACCTTGGACTCCTGATCCTCCGACCTCCGTCTTCCATATACAGAGATTACAGACAGACACCACCATCCTGAGCTTACTGTCATCATTCGGGGAACCTTAGTAGCGTGGCCACAGTTTTATGACGAGAGAGAAATTAACTTTGGCTTTGTCCCCAAGCTGTCTGTTCCTCAGCCACTCAGCCTACATTGTAGCTGTGAGGCAGGATGGTAGTCCCAACCCCCAGGTCTCTCCACCCCTTACAAAAATAAAGGTTCATTGTTACTGACAGCTCTGAGTTTGGCAGTTGCTCAACTCTGGGACTGCCTGCCTGACATGGCTTGTTCTGGGCCCCAGGCTGAAGGAGAAGCCCCTCTCGTGGGGCTTTTCCCAGAGGAAACAGTGAGTCTAGGGTCACGTGAGGGGTCGGCAGTGGGGCGTCAGGGACTCCAGGGGCATTCCATTGGTGGTAGCTGGTCCCGTGGCTGCGTTGACTCAGTGAGGGCTGAGCGGGTCCCCCTCCTACAACAGAGTCACAAGGCCATCTGCTGAGTAGTGAATAGTTACAAGTATTTAGGTTAGGTGCCCCAGAAGTGGACCCTGAGTCAAGGGTTTGTGGGCAAGTGATTTATTAAGGACATGTTCCTAGGAGAATCCAGAAGGATGGGGGCGGGGGCGGGGGCGGGGGCAGGGGGGGCAGGACAGAAGAGGCAAAGCCAAGAAAGGTTATAATTTGTGACAAAATCCTGAGCTCAGCCTTACTGGAGTATAAATTATGCCTTAGAGTTTACCTCAACTCAAGGCTAGAGAGCTCGGCTTTCATATTTCCATAGATGTCGATCACGGTTCCTTCCTGCCCAAGGCTCTCCGAAGAAGCCCTGTCAACCGGGAGCAAAGCTGCATGGAGATTGGACGGTGCGCGCCTCTTAGCTAGAAAGCAAGCTCTGAGGAGGCCTGAACAAAGCCCTGACAACCGTCTTTTTATACTAATTGGTTCAGCATCAAAGAAGTGATATTTTATTCTCCCATGGTTAATGCCTAGTCTTTCATGCCAAGCCTAGAGGCCAAGGGTAGAGAAGCAGGGGGCACGACAAGTGCTTCAGTAACCTAGTGTAGCACTGACTGAGCTCATGTGCCTAACACTGGCCTCTTTATGAAATGGAGAAAGACACGCAAAGGACGTGTTGGTGCGCAAAGGATGTGTAGGTGCGCAGCACGCGTCTGCGATCACCGCACTTGGTCGGTGCAGGCGGGAGGACCAACAAGTTCAAGGTCATCCTTGGCTACACGTCCATAAGCATTCAGTGGCCAGGTAGACAGACAGACAAATGTACACACAGAAAAATTAAATATAATAAGCGTTTTTTGGAGGGGATCGGTTGTGAGCTGCCACGTGGGTGCTAGAAACTGAAACCGGGTGTTCTGCAAGGGCTCTTAACCTCAGCGCCATTTCTCCAGGCCCAGAGACAGCTCAGCAGGAAAAAGGAAAGGCGCTCCCCAGGATGCAAGTGGGTCAGTGAATGGAAAAGGAGGGTCAAAGGCCTTAAATCTCAGAACCCGGGAGGCAGAGGCAGGTGGATTACAGAGAAACTGTGCGGCCTGGGATCTGGCTCTCTATTGAATAAACATAGCTCCTTTTCCCCTTGTGTTTGTAGACAGACTTTTCCTGTCAGCGCTCTGTCCTTGCCTATAGCTTTGGTGAGGAAGAGTCTTGGCTTCTTTCTTGTGTAGATCTGGATGCCCTGGTCTTTACTCCCACTGTCTTGCCGCTGAAGGAAATACTGCTATTCCATTTGACCACCTTAAGGTGGGGCAGATTCTACTGTAAATTCATAGTCTCAGGGCCAAGTTCACCTGAGGAGCAACTAACTGGCTATAGATGTGGGGTTCTCTTGACTTCCCCTGGTTCTGGGTCAGCCCGTGACAGTGAAAGCGGGAAACTCGAATTTGGGTACATAGGAAGTTCAAGGTCAACCGGGCTTTTTAAAAAAGATTTATTTATGAATATGAGCACACTGTATTGGATCCCATTACAGATGGTTGTGAGCTACCTTGTGGTTGCTGGGAATTGAACTCAGGACCTCTGGAAGAGCCAGTCAGTGCTCTTAACCACTGAGCCATCCGTCTAGCCTTCAACCTTTTTTTTTTTATTTTATTTTTTTATTGTTTTTTGTTGTTGTTTTGTTTTTTTGAGACAGGGTTTCTCTGTGCAGCCCTGGCTGTCCTGGTCCTGTAGACCAGGCTGGCCTCGAACTCAGAATTTTGTTTTGTTTTTGAAACAGGGTTTCTCTGTGTAGCCATTTCTGTCCTGGCAATTACTCTATATAGACCAGGCTGACTCCAACTCAGAGATCTGACCGCCTCTGCATCCCCAGTGCCGAGATTAAAAGCATACACCATACCACCTTGCTAAGACTGTGTGTGCGTGCAGTGTGTGTGTGTGTGTGTGATTTTTTAGTTATGTATACTTATGTATCTCTGTGTGGGTGTGTATGTAAGCACAGGTGCCCATAGAGGTCAAAATGTCAGACCCGCCTTGAGATGAAATGTGATCAAAATGTGGACCCCTAGAACCCACACTCGGACCTCCTGGAAGAGTAGCAATGGCTCTTAACCTCTGACATAGCTTTCCAGTTCCCAGCCTGGCTTTTAAAGGGATTTTTTGAACTGGGGGCGGGGGGGGGGGACCTAAGTTTCCGTCGTGATTATGGGTAACACTTTTGCATTACCAGACTATACAAACCATGCATCAGGAAATGGAGTACCCCAGGGAGAGATCGTAGGTAGGAGTCAAGCTGATGGCCGCAGCTGAGGTCCCATTCCACATCCTCATCCGGCTCCAAACCTTTGAGTGTGCGCATGCGCAAAGCCTCGGAGGGGGAGAGAGTCCCACAGCAGCCTTTGGGCTGCCCCAACCCATCCGTGCCAGGCCAGGCCTAAACGAACGGACTGAGAAACAAAAGAAAGGTTTGCAGTAATTTTAAGACTGAGCTGGGATCCTTTTGCTCACTGCAGCGGGTAACAGGTCAGCCCTGGCTGCTGAGAAGCTGCTCTGCGGACCTGTAGATTGGACCCCCACGTGGATTCTTACGCAAACCACATACGTTCACATTTCCCCTACTAGACAAAAAAGAAGCTGACTCAGACTAGCTCAGGGAAGGCACCCTAATGGGAGGACACTGAGGGCTCATGGGAACCAGGAATCGGAAGTTGAGATGTATAATTATAGCGTCTCCACACAGATATTCTTTTCATCGTGCATAAGTTTGGTTTATTTCTTTTTCAGCCCAGAAATGGATTGTCAGGTCTTTTCTTTCCCATGTCCTGGTCCCTTTCTTTATCACACCCTCTACTGATCTAGTGACTGCTCTACCTACTAGTGACCAAATATTCAAAGGTAGGAGCCTGGGGGGCGCCATTCTCATTCAAACCACCACACATACAATATAGGTTTTTTAAAATTATTATTTTAGATTGGGGGAGGGGGCTTGTTGTACCTGTGTAGCAGTCACAGAATGACTTTTGGAGTTGATTTTCTCCTTGTATCGTGGATCTCAGGATTGGACCAGACCAGGATAGCTCATTTAAAAGCTGAAACTTTGCCTGGTGGTGCCGCACGCCTTCAGTCCCGGCATTCAGGAGGCAGAGGCAGAGGCAGGCGGATCTCAGAGTTCCAGGTCAGTCTGGTCTACAGAGCAAGTTCCAGGACATCCAGGGCTACCCAGAGAAACCCCATCTGGGGGAGTGAGGGAAGCTGAAACTTCAGGGAATGAGTCTTGGTTCCATCACTGTAAAATGGGGGCACAGGCTCCAACCTTGAGGGACAAGAAGGAATTGAACAGAACGATTCTGTACAAAGGTTTAGTGTATAGCACAGCATTCTCTAAATGCTCACGAGCCATGGCTCATCTCCCACCCTGGAGCCTCAGGTGCTCCATTAAACATCAGTAAAATGGAAGTTCAGGACACAGCCACAGGACAGTGATGCACCACCAACTTGCAAATACTAAGAACTCAGGTCAGGGCGGCCAAGACGACTCCGTGGGTAAAGGCACTTGCCGCCTGGATTCAATCGCCAACACATGGGTAAGATGGAAGAAGAGAATTAACTGCACATGGTTGTTCTCTGGCTTCCAGATGTGCACCATGGCACATACACAGCCCAAGAAGAAAGGAAGAGGGAGGAGGGAGGGGGAGGAGGGAGGGGGAGGAGGGAGGGGGAGGAGGGAGGGGGAGGAGGGAGAGAAGCACAACAGCAGCGGCAGCATCAACAGCTCTGGTCAGGCTTGGTAGCACATGACTGAGAAACCCCTGCACTCAGGGAGCAGAGGCAGGAGGATCAGAAGTTCAAGGCTCCTTTGTGAGTTCAAGGCCAGCCTGGGCTGTGTGAGGATGCCTAAATTACTGAAAACAGAAACAAAACTCCTGTAGGCAGAAATGGGTCTCTACTGGGACTCTACTGTTCTCTAATAGTCAGCAGCAACTGGTGGTGGCAGTTAGTGAGGAATCAAATCCTGGGGCAGGCCTGAGGCCCAGGAGGACTCCTGAAGCTAGAGTTGTAGGTATCATTCCTGTGGTCCTCAGACAGGCACTTTCACACTCAATACCAGCACCTCCAGGCTGTAAATCAGGCCCTGGAGATTCCCAAGGGGCCTCAGTGTCAAAAGGAAGATAGCCCGGCGATGGAAAACTCAGACTCTCATGGACCTCAGGAAGAACGAATCTCTTGGGGGCCAGGGAGTGTGGCTCAGTACGTGGAGTGCTTGCCTACTGTGTGTGATACCCAGGGCTCCACCCCCAGCACCTCTGAAACGGGAGAGGTGAGTGTTGGACAAAGGGTACAGCAATCTACAGGACCCCTTCAGTGTCCTGGGCTATCCCAAACGAGCCAACTGGCCAAAGTATATTAGTTAAATGGAAAATCCCAGAAATAAACAATTTCTGAGTTTTAGTTGTGTCCTGGTCTAAGGAGCAGGAAGTCTTGCGCCATCCTGCTCTGTCCTGCTGGGGCTGTGAATCAGTCCTTTGTGCAGGTTACATGACACCACCACAGGACAGCATTAGTCACTCCGGGGCCAGCTGGCTTATCAGATCGACGGCCACAGCACTGCAGGACCCTGGCTCATGTGACCCTGATTTTCTTTAATTACAGCCCCAAAGAGCTAAGAATAGAGATGCTCACACACACACACACACACACACACACACACACACACACGCAGGCACGCACGCACGCACAGGTACATGTTTAGTGTGTTGGGGATGATGTGTTCTTACAAGCCCAGCATTTGGGAGCCAAGGCAGGAGAATTGCTGTAAAAATCAGGACTACAGAGCAATTGTGTGTGTGTGTGTGTGTGTGTGTGAGAGAGAGAGAGAGAGAGAGAGAGAGAGGGAGAATTCTGTAGCCCTGGATGTCTTGGACCTTGCTCTGTAGACCAGGATGGTCTGGAAATCACAAGAGATCTGCCTGCCTCTGCCTCCCAAGTGCTGGGATTACATCTTGAAAATCAGGCTTTGGGATGAAGGGAATTTTGCCTTCTGAATGTTTGGGGCTTGACCATTCTGTTATCTCTGTCTGACTGTCTGGCTGTCTGTGTCTCTGTGTGTGTGTGTGTGTGTGTGTGTGTGTGTGTGTGTGTGTGTGTTTGTGTGTGTCTGTATGTCTGTGTTTGTTTATGTGTGTGTGTGTCTGTGTGAGTCTACCACTGAGCTACAGTCCCAGTTCCAGCTCAGTGACTCTCTAGCATCCTGGGAGAGAAGCAGGACAGCGTCCTGGCAGTGCCCACTCTGTCAGGCCCTCCCGCATAGGATGAGCATTTTCAATTAAATGGCTGCTTCTGGACAGAAAGGGCACAGCTGCCTTGGGGCCTCAGGGGCGCGGGGGAGGGGGGTGGAGAAGAGAAAGGCAAAGAACCTGTGTGTGAGCCCTGAGCCACCTACTCCCCAGGGACATGGGCAAGGGAGGGGCAGAGAGGAGAGGGAGAGAGAGAGGAGGTGGCCTCATGAATGACTGTTTATCTGTCCCGTGTAGTTTAAACAAGAGCAGACCAGGCTACCCACTTCTCCAGCAGTCCCTTCCCTCTGCAGCTCCCTCAGACGGTCTCCTCAGACAGGCTGAGTCAACAAGTAGAAAAGGAACCTGAGAGAAACAATATCTTCTCATCTGAGTGTCCAAGGAGCAAAATATTCATGTCGCATCATGGTCATCCAAACGGCTCTCGAGGTCACCCCACTGACAGCCAGAGTGAATTTGGCTGACCTGGTAGCTATGCATGCGTCCCCTCCCTCCCTCACCAGATGCTGTGTGCTTGGCTGAGAGGATGTTCCTTTCCCCTCTTGAGTCAGGGCTATCTGAGCAGTAGTGCTCCCCTTCCAGAGCCTCCAGAGAAGCTTTGAAAATGTCACATTACCATTGTCATCGAAAGTCCCTTATCTAAGGGCTAAAGATAGAGTCCGTGGTACAGTACTGTCAAGGCTCAGAAGCAATGGCTCTGAACCCAGCACTGCAGGAAGGAGCAGGATGAAAAATGGGAAAGAAGGAAGAGAAAAGGCAGAGGAGGAGGAGGGAGGAGGGAGGAGGAAGGAGAAGGAGGGGGAGGGGAGGGACGGGAAGAGAAAGAGGAGAGGAAAAGAAGGGGGAAGAGGAGGAGGAAGAGGTAGAGGAGGGAAAAGAGGTAGAGGGGAAGGAGGAAGGGGAGAGGAAGGAGAAGAGGAGGAGGGATGGGAGGAGGAGGAAGAGGTAAAGGGGGAGGGGGAGGGGGAGGGGGAGGGAGGGGAGGAGGAGGAGTTATGGTATTCTGAAAGTCCCTTCACGGTCATATCTGCAACAAGAACTAGAAAGCACTTTCCACTGGGCTGGGGAACACCGTGGGGCAGGAAGGTGGAGATATTAAATATTTCCCCAAGGGATCACAAGAGCCACCAGATGAAAGGGTGAGCCCACACCAGGTTTGCCAGTGCCTGGGTTTTCTACCTTAGTCACTGCTACCTTAGGGAAGGACCGACGGGGCCTTTCCGGGGGCCTTTCCGGAGGCTGTGCAGACTTCTGAGATAGGATTCTTCCTTTCCGGTCGCTCTGCCCTGGCTCACAGTGAGCTCTGAAATTCTGGACATTGAATCCTTTTGATTGTTAACTGTGGAAACAATTTGTTGCTGTTTGTTGCTGTTGTTGTTGCTGCTGAGACTGGGAAGGTCTCACTAGGTAGCCTTGGCTGGTCTGAAACAACTGGAGAGGTGCGGCTGAGCCACCTCTCCAGTCCCTAACAGATATGTGCTGTTCCCTGCAAAGTTTACCATTGCCTCCTGGATTTGATCCTCTCGGGCCTCCTTACTTTGTACTTGGGGAAAGAGGAGGAGGAGTGAAAAAAGGAGGAGGAGGGGGAAGAAGAAGGGGAGGAGGAGAGAACCCTGGGATTCTTTACAAAGCATATCATCTTGAAATGCCACGAGATATTGAGACAAAGACCGGTCAGGGTCTGGTTCTTGCTACCAGTGTTCTTCTGGCTCCCATCCCAGCATCCGGGCTCTGTGCACTGCTATAGTGTGCCTTGTTTTGTAGCCCAAACTGGCCTTGAACTCTCCATGTGGCCAAAGATGTCCTTGAACTTCTGATCTTCTCTGCTTCCACCCCCCCAGGTCCTGGGATCACAGGTGTGCACCACCATGCCCTGCTCCAACTAACTAAGCAGAATGCTCAGCCCCTCTGTCGTGTTCCTTTCTAGCCGTGACATGTCACCAGTAACAATCCACCAGTCTCCAAGCAGCCCCCTGGGCCCTGTTCAGCCCTTAAGAACATTGGCTCTTTATCTGCCTGTGGTAGAGCTGGTTTTTTTCTGGCTAAAATAACATCAAAACCACATAATGAGAAGTTTGGAAAACCAAGCAAAGCGACAGAAATGACCCATAATCTGGCTCCCTGACACAACCGTAATTTCTGAGGACTGTGCTTGGCCACGCCCTTCAGTCACAAAAGTAACCGCTGGGTCATTTTAATGTTAGAATCACCTATTATCTTCTTCAGGGGCAGTCGCTGAATGGGTTGAGTATTTCCCTCTAATCTGCTTCTTTTATTCTCTTTAGAGACAGGGTCTCAGAGAACGCCAGCTAGTTTTGATTTCCTTTGGGAGCTAAGGATGACCTTAAATTTCTGATTCATTCTCTCTCTCTCTCTCTCTCTCTCTCTCTCTCTCTCTCTCTCTCTCTCTCTCTCTCTCAGATTTTTCCCCCAGACAGGGTGTCACTGTGTAGCACACTTCGAATACAAAATAAAGATGGCAGAATGAGACATTCTGTCTCGGGGTCCTGACATCAGAAGTGAGCCCCTGAATGTAACCAGCAACATACTGGGGCCCGGCCGCCTACGCCAATCAGAAACAGGGACCACAAAGTCTGCAGGGGTGAAATAGGCCTCTTCGGTGTCTATGATTGTGGACATCATCACCGTCTTCTCTTCCTGTCCCTGTATGTGCTGGTCTATCTCCATCCCGTCTCGGGCTCCTGGGTTGTGAAGACAGTGCAGCCCAGACCCATCTCAAATTCACTAGGTAAGCGGAGGCCGGCCTTGAACCGGCACCTCCTGCCTCCATGTCCTAAGAGCTAGGTAACAGCTTCTGGAGCCTTAACACCCACCACCACCCCCCCCCCCCGCTTTCCCCTCCCCAGCCAATCCTGCGACTCCTCTTCATAGGGAGAGCATTGACACTTACGTTCTGAGTGTGAAAAACATATCATATAATACTTCCTACTAAAACCTTGCCCGGGTCAGCTGAAGTGTGTGTGTTTGCTTCCCAGTTTGCAGGTTTGCTTAAGTTTGTTTATTTTAGAGACAAGGTCTTGCTCTGTTTCCTAAGCCAACTTGAAACTATTGGGCTTAAACAATTCTCTTGCTCCAGTCTCTCTCTCTCTAGAGCAGCAAGGACTCCAGGTATGCGCCACCACAGCTGGCTTTACTCAATGAATGAGTGAGTTACTACCTCTGAGGGACCCTCCTTCTCCTTCTTGACTCTGTACTCTAATTAGTTGCTTAGAGGTGTCTCCGTGCCTCAGTTTCCCCATCTGTAATAATAAATGAGTTCATAGGCATGGCGTGCTTGGAGCAAGAACAAAACCATCAGGGGCTGGAGAGATGGCTCAGTGGTTAAGTGAGTACTGCTCTTCCACAGGTCCTGAGTTCAAATCCCAGCAACCACATGGTGGCTCACAACCATCTGTAATGGGATCCGACGTTCTCTTCTGGTGTGTCTGAAGACAGCCACAGTGTGTTCACATACATTAAATAAATGAATAAATCTTTAAAAAAAAAAAAAAAAAGTACCTCAGATTTGTGATGTGCTTGATTTAAAAAAAAAAAAAAAAACCAAAATAAAAACAAAAGCAAAAGCAAAAAAACCAAAGCCATCCTTGTATATACTCTAAAGGGACACTTGTGTCCATCCCTTTGGCTATCAGACTATTGGAATTCACCTCCCGGAAGGAGTTTCATGCTTAGAGAAGAAAAAAAGCCAAAGCCGGTTGCCAGTCAGAGGGGGTATTTGTCTGTCAGGGAGGAATTTCCACACAGGACAGACTGAAGCCCAGACTGTCCCTGACTAACAGACAGTACTGCACATGATGGGGCAGCCTGGTTGTGCACCTCTAGCAAGCCTCAACCTCAGTCTGAAGATGGATTTGGGAGTCGCTGGGCCTCATTATTTGCCACCCTTCTTACTGTGGCCACAGCAAATAAGTCTTTATCTCTGCCTTTTCACTGTGTAGCTTCATCATTGCCTTACTGGGGGGCGGTGGCCACTGGGGCCCTGCCTCTAATAACAAGAATGAGCAATTATGATTTCCAGGAACCGTGGGTCCTCTTGCTGGTCAGTGTCTCCAGCACCCGGAGACCCCGGAGCTGCCGCCAAGGGCATTCAATAAACGCTTATCGATTGAGCCAACAATGCCGGGGTTGGTCCCGCGGAGGAGAAAAATGGACAAACAAGAGAGTGAGCCTGCAGGTGAGGCCAAAACTGGAGCCAACCCTCTGCCTCTCTCTCCCAACCCTAGCAACACCAGCGCCAGCAGCAGTCTGGGGGAGGGGCACAGTCGCTTCCAGTTGGCAGAACCAATCTCCCAGTTTCCCTTCAGAACCCAGCACCTGCTGAGCCACCCACGCACGGAGCGTCTCTGCGGAAGGCAGTTCACCTCTGGGTTTCAACACTGCCCCTTTCACCTTTCCTTCTCTTGCCCTCGGGAATCCCTGAAAGCTTCCTGTGTTCGGGACTTCAGTGACAACTCAACATCTCTTGTGTGCGTCCCGCCCTCCGCCCCTGTCTCTAAGCAGTATGTCTTGTAAATGTCTCTCTGATAAAAGAACTGATTCAGTTTCTGTCACCTGCTGATCTGCTCTCAAACTTCCTAAAGCTGAGGCTCAGAGGCACACAGGGAGGAGCAGGAGCCCCGTCCCAGGCCCTGGCTTGCTCAGCAAGGGAATTTATTGCTTCGGACACTGTCAGAATCCCTCAGAGATTGACATGATATGCACAGTGACACCTAATCAGGCTTGGGAAACTGGGCCAACAGTTAAGCCACACAAAGAAACTAACCACAGCTCCACTGGCAACTGCCTATTTGGCAAGTGCCAAAACAAACAGCTGTGGTGTCTGGGCCTTCCCGGGGTTGCAGTCTTCCTGGACACTGGCAGAGGCCACTCAAGAAGGGGGTACCTGGGTGGGGTGTTGTTCAGTTGGTAGAATGTTTGCTTACCTTCCATGAAGTCCAGGGTTCTGTCTGCACCTCACACCTGTAATCCTAGCAGTTGGGAAAGGACAGAAGCAGGATCAGAAGTTCAAGGCCATCCTCCGCTTTAAAGAGGGATCTAAGACAGCCTGTGACACATCTCCAAAATGAAAGGAGCCCTGAACAATTTGGTGTTTTCTTCATGGACTCCAAGTCTCCCCCTCATTCCTCCCAGGAGTCTCTGAATCTGGCTGTTCTCTTCCGCTATATTCTAGAACATTCTAGTCAAGGCAATGAGCACATGGAGGTGGGCCTAAAAATGCTGGTTCTGGGGCGGAAAAGTGGCTCAGCAGTTGGAGCCCTGGCTGCTTTTGCAGAGGACCTGCATTCCATTTGCAGCAACCACACGACAGCTCAGAAACATCCACACCACAACTCACGAGCAACCGTAACTCCGGTTCCAGGAAATCCAGTGCCCTCTTGTGACCTTTGTAGGCACAGGTCAAGCACACAATGCACAGACAAGCCTGCAGGCAAAACAATCATACACACACCATGGCTAAATATGTAACATAAAAGAGTTCTCTCTTCTATATCAGTTCCACTCTTGACTACAGAAGATGCCCAAGGCTCAGGGAAATTTTTGGAAGAAGACTTTTGTAGGCCAGTCTGGAACACAGAGAGTTAGATCTAGGCGAGCCAGGGCTGCAAACAAAGAAAAGGAAGGAGCAGGCAAAGCTTGGTCTACCATGGACACAGCTGACATCTGTGCCCCAGGAACGTGTGAGTGGCTGCTACACATGTCCCTGAGAGGGGGTCCCAGCACTCCCCCCCACACACACCAGCTACCCATCAGCCTCCCTGAAGACCCCAGGCATTACAAATGCCAACTTGGCTCGGGGGAGTGGCTGGCTAGCTCTGCAGACATCTAAAGAAAGAACTGAGGAGACTGCCCATCCCCCAGGCCACCGGGAAAAGGATATGGTTGAAAGGACCAAAGATGAGTGATCAAAGCCTCGCTCCCCCACCCCCGCCCCATCCCCACCCCCCACCCTCGCCCCAGCTCCCCACCAGGTGCCCCTTCGTCCTTGATCTGTCCTCCTCTTCTCAGCTGCCGCCCACACCCCTCCGCCCATCAGTTCCAGGGAGGTGGGCAGGCAGCAGCTGCCACCCACAAAGCCAGAGGAAACAGCTGTTCTGCAGAGTCAGGCGCTCAGCTCAGCTTCCAGCCACCCCAACACACGCTGTAGGATTGCTTGCCAGCTTCCCTGGGCTCAGCAGTTTAATGTGTTTTTTGTTTGTTTGTTTGTTTTGCATTGAAAAGGTATGGGGGAGGGGCTGTAGCATAAACTGCACGGGGGCACAAACTTGGGTCTGTAGCACTCGGGAGGTGGACACAGGAATTCAAGGCCATCCTTGCCACCCCGTAAGAGAGTTTGAAGCTAGCCATTGATTACATGAGACCCTGGCTCAAACAAAACAAAACAAAACAAAAAAACCAGACGGGCTAAAACAGGAGCTGAGAGCGTTGGTTCTGCAGTTAGCTACACATACTTCTCTTGCAGAGGACCCAAGTTCTGTTCGTTGTAAAGCCATTAGGCAGTTCACACCTGTGACTCTAGCTTCAGGGAATCCAATACCTCTGACCTCTTTCAGCAGCTGCACCCGTGTGCACAAACAGACAAACAGAGACACATGTGCATGTGACTAAAAATAATAATATCTGTGTGTGGTGGCACATGCCTGTAATTCCAGCACTTGAGAAGCAGAGGCAGAGGCAGGTGGACCTCTGAGTTTAAGACCAGTCTGGTCTACAGAGTGAGTTCCAGGGACAGCCAGGACTACACAGTGGGCTCTTGTCTTAATCATAATAATTATTATTACTAAAAATAATAATGTAAATCTTTAAAAATAATAAAGTATGTGGGAGAATTTAAAGTATCCAAATAATTACAACAAAATAAAACAAAATAAACAAACAAAAAACCCCAACCAGACACAAGGCCTGAAGAAGCCCTTGGCAGTAAGGACTCAGGACTCAGGCCCCAGTCGGTAGAGGTAACAAGTTTGACCACATGGACACTTTGTTACAGTTCCTTAAAAAGCTTGAAGCAGGATCAGCCCCAGGAAACCTGTCCTCAGAAAATGTCACCAAACCATCACCTGGCTTGAGGCTGCTCCAGTGGCAAGCTACAGGATGATCACAGATATGGGACTTAAAATAGTGTGCCCTGCCCAAACTGAGGAGGAGGGCTAGACAGCCGACCGTGCTGCTGGGCACAGGGTCCACCCTCTCCAAAGTCAGAGTCACAAGCATCGTACCTTGGATCCAGACCCTGAGATGAGACTGGAAAGCAGGACTGGGGGGGTGGGACCCAAGCAAGAGTATTTTATTCAAGCCCCATTTGGAGCCTAAATCTGCTTGGGTTTCTCCTGGCATAGCCCAGCAAAGGGCTACAGGGTTTTTGGTGTTTTTTTGTTTTGTTTTTTTTCCTTTTTTTTTTTTTCAAGACAGGGTTTCTCTGTGTAGCCCTGGCTGTCCTGGAACTCACTCTGTAGACCAGGCTGGCCTCGAACTCAGAAATCCACCTGCCTCTGCCTCCCAAGTGCTGGGATTAAAGGCGTGTGCCACCACTGCCCGGCTAGGTTTTTAAATATATATATTTAATTCAGATTGTTGTGTGTTTGCAAGTGCAATTGTGCCTTGTTGTGGTCTGAGAAGGACTTGCGGTAGTCAGTAGGTTCCCAAGCTTCAAACTCAGGTCCTTTGGTTCACTCTCCCTCCTCCCCCTCTTCCCCCCCCTACTCTCCTCACCTTTCTCACCCTCCTTATTCTCCCTAACTGTGCATTGAGAAATGTCTCCCTAGTAGAGACTTGTCCTTTTCACCAAGTGTCTGTCATACCCTCACTGCTTGGGGCTCAGGGCACTACCGCACCTCCCCAGCCTGTGTTCCACACCCCCGGGTGCCTTCCAGACTTCTCTTTCCTGGGCCTTTCTGCTCTGTGGAGCAGCAGCCAACACATCTACCGAGCTAGGGTAACATGTCACCTCCCACCCATGAGCACACGTGTGACTGTTCCTGTACCAGACAGCTCATGGGAAGAGGTTCCAAGACAGTGTGCAGAAATCGGTTCTCCCCTTTTTACCTTGTGAGTCTGGGGGATCCAGCCTTGGTCAACAGTGTCTTTTTCCACTGAGCCATCTCAGAGGCTCAAAACCTTTCAAATTACATTCGTTGATTGAGTGTGTGTGTGTGTGTGTGTGTGTGTGTATCTACGTATACCATAACTCCTCTGTGGAGGGCAGAGAAGTTGGTTCTCTGCTCCACTGCATGGGTACCAGGTGTGGACTCTGCTTGTCAGGTTTGGTTGCAAGCTTCTCTACCTGCTGAGCCATCTTGATGACTCCGACAGGGCCCCCCCCCCCAAGGTCCTGAGCCCACAGCAGCCAGGCCAGCCAGCGGGAGCTGAAGTTTCAGAAAGACAGGAGGCCCCTCAGCAGGCCTCGATTCCTCTGCCTTTGACTCCTGCTTCCTCTTGTGTCCCATCCAATGCTTGGCACTGCTGGCCGAGGTCACAGCTCCTGACACAGCACATGCCAGCCTCACCCCCCACCCCCCTCCAAGCTAGTCGTGGCTTCCATACTGAAAGCGAAAGGAGGATCTGGAACTAAACGAGAAAAATAATAAAACCATGGAAGGGGAAGAAACAGCTGTCAGAATATTGGAAAAATTCCCGGGCAGGAATTCCCAGCCCTGGAGGGATAGCCGGGCTGAGGAAGTTCTTCTAAAAGAACCTGGAAGCCGGGCAGTGGTGGCGCATGCCTTTAATCCCAGCACTTGGGAGGTAGAGGCAGGTGGATTTCTGAGTTCGAGGCCAGCATGGTCTACAGAGTGAGTTCCAGGACAGCCAGGGCGACACAGAGAAACCCTGTCTCAAAAAACCAAAAAAAAAAAAAAATCCTGGAAATTCCTTCTTGGTACTGTTCCCCAATCATGGAAGCACCGCCATTCCTGCCATGTGTGTCTGAAGGCAGAGCTGGTTAGTTCTAGCTAGGCTAGAATGTCAGCTATAAGCCGGGCAGTGGCGGCGGCCATGTCCTTTATTCCCAGCACTCGGGAAGCAGAGGCAGGGACATCTCTGAGTTTAATCCCCTGGGACTAGATTAGAGAATTGTGAGCTACCATGTGGGTGTTGGGAATAGATCCTGGGTCTTCTGGAAGAGCAGCCAGTGATCTTACCTGTTGAGCAATCTCTCCAGCCCAATAAAAAGATTAAAAAAATAAAAAATAAAAGAAACAAGCAAAATCTACCAAGTTTGAGTTTGGCTGAAGGAGGTTTGAAGAGGTCAGAGGCCAGACATCTTGCAAAAGGGCTACTATGCCCTCTGGCTGAGCCTGGCGTCCTCAGTTCTATGTTCATTCTGGACTATAGTTCTGTGAGGAGAACACTTTGCAGGGAGACATGAGCTAGTCAAGGAAGAAGGACTCCTCCCAGGTTTGCTGGTTCCAGCCAAGGCATGGCCTGAGGAACGTCCCTCTGCCCCGCCTTCCATGTCTGTCTGCGTCCCATGAGGCCTCTTGTCTCCAAAGCCATCCATCTCCCAAACAGACTCCAGATGTCATCCCCAGATTAATCTTCCAAACACACCAGCTCCCCACTTCCTCTATCAGCCAGCCAGATCTGCCCTGCTCCCTTGAAGGCTGAGACAGGAGAACACTGAGCACAGACCTGAGCGTCTGGGTGCGAATTCTCCCTCAGCACTCCAAGCCTTCTCTCCTGTGCCCATAGGATGTGGATAATAAAGACATATTACCTTACGTTGTGTACTAAGGGTGGGGTAAGCAACAGAACAGCGCCTCAGGTCAGGGTGTGCTTATCACCCAGCAAGAGAGGTCATGCTGCTCTCCAGTGCTGGAGGACCTAGGTTTGGTCCCCAAAACGGAGAAACAAAAATAATACCTGGGGTCATGAACTTTTTTTTTAAGATTCTCTCTCTCTCTCTCACTTTTTTTTTTTTTTTTTTGGTATTTATTTATTCATTTATTTAATATATATGAGTGCACTGTAGCTATCCTCTAGACACACCAGAAGAGGGCATTGGATCCCATTACAGATGATTGTGAGCCACCACGTGGTTGCTGGGAATTGAACTCAGGACCTCTGGAGGAGCAGTCAGTTCTCTTAACCACTCCAGCCCCTGTTTTGTTTAAAGTGTTTTACCCGCATGTATGTGTGTGCACCAGGTTTGTGCCTGGTGCCTTAAAGATCGGAAAAGGACATCAGGTCCCCTAAAACTGGAGTTATGGGCAGCTGTGAACCACTATGTGGGTGCTGGGAGCCAGACCTGGGCCCTCTGCTAGGCCTCTCGACCAAAGAGCAGCCCCCACAGCCTTTTTAAAAAAAAATTTTTTTTTTTTGAGGCAAGTTCTCACTGCATAGCTATTTTAAAAAACAGTATTACATTTTAGCGTGCGTACACATGCATGTGCATGCATGTGTGTGTGCGCGTGTGTGTCTGTGTGGACCACAAAGCACATGTGTGGTCAGAGGACAGTTGGCAGGAGTACATTCTCTCCTTCTACTGTGTGAGTTCTAGGGTTCAAACTCAGGCCATCTCGCTTGGTGGCAAGCCCCTTTGCTTGCTGAGCCCTCTCAGCAGCCTATCTATCTCTGTTCTTATTCCACAGTCCCACGGAAGAAGGATTCCGTCTCATTCACCACCTTCAGTGGCTGGAAATGTACAAGGCAGATAAGAGATGCACAATAAATTCACTGAATTTCTCCGTTCTGGGATCTGGGATCTGTTCAGGGCAACTGCTTTCCTAACCTGGGCATCCAACACACGCACATGCACACAACTCACACACTCACATACACACACATACACTCATACACACATACACTCACACACACATACACACTCACACATATACACACATACTCATATACACACATTCACACACTCACATACACACACTGAATACACGTGCGCACACGCACGCACACGCGCGCGCGCACACACACACACACACACACTCTCACTACTGCTCTTGCAGTTCTTGTCTCTTAAAGGGCCAGGTTCCTTCAGTCCCTTCCAGAGTTTTCAGTTCCAACACCAGCCTCCCCTCCCCTCCCCCCATTCCCAGCCTCAGAACCTGCTCTGAGACACACACTGGCTTGTGGCTGGGAGTTTAAATGCTTTCTCAGCTTCCTCTCTGACTTGGCACTTGGTGCCCACCACCTCCGGGGGCAGCCCTGGTGAAGAGGTACCCCCGCCCCCCAAACGCCCCTTCCTTGTGTGGTTTGACCTTTGGAAAGGGCTTCCCAGGTAAAGCCATCCGAATAACTAGACACAAGGAGACGTGTGGTCTCAAAGCCACTTTCCTGGCTCCGTGACTGTGAGATGAAAGGCAGGCAAGTGTCTGCCCAGGAAATCCGAGCCAGGGTAACAGCCGTCTTCCCGCCCTGGCTGGGGGACAGCTGCCTATAACCCAGCTGTTGACACACTAAAAAAAGAAATTCCATGGTGACCAGTAGCCTCTAGCCAGTGCCTGATGGAAGGTGGTAGTTTGAAAATAATCCCTAATGACACCCAAAGCTCCCCTGCCCTGTTCCCAACAAAAGGAGAAATGGGAGAAACTCAAGATAGGAGTTTTTAGAGAGCCAGGATGCTCCGTTACCAGAAGCCTTGGCAGAAGCTGAGTAGAGTTGGTCTCTAAGGTCACCAGAATGGCAGCCCCTCAGGCTGGCTGGTGCTTTCAGACTCCCGCACCCTGGGATAGCAGGTTTGTGCTAGCCAGAGGGCAGTGGTCCCTGGAAGGCTGGGATGGCAGAGAACTGAAAAATGACAGCAGTGCTGTGCTGGGCTCTGTGTGGGCTCCTCTCCCAGCCCTTGTCCACACTGCCTCGTGAGCACTGGTCCCAAAGTAGGCCCCTTCTGAGTGCTTTAAAGGAGAGTCCTCTCAGTCTATACACAGGGTCTATGTTGACCACAGCCTTCTACCGTAAGACAGGCGTAGCAATGGAGCCTGGGAGGGGTCATCTCTCCTGCCCACTCCATAGGAAATGATCGGGCTGTTTGGGTGCTCAGTGTTGCCACATCCCAGATCTAGGGGTTCAATGGAATTTAGCATGGGCCCTTTCTTTCCAAGTGCAGGACCCCACCTGCTCTTCCTAGATACCTCTGGCGCCCAGCACTCCTATCTGCATGGACTTTGCCCTCTGCCCTTGTGGAGCCAGCAGAAGGACTGGATGATAAGGCGTCTTTGCTCAGGTTTATGGTTTCCTCCCGACTCTCTGGCGACACCTGAGCCCACTGATCCCCACCCTCCACCCCTCCACCCCACAGTCATCCAGTGGCCGTCATCCACATTCAGTACTAGGGCCACATCCCTTACAGCCAGTCCCCTGCACAATCTCGCACACGGTTACATCACTTTTACCCGGACTTAGTCACAAGGGCACGCCTCACACACTGCCAGCTACAGGAATAGTCACACGTTACACTACGGGCTTACACATACGCCTGTAGTCACACCTTACCTGCCTGTACCTGAGAGCACGTTCGTGTGCGTGCACACACACACTCGTCTCTACGATAGTGAATGGGGGGGCCAACAAGTATAGAGAGAGATTCACCTTCTAGGGCAAGAGATGACTTAGTGAGATAAGACCTTTGCCTCTTTTGCCTTGAAAACATGATGGTCCCGAGTTCGATCCCCCGAACCCACATGAAGTGGAGAGAACCACCCCCACACACTTCACGTTCAAGGTTGCTTAGCAGTGTGTGTGTGTGTGTGTGTGTGTGTGTGTGTGTGTGGTGTGCATGCACGTGCAAGCACTTGCTATCAGGGGAAAAAGAGAGACAGATCTTTGTGACTTCACAGCTAGCCTGGCCTACATAGCAAGACCCAGGACAACCTGGGCTACATAGAGAGAACCTCTCAAATAAAAGAAAAAAAAGAAAGAAGGAAATAGAAAAACGCCTAAGATTATTCTTAGTCTACACACCCTCTTTCAAATAAAATATACAACAAACGAAACGTAATGAAATGAAATGTTTTTGAAGGACCTTTTGGTATCCTTTGCTTGTCTGGAACTGCTCGCTGCTGCCACCTTGTGAGCTGAGGTAGAACTTCAGACTCTGCGCCCAGGGAGGGGCGGTGGCCAGGCCAGCTGCAGAGGCAGACTAAGGACAGGGCTCCTACCCCACCACCCGCCCCACCCCGGCCACACGCCACCAACACCTGCGACTGTCGTTTTACAGGTACATTCTATCGCCATCGGAAGCCGCAGGGGAACGTTGGAAATCAGCGTTTGGCCGGGGCCCATGATGACCCAGGCCACTGTCACCAGTTACAGGTTGGTAGTAATGTCCTGGCATCCTGCTAGGTTCTGTGAAGTCTTAGTGATGAAGACCCCAAAGTAGTGACTGTGACCTCTGACCCCTTCCAAGCTACCCCTAACATCTTCTGTCAGGTCCTGGAGGCCAGCCCAGGACATGAATCCCGGAGCTTACGGGAGTGGGTGTGGCTAATGATCCTCATCTGGGGTGCTCTCCAGAGCCAACTTGCTTCCTTTCCCTTTGATTTTGTCTGGGTGCTTTGCCTGCATGTATGGCATGCATCCTGTGGGTGCCTGGTGCCCGAGGCTAAAGGGAGCTGTCAAACAATTGTGAGCGGCCATGTGGGTGCTGGGAACTGAACCTGGGTCCTCTGGAAGAGCAGCCAGTGGGTTTTTTTTTTTTTTTTTCTTGGTTTTTCGAGACAGGGTTTCTCTGTGTAGCCCTGGCTGTCCTGGAACTCACTCTGTAGACCAGGCTGGCCTCGAACTCAGAAATCCGCCTGTCTCTGCCCGGCCCAGCCAGTGCTCTTAACTGCTGTGCCATCTCGTTGTTTGTGCTTGTTTTTTTTGTTTTTGTTTTTTACCTCAGTGGGTGACTTCATCCAGTCACCAGGCAGTGGTTTCTATTTTCACCTCTTGTTTCTTTCCTCTCTGAGGTCACTTCCAGAAGGTCCCTTTAGTCCCATACCTCATGGGCAGCCACTAAGTTAATCCTTTTGTGTGCCTGTGTTCATGCCCAGTGTTTTGTAGGCATGGATGGCCACACAGCATTGGATATCATCTTCCCTGCCCTTCAGGCTTGCCTTACATTCCCTATGCAGCGCCAGGCAGTGGTGGCTCACGCCTTTAATCCCAGCACTTGGGAGGCAGAGGCAGGTGGATTTCTGAGTTCAAGGCCAGCCTGATCTACAGAGTGAGTTCCAGGACAGCCAGGGCTACACAGAGAAACCCTGTCTCGAAAAACCAAAAAAAAAAAAAAAAAAAAAAAGTTCAAGGCCACCTAGCCTAGTTTACATATAGAAGGTCCAGGCTAGCCCAGGCTACAAAAAAGACCCTGTACAGCTCTGCGACCCCACCCCAGCCCATCTGCCTGGGAAAAAAAAAGGCCCTGTACAAAAAAAATATTGGGCCGCCCCCACAGGGAGGGGATCAGTGAGATGGCTCAGATTGTCCCCACTCCATGGTGGAAGGAGAAAAACTGAGTCCAGTTCTAGGGGATCCAACATCCTCTTCTGGCTTCTGTAGGCACCAGTCCCCCCCATAGTACAGACACACTTGCAGGCAAAACCCCCATACACATAAAAATACCTTTTCAAAAATGCTTTTAAAAAAGACTGGGGGGAGGGGAGGAGCACACCGTTGGTCCCCGGCACCCATGAGGCAGAAGCAGGCAGATCTCTTTGTAAAGAGTTCCAAGGACAGCCAGGCCAGGGCTACACAGAGAAATGTCACTAACAAATAAATATTCCTAAGCGTCAGAATGTCTGCAAATGGTGGTTGTGAAATCGTTGGGGTGGGCAGCCCACCTGTTCCACTGTGTCGCAGAGCCAACACCTGTTGGCAAGGAGTCTACTGCCAAGGAGGGCCAGCCCTGACAATGCTGTGCCCAATCATGTGCGGGCTCCACCCTGATGCTGAAACTTTGATGGGGCAGTGCTGTGTGCCCAGCGGGATGGGCAGGCAGGTCTGTGGTGGTCTCAGAGTCACTGCAGGTCCCGTGCTCACAGGAGCCTCACATGTTACTGTTACAAGAGCCCCAATCTGGTCACAGGAGTGGGGAGGGGGGTGACAAAAGGAGCAGAGGATGAGAAGGCAGCTCTGGGGGCTGGCACAAGTACAAACCACAGGCTCAATCAGACCAGTGTTGGCTCCCGGGGCAAACACTGTTGTTTGCCATTCGTCTGAGGCTTTATCTGCCAGAGCGGCTGGCAACTTGCCAGCACCCTCTCAGGGTGAAGGGTTGATTGGCGAGGTGGCCTAGCTGTATTCCGTCAGTCTAGTTGGTCACTCACCTTCCCTAGGTTTTAGCTTCTTTTCTCAAGCATGAGATGTGGGCAGCACAAGAAATCCTCTCTGGCACGGCTTAGGACGGTTTAAGATCCATTCTCCCAGATGCAAAGTGCTTACTGCTCTGAGGACCTGGGTTTACTTTCTACCACCGTTGGAGGCTCATCAACAAGTGTAGTTTCAGGGGATTTAACACCCTCTTCTGACCTCTACAGGTCCACACACTTGGCGAAGACATATATGTAAATATAGCCTTTTGCCCGGCAGTGGTGGCGCACGCCTTTAATCCCAGCACTTGGGAGGCAGAGACAGGCGGATTTCTGAGTTGGAGGCCAGCCTGGTCTACAGAGTGAGTTCCAGGACAGCCAGGGCTACACAGAGAAACCCTGTCTGGAAAAAAAATAAAATAAGCCTTTCACTATTTATTCACTTAATTTTTGAGACAGAATTTATGTATGTTATGGGACAGGGTTTGTGTAGCCTTGGCTGTCTAGAACTTGCTCTGTAGACTTGGCTAGCCAGAGACTCACCTGCCTCTGCTTCCAAGTGCTGGAATTAAAGGCCTTTCTCTACTTTCAAAGTTGGAAAATTACAATTTCTAGCCATCCCTATGGTTTCCTCACTCACTAGATCCTGAGCAAAGCTTCAGAGCTGTGCATCTGTTGGTTCACACTGGGCACTTCTGTGTGCTTCTGAGCACATGGCTTTAGATTCTCTAACTGAAACACCTCATGGAAGTCAACTCTTCCCCACATACCAAGAGTTTTGGCCCTGAGCCTTAGTTTCAACACCGGTGAGGCTCAAGTAACCAGGCAGGAGACAGAAGATGCTTGGTTCCAAGCAATGCCCACTCTGGTCACTCTCGTCAGTTACTGTCAATGACTCAACTCTGCTCCAGAGACCCATGGCCTAAGGCAAAGGATTTATTCCCGGATTTCAGCAGGGCAATACTGCCTCCTAGTGGCTAGCTGCGCAACTGAATCCTCAATTTGTAAAACTCACTATGCTTTTTGGGGCAAGGCTGCCTTTGAGAAAATAATATTACATATTCTTTTTTTGTTAAGATTTTATTTATATGAGTACACTGTAGCTGTCTTCAGATACACAAGAGGGCATCAGATCCCATTCCAGATGGTTGTGAGCCACCATGTGGTTGCTGGGAATTGAACTCAGGACCTTTATGAAGAGCAGTTGTGCTTTTTTTTTTTTTTTTTTGATGTATATAGGGAAAAATTTTTTTTATTTTTTTTTAATTTTTTGATATTTTATTTACATTTCCGATGATTCCCCTTTTCTTTAGAAACCCCGTGTCCCCTCCCCCTCCCCGCAGTTGTGCTCTTAACCAGAGCCATCTCTCCAGCCCCCATATATTATGTTGAGAACCAACGTGCTGGCATCTTACCAGTTCAGCACCTGCTTGCCCTGCTGTCCTTCCAGGAGCTCCAGCCCCCCTCCCTCGCTAGTTAACATCCATTCTGGGTGCACCTCCACTAGAACTTCTCCTGTAGGCCAATATGGAATGACTTGAGCACCTCTGCCCTCTCACATTTACGAAGGTTTTAAGAACTCACAAGCCTACGGTCTGGAACATGCTAGGCAATGCTGTTGCTGAGCTACATACATAGCTACAATTCAGTGCTAGGTGCAGAAAGCACTTGGGCTGGTGAAAGCCCCAAGTGAGCACGTATGTACTTGGCCCACACTCAAGGCCCTAAAAGACTGGAGGGTCTTTCACTAGTGTAGTAGTTTGCTACCCTCACAAAATCCCTGGAGTTCAATCCCAAACATCATTAAAAACTACTCCCAAATAATTAAGGATTGATGAAAAAAAAAGGGGAGACCCAAGAGGTTTAGGCTGGATGTCAGTTGATAAGAGTACTTGCCCAGCCCACACCCTGGGTTCAATTACCCAGCACTGAATAAGCTAAATGGAGCAGGTGGTCTTTGGTTAGGTAGCAGTTGAAGCCAGCCTGAGATGAGACTCCTGTCTTTTTAAATAAAAATTATAATAAACTGGGGGGGATCTAATTACTTACAGTGGAAACCACTTACTTCCTTGCTTTCCAAGCACCTACCTGGTGCTAACTAACACTCAGTGTCAGAGTCCATCATGTGGAAAAAGCATCACATAGCTTTCCAGAACCCCACCAGTGGAAACAAATGAATGCTGGAAACATTTCAGGTCTGACTGCTAGAATCCTTCGGAGTCACAGGCTCTAGGAAAACAGAGGCAGGTCAGCCTTCTCAGCAAGGCCCGAGGCCAGGATAGGCATCATGGTGGCTCACCCACAAGAACAGGAGTAAGACCACCATGGGATTATAGTAACACCATCTCAAACAAGACCTCTCCAGGGGACTGAAGAACCAGATGCTACTTCCTATTCTCCTTGGATACCTGCACTCATAAATTTAAAACCCTTATGGAGGCCCACATACAATACTTAAGTTGGGGAGGAGGGGGTATCAAAAAAAGGCACTAACAAATGAACCCTAGATAAACCGACTGCAGAAGCAGAGAATTAAGTACATGGCTCAGGAGCAGAGCACTCACCAGCTCAGCTGGGATAGGCCTTTGCTGCTGCTGAGTCTGCTGAACACCTAGGACTCCCACTGCAGGCAGGGGCACCATCCCCTTAATCATGAAATTAAATCTAGTATCTATAGTTTTATGGAAGGTTTAATTTTGCTCTGAAAATAACACTGGGACACACTAATAAACCTCAACACTAGGCATTTGTAACCCAAAGGAAATAAATGCCACACTTGCAAACCTCCATCAGACTACCACATGCATCAGACCTCTTCTCAGGGCCTCAAGAGTTAGTATAGGAATGTAGAATTCAAATTATTACCGGATTGTTCAGGTAAAAATATACTCCAACCCAGCTTTAAGTCAGTGTCTTTAATAATGAAGATCTTTTATGTCCCTCCCCCAAAAGAAAACCAGAAGGCTGGCAGTACAAAAATATACACTGGAAGAGATTACTTGTCTGATACCTAAATGCCATCTGGATTCAGAAAAGCAAAGCGCATTTAAGACAAGGCACTAAACCAGTGACTCAGAGACTATGGCTGTTTATTACCTATACTCTTCACTGATGACAGGGCTAGGTCACTCTGAAACTTTAACAGGTCTAGAATCTGGTTACACAGATAATATAATTTCTACAACCAACATCATTTTTAATTAAGCAGCAACACGCCAAAGTGAGGCAGAGACCTAAAGAAAAATATTAAGATCTCCCATTCAGCTTCACGCTTGTGCCTGCAGTCCAATACAGGGTGGAGATGCCGCCATGACAGATACCTAGATGGTAAATGAAGGGCATCTGCATCGCGCTTAAAGTATGTGCATATGGGGTAACCCAGAATGAAACGAGAATCCCAGTTCTCAAGTGCCTTTCTTAGTCATCACTAAGTACTAATAATGACCCCTAGCAAAAACCTGCAGTCAACCGAACTTTTAGTATTACACTCAGAAAATGATCAAGAATAGCCAGTGTGACCTACAATTACAAGTAGGCTTAACTTCAATTCTACTGTGAAGCACAAGGTAGAATCCTTACACATTAACAGGGAATCTAAATTTAAGAGTATCTTCTTTGAAGATGGGTACTTCTTTCAAAGGCTCATGTTGGAACCTTCTGGATACAATTCTCTCCTTTCTTACTGAAATTTTATTTTTTAGGTTTTGAGACAGGGTTTCTGTGTAGCCCTGGCTGGCCTTGAACTCAGAAATCCGCCTGCCTCTGCTGAGTGCTGGGATTAAAGGCGTGCGCCACCACTGCCCGGCCTGAAATTGTTTAAAGATAACATAATTTGGAGGGGGGGATTTATAAGCTTACAGATTGAATTTAGCGCAATGGCATCTTACAAAGTCAGTACAGTAGAATCCAAAACACTATCTCAAAAGAACACATGTAAGAAAACTTAAGCCACAAGACTGTTGCATTATGATTTAATCTAATTGCACACAAAGAAAACCCTGAGCCCACAACTCCTGCAGACTTCTGAGAACGGGCGTGCATGCCTCCATACTAACTGTGTATCGTACAATTAACTACACGGCGGATTTGACATCAAGATGGATCAATTTGGAATCCCATGCAACACCTCAAGTTATAAAATAAATCTTAAAACTTTGTTGAATGTTTTCATGCTGAAGATCAAAGCCACTTTTTATGGGAAACTTAAAAGAATTACAAGATACCATATTGGTGTTTACTTTAAAATGTTAGTCACCAACTGCCATGATCCTGAACTGGCTTCAACACCTAAAAAATGGCTAACTAATTCTCATAGGTGACAAGCAAAGGGGGAAAAAAATTCCTTCGCTAATGTGTCTCTCAGTTGTGTTTCTTACAAAGAACAGACTGGGTAACCAACTGCTTTCCCAGGGATAAGAACAATGGCAACAGTGGGTTCACTTGACTGACTACCACACAATTATGCTAGTATTTTATTAATTCAAAAGCACTTTACAAGAAAATATAAGTATGGCTTCCAATAGGAATGTTATACCTGGACTTGATACCAAGCTCACAGATTTGAGTGTGTAAGGAAAAACAGGCTTTCAAGTTAAACAACAATTTGTAACCAAAACTTTAATCCCAAGGATTCTCACAAACATATTACAAATGACAGCATGAAAAAAAACTTGCACAGTAACTGAAAGGTTCAGCTCTACAATGTACCCTTAAACTGATAGGACACTGGCGTGTTAACATTACAACAGCTCTGCATCGGCTTAGAGCAACCAGGAAGGAAGCACTTCACAAGCCTCCAGAGCGTGGTTCCTACCCTTTATCTGTTGGCTTGTGTTCACAGCAGCTCTTAACCACTGCTCACCATTCCCCCCAGTGTCCCGCTGTGTCTCAGTACTTACTAGAGGGGCTACAGCTTTATTCAACCCCCCAGTTGCTTTATATCATTAGTACATCACACTGAAAACTGGGCAGGATCTAGGTTTATTTCAGTCTATGAAAAACTAAAATTCAAAGAAAATTCCATCTTGCTTAAGGGAACATTGTAAAGTAACAATTCTTGATATCACAGGCCTCATATGATCCATTTGAAACCATAGAGAATTACATTGTTTTGTGTGTCACTGTTCCAAGAGACAAAACAAATTTTAACAGCTAAAACATCTTAAAAATGCACCAAGCTTATGAAGTCTCAAACAAAACTTTAATTTCCTGTACATACTCCTGTCAGATGAAGTTATTTCCTGTACACCACTTTTGCAAACTGGTCTTCTACTTCCTTTCATTTGACCTAGATCGACTAAAAAAATAAAAAACAAAATTAAACATTATCTTAGTACATAGTACAAAAAGATTACATATACATATATTCAATAGTTCAGTCATTGACCTTACCTACGAGACCTAGAGAAGGATCGCGACGGCTTGTGATTTCTCTCACGAGACAGAGACCTTTCTCTTCTCCTATCTCTAGAAAGTGACCTAAAGCAAACAGAAGGCACATTAGTTTATTAGAAATTCACCTTGAAGAAAGGCTAGCTCCTTCAACTTAATGCTGACTGCGTGACTATATGTGCTACCCATGTCACTATAATTATTAGCCAGGGTTATGTAACTCACTACACAGCTTAAAGAAGCTGCCATTTCTAACGGCACCAAAACATTTACCTGCTCCGGCTTCGGGAAAAGCTTCTCCTTCTTGGGGATCTAAAAGCAGAAACAGTAAAATTAGGCTAATTGTCAACCATTGTATGTGGCGTGAGGCATTTCCCAACTTTTCAATTTCACTGTTGGGCCCAGTGAATGTGCCGGAGAACTGGCACTCATCGTCCAAAAATAAAAAAAGAAAAGAAAAAAAAGGGCACGGAAGGATTAAGGAACAAAAAGCTCAAGTGAAAAGCAGGAATTCCAACCATGGATTCATTTAACAAAGAATGCTTCACAGCAGATCTGTCCAATGCAAAACTTCATGTCAAACTAACTCCACTACCCCAAACACCACACCAAAATGTAGTCCCACAAGTAGTTCCAAAAACAGTACCATAAACGAGTATTTGGAACCCATGCAAACCTTTAAGTCTCTAACAAGACTTAGTACCAGGTGGATGGTGTAATTCTGTGAAAACGCGGTAGGTGTAAACATCGATGCCATTTAGTGCTACATTAGAACTGCATTTGTGATGTCACATTTAAGAGTGTGTTTAGGCTTATCAAAATTACCGTAGCTTGGCCCACACTTCACCCCCAATTTCTTTTAAATTTGAAAACTGTTAGTAAAACCATTTAAAGGTGATAGGATTCAACAAAATTTTGCTAGGAAGAAAAGCTAAAATCTGTTAGAGATATTAAAATTTTAGTTTGGCATCTCACACATGCACATAAGTTCACTTGAAGGTCTAGTCACATTATGAGTTCCCTATCACCCTTAAAAGTTGTTCCAAGCAATATATTGTACGTTACCATTCAATTATGCACAGCCAGCCTTTGATCCAGAAAAAAGAATTACTTTAAGCCGCTTACTCCTTATTTTTAACCAGCAGTAAACTGTATAAGCAGGAAAAACTTACTAGTTTTGGGTTTCAACAAGCTAGAAATGGTGAGGTGAGGCTGCCGGACTGACGGCCAGGAAGAATTTGCTGAAAAGGTTTTGCCAGATGTTGCGTTGGATTTAGTTGGTTGGCGAAGGGGGTGTTGTGGATTTTTCCTGCTTTTTTGTTAGCCGAAGGCTGCTGCTGTAGTTGTTGTGAAGACATTTGGTAAATAAACAGCTGAGCTGATTGGCCAGGAATGTGTGGGCGGTCGAGGTGGCTGCTGCCGATTTGGTTAAGGTTGGAGAGAAGGCTGAGAGAAAACAGCATGCTCGGGAACCAAAGGGCGGTGCAACCTGACGACTGGCCAGCCTGGGTCATGTGAAACGACACCAGCCAAGCTGAATGGGGCGCGCTGGTCACATGACGCTGAAAGGGCTAGTTGACTGGCTAATGCAGATTCAGAGGGTGGTGAGAAGAGACATGATGGTGACTCTGTAACGGGGTTCATTTTTATTAATAGATGGACCAAAAAGCACAAAAAAAAAATGAAAAACAAGCCATCAGTACAACCATCTATTAGCTAACAAATACTCTTTATTATGATGGGCAACAGTGTGTTGTTTTTCAAAATAGCAAAAGGGGCAAGATTTTAAACTCCTACCTCCTAGGACCTCACTCACCTGTAAGAGGTAAATTCAGTCCTACAGAAACTATTTTAGAGGCTTGATTTGAGGAGATGAGGAGTTTGTATCCAGGCAATACTGCCTGGTCCAAGAATGATGCCATTTCAATCATAAAAAAACTGAATTCTCTCCTATGTGGGATTCAAGAACGGATGACTGGGAATACTTTTAAGCCCCCTTTATTGGTCAGTGATTTAAGTTTGTTTCAGAAAGATTTCTACTTTACCAGTTGTAACATTAAAACAGCTGCCTGTTTTGATAAATATTACAATTGTGCTAGTAGAAAACACATTTGTGAAGAGCTAGTTGAATGTCATGTTGATCATTATGGAGTCAAGAAATGGAAAAAGGCCTAAATTGAAGTAAAAGGGAAGACTTGGAAAGATGCAACTAGAAGATGAACTAGAAGACAGATCCAAGATAGAAGTTACTAACTACCAACATGAATAATACACCTACAGACAAAAAAGCCAACACTCAGCACAACTCGCATACCCCAAACTACACCCAGCAAATGGTTTGTAGAAACCTCCGATGTCCACAGTTAAGTTAAATCCCACCAACAACCTTAGGAAGAAATACCTGCTCCTACTAGCTACTCCATTACACCAATGCCTTTCTCTAAAAGGTGTTCTCTCAAGTACCTGCGCCGAGGTGGAGGACTCCTTCTGCGGTAATCATCTCGAGGACGGCGACCCCAAGAGGGAGGCGGACCACGATTCCGACTTCTCTTTTCACCATTCGACAGTTCCACTCTTACACGGCAGCCACATAGTGTTCTAAAGAGAAGGGACACGAATCACAAATTTGCCGATGGCTCTAAGCCTGTACTGATCTCTTTCACCCCAAGGCAAATGGAATCTAAATTTTGAAGTCTCAACAGTTGCCCAGGCCTGCTTGCTCTAAGTTGTTAAATTTGCTAAATAAACTCTTTACAGAGGTTAAAAAGACTCAACTTCTCAAGTGGGATTTCTAAAAGTAATAAATTCACTACATATGAATCAGTCTTGCTAGATATATTGACATACACCTTTAATCCCAGCACTAGGGAGTCAGTCCTAGGCTATTGACTCCAGGTTACTTAAGCAGTTAAAGGCACTGGTTATTCTTGCAGACAACCCAGGTATGATTCCCAGTTCTCACATAGTGGCTTTACAACCACCCATAATTCTAGTTCCAGGCAATCAAACACCTGGTCTATGACTAACAGGAATACAGACAGACAGTACAGACATACAGTCAAAACACACATATAAACACATTTTTGTTGTTTTTCCAAATGGGTTCTGTGTAGCTCTAGCTGTTTTGTCAATAGACCAGGCTAGCATCCATCTCGAGATCCCCCTGCCTCTGCCTCCCAAGTGCTGAGATTAAAGGTATGTGCCACCACCTGGCTCTAAGTTTTTTTTTTTTTTTTTTTAAAGTTAAACTGAGATGAGACCCTGCCCCACCTCACCCCCCAAAAAAGAAAAAAAACCCACACACAAAACAATTTATGGGGCCAGAGAGATAGCTCAGAGGTTAAGAGCGCTGACTATTCTTCCAGAGGTCCTTCGTTCAATTCCCGGCAACCACATGGTGGCTCACAACCATCTATAACAGGAGTTGATGGCTTCTTCCGTATTGTGTGTCTAAAGACAGCTACAGTGTACTCAGATGCATAAATAGGTAAATTTTTTTTTTTAAAAGACACTATTTATGTGTAGAAATGGTTTTTTTTGCTTGCCTCAAAGCCAATGTACCACATATGTCCCTGAGGAGATCAGAAGACATCAGACACCTTGGAGCTGGTGTTACAAATGGTTGTGAACCACCACATGGGTGCTGGGAACTAAGACCAGGTCCTCTGCTCTAACTACTGAGACATCTTTCCAGTCCCTGAACCACTCTTGATTACTGAGCTCAGTGTTAACTGTTAGTAGCTATAATTCAAGTACTTTTCATGTATCTCTACCATGACTTGTTCCCTTGGATTTTTCACTTTTCTATACACTTCTCTAAGGATTTTAAGGTAAGCTAATTACTTTGGCTTCCTTATACTAGCCCCTTCCAACACAAGAATGGTTGATTACCCTCCCTTCATTTACCCAGAGCCACAACAGTGAGTTAAGCCGGCACATTTGGGCTCTTGATGAGATAGACCCAGCAAACTTTCATTATTGTAACTTGTAGGGACCAAAGGCCTATCCTACAGCTGCAGAGCTGTCAGTCTCTTTTCACTTAAGGTACTGTGGCCTACCAGAATAATTCTTGCCTTTAACTTGCTATGTAAGCAAGGCACTCTGAGCTCTAACTCCATGTGCTGGCACTTCTGGTGTAAGACTACATCTGCCAAAAACAGCAATGTTGTGGCACAATACAGTCAGTCCTCTAGTAGGGCTCAAGTACACAGCCATTGTGTAAACAATGCCCCAAAGCAAGTACCACTGCATAGATTTAAAACACCAAAAGCCACATGTTCTAGGAAATTTAAGCCAGATTAACCATCTGCCATTAAAATTACCTTCCATCTAGCTCTCGGACAGCATCAGCAGCATCTCGGGGATCCTCAAATTCGACAAAAGCAAAGCCAGGAGGGTTTCGAGCAACCCACACACTTCGGAGTGGTCCATAATAGCCAAAGGCTCGTTCTAATTCAGTCTTGTTCCCATTATTTCCAAGATTACCTACATAAACCTTACAATCCAAGGGACAGGAATCACGATGCATTTCTGTAACAAAAAAAATACAACAACACAATTGTTAATTTATTCAAGCAGTCTACAGCTAAAAACAAATCCTAGGAAAATTTAAAAGTTAAAAAACAGGCTTGAAACTATAGATTAAAGGCGTACGCCACCACTGCCCGGCAAACTACTCTTAAAGAATGAATTCTGCCCCTCACCCTATTCTTTTTACTCATAATCAATCCCCAGGAAACCAACAAATTTTTAAAAAGCCAACAGACATGCAAACTGAATTTGAGGTCAGCCTACATATAAGTCTCAGGCCAGGCTATGTGTGGTAACATGTCTTTAACTATCAGCACTGATGCAGTGTATAAGTGGTTCTGAGATTGTGCCTAGTCTGGTCTACAAGACAAACAAAACTGAAACAAACAAAACTGCCCTGGGACTGAGTAAAACACAGAAGGATCAATCAATGATCACTTTTTCTTTTAAAGACAGGGTCTCAAGTATCCCAGGCTGGTCTTGAATACCTGTGCCAGGCTTCATCAACCTTGTATACATAATATATAGATGAGGCTTGACTGTTTAACTTCAAATTAAATTTAACAACCAAATAGAATGCTGAATAGTTGCCTAGACCTGTACTTTTTAGTGTTCATAATTCACAGGTGAAGACCAGCTTCTGCTACTGACACATCAAACCACCTTAAAACCACATCTTAAAACATCAACAACCACCCCCCTCCAACCCCACACAGGACTTGGCTCTCCCTCTAAGGCAAGGCAACCATTTTGGCCATTTTACATTGTTCCTTTCTATTGTCACACAACAGTTGGCACTGAGAAATTACAGCAGGAAGTAGAAAGATGAATATACCTTCTCCTTCATTCACTCAGTCATTTAAGTTTGAGTAAGCTACCACATTTGGACCAATAAATGCCTCCACATGACGTGCAAAACTAGCCTCAATTAAGACGTAAAACCTTACATTTCAAGCTTCCTTATGAGGGGTTTAGGAGGATAAAGGCACAGGGAACCATGTACACCCGAGTTGAGCTACAGGACACACATTGTGGAAAAACTAAAAATTATCTTCTGACCGTCACTGCAGTGCATATACCGCCCCACAAACACAAAATAAACTAAAATGTTTTTAAAAGGCTTCCTTCCTTGGGCAGGACCTGTAATTCTAGTCTTAAAAATGTAGAGCAATTAAGATCACAAGTTTGAGGTCAGGCAGGGCTACATTTAAGACCTGTCGCAATCAAATGCTTCCAAGATATACTGACACAAAAACTGCCTTTAATTTACTGCCAGAATACTAATACCACCATTTCCTAAAGACTTACTTCCTTATAAGCAGTCAAAATTCTCCAAGCAACCAAACCACCTGCTGTGTTTTTAAAAAGTGTCTCACTATAGATAGACCAAGCTAGCCTTGAACTCAAGAAAGAGGTCCTCTGCCTCTCAAGGACTAGGACTACAATTGTGTGTCACCACACCTGGGTCCATGTGTTTTTTCAAGCATATGTTCAAAAGTCTCGATGTGGCTCAGTGGTGGGGAGCTTGCCTAGCACGAAACTAAAACTTAATCCCCAGCACACTACATACACAACAACAAAAAAATGTCCAAGTCTACATATCTCACTATGGCACTACTCCCAACAGTGATAGCTACGACAATCTAATTGGCTACCAGGAGATGGAGATCCAAAATGTGCCACAGTATTTAGGAATATACATACTGCCAAATATTAAGTATAAAAATCTTGAAAATATTCTAAAACCAGAAAAGGGCATTACAATTTCCTACATATGAAATGCCTAAAATGGAAAATCCAGACAGATACTTAAAGGGCATCAAGACCTTTAGCTTTTAAAAGACAAGTGTAGCAAGCAGAGGACCACATGCTCGCCCAGCATTACTACAGAAGAAAATCTGCTTGTGGAAATCCCAAGGAGAGGCAGGTTCCAGGCCAGTCTAGTTAACAGGGAGTTCTGAGAAGGCCAGGGCTACAGAAAAAGAAATTCAGGAGCTGAAGCCTAGATGCATGAGACCCTGTCTCAAAAAATAAGCACCATCAGGGAGATGGTGGCGCACATCTTTAATCCCAGCACTCGGGAGGAAGAGGCAAATGATCTGAGTTGGGAGACCAGCCTGCTATAAAAAGTGAGTTCGAGGACAGCCTGGGCTACAATGAGAACTGTCTCAGAAACAAACAGAATTAATTATCTTGGAACCACACAAAGGTTCCCACAAGATCGTGGATGTATTAAAAACTACCACAGCTAGGAAGGCATGCATGCCTGTGACTCACTAGGCCAGACGAATGACAGCTATAATGATGTCAGACTGGTAAAGTGCATAAAAGTAAATCTTGGGACAGCCAGGGCTATACAGAGAAACTCTGTCTCGATGGAAAAAAAAAAAAAAAAACACAACAAAAAAGGTGAATCTTGAGGGCTGCTAGGAATTCAATGCCTGTCACCACACCCCCAAAAATCCTAAGTAAAGTAATTTTTACTAAAAGGACACTTATTCAAGAACATACAGACAACCTGGGGGACATACACTAAGTAAATCTTCAACTTCACACTTCCGAAGTGAAAATCTATTTAATAAGCTATTTTAAGTCTTTCCTACTATATGATATACTATTTCCTGTTCTAAAACTGACTGTTATCAAACTAAAAAATTTAGTCCAGGCACATCCTATTTTGCCATGACCCCACCCTATGCTCAAGACTCAGTTGAGCAACCAAGCCATTCCGCGAAAATTAAAAAAGACAAATGAAACTCTTAACTCATCCATCCCCGTTTTTCACACTTGTTAAAAGCAAACAGGTCAAAGAAAAACCCAACCGAACTTGAACCAGAATTTACATTAAGACACAAAGCCTTAATTACAACGGAGTTTTAAAGCAAACACTAAGTCGGCATAAAAAAAGTAGGTGAGACCGTAGGGGGTTAAGTAAATATTGAAAGACCTGGTCTTAAAAACAAAATTATTAAGACACTACCCCAAGAAAACCAGGCGCAAGGAAAAAAAGGCGCCATCAAATTAAAGGCCGCGACGTGGAGCATTCGGTTAGAGATTTCCCCCCGCGCCGCACCCCAGCCCGAAGCAATCCCTCGCAGAGGCTTCCTCCAATGGACAAAAGACAAGTCCCGGATTTACAGGTCTGGAAGCATCTTCGGCATTGCCCGGGGCCCCAGCCGCCGCCCGGGACCGAACGTCACAAAATGGCGGCGGCGCCCCTTTGTCTCAACCTGGCGTCGCCATTGCGCCCGGCCCCACCTCGACTCTGCGAAACCCCACTTCCCTCCCTCCGTTCGCCGGTCTCTTACCGAGATCCTGGGTTCAAAAGGCCCAAGCTCAAATCCTAACGCTCCGACAGGCCCACCCGCAGCCCGCTAGCTCTGCTCCCACAGATGCTCTCGGTCCCGCGGCGTCCACGAAATGGCGGACCACCTCCGTCCCCTCGCCCTATTTATACAGTCCTGGTCTGTCACGTGGCCTGACCGGATCACCCAATCAGAGGCGGCGCAGGCCGTGACGTAGAGGCTACAAACGCTGCGAGAAACCGCGGTTATTGGGAGCGCGCGCCGGCCGTTCCGTCAGGTGGGTGGGGTACGTGCGGTGGCGCGAGCTCGTCGCCGCGTGCCCGCTGGTGCCGGAGATGCCGCGCTCGCCTCGGCCATTCCCACGAGCAGCGCAGATTCCCCCCTCTCCTCCACTTCCGCCTAGGCTGCAGCTGGATAATGCTGACTGGACTCAGCCGCCATTACTCCCGAGCGAAGGCGGTGTAGCCGCAGGCTCGGGTGGGTGAGAGTGAAACGTGCACGCTTGCTTCCTCGTTGTCGGGCATCCTTGTCCAGATCATCGCAGACTAAGGAGCCTGAGAGTCGCTCTCAAGGTCACCGAGCTGTGGGCGACCTGACTGGTACCCCACGGTGGCCGTCTCCGCCCCGATGCAGTGCAGAGCCTGCAAAGTTTGCCCAACTCTTGTTTTCCCGCCTCTCGCCCAAACCGCGCGCGCGGCAAATGCGACTTGCTGAGGCCGTATGAAAAACTAGACAAACGGTCACCGGGATCATTTTCACCGGCGGAGAGGAAGGTTCTGGATAGATTGCCTTTAAGCTCTGCGCACGCAGCTCCGCCATGCAGATGCTAGGAGGGGCACCTGCAGCCTTTGTAAGGGCTTTGCTCTGGCTGCCAAGCCTTTGGGTCTCCCCGGGCCTCTACACACAGACCCCAGAATAGCTGAATACCCTCTTTTGACCAGCCACAAAGTTTGCCTCCAGCTCCCAGGTTTCTTTGGCCTGGCTCCGCTTAGGCTAGTCTGATTTATTGCGGAGATTTAGTTGTTTCTGCTTCCAAGAAAAGTCAAAATGTTAACCCGTTTTTCAGACCCAGAACTCTAATGCCTTGGTTCCCCTACGGGTAAGGGGGGTGGGGGAGTCCTAGTCTGCAAGGAGGGAGGTGCAGTGCAGGCTACAGTTGTTAAACCTGTTTGTGTTGTGGCTTTCAGAAGATTCTAGCAAAACTTCATTTCCTTATAGATTTTTTTTTCTTTCTTGGTTAGACACACCCAGGATAGTAGTAATGGGGCTGATTTGACGCCCTTTTGTCTGTTTTTTCTCCTCCCTGCCTCATAATCTCAGCTCTTGGCCCAAGGGAACAGGAGCCAAAGGTTATTTTCATCATTTAGTGAGTTCTAGGCCAGAATGAACTCATCAAATCCTGTCTGAAAACAACAAAAAATCTGATATATCTAAATGACTTGTCATATTCTCCGTTCTGAAATTTTTTGGTTTATAAACCAAGCAAGTGATGGCTTCCTTTAATCCCAGCACTTAGGAGGCAGAGCTACATAGAGAGACCCTGTCTCAAAAAAAGTAAATAAAAGCCGGGCAGTGGTGGCACACACCTTTAATCCCAGCACTTGGGAGGCAGAGGCAGGCGGATTTCCGAGTTCGAGGCCAGCCTGGTCTACACAGAGAAACCCTGTGGCAAAAAAACCAAAAAAATAAAAAATAAAATAAAATTACTCTTGTGTGGGTATCTGTATGAGGACCGAGGACAAGTTTGTTCTCCCATCTTCATATGAGTTCTAGGGGTTAAACAGCTGCATCAGGTTTTTGAAGCAACCCTCTGATATTGTTTTGATTTTGCTCGGTGGTGACCAAATGTTGGTGGTCCTTGCCTGCAAAACTACCACTGAAGCCACAATCGCAGCCCCAACACTCAATACAAGCTTGCTTTGTGGGTGTGTGTACGTCGTATTCAAGACAGGGTTTCTCTGTATAGCTCTGGCTGTTCTGGAGCTCACTGTGTAGACCAGGCTGGCCTTGAACCTAGAGATCTGATTGTTTCTCCCTCCCGAGTGCTGGGATTGAAGGTGTGTGCCACGATGCCTCTCAAGCACAGGTGGTTTTTGTTTGTGTGTCTGAATCAGTCTCTCTTGACGCCCACCCTGGCCTAACCCTCACTATGTACCAAGCAAGTCAAATGTTTGTTGTTGTTGTTTTAAAGATTTATTTATTTTACTTATATCAGTCCACTGTAGCTGTCTTCAGACACACCAGAAGAGGGCATCGGATCCCATTACAGATGGTTGTGAGCCACCATGTGGTTGCTGGGAATTGAACTCAGGACCTCTGGAAGAGCAGCCAGTGTTCTTAACTGGAGTCATCTCTCCAGCCCCAAGTCAAATGTTTTGACCTTGTCCTGTGACTTCATCTACAAATGTGTTACATTGCATTCATAGCTATCATTGGACACGTGCAGGCATTGTGATGCAGGATGCTTTGTGATGCAGGATAGACACACCTGACTGCAGTCCGGGAGCTCCAGGGGAACTTGTGCTGCCTCAGCTTCCTCACTGAGATGACTGTCAAGAGTCTACATGCTAAGCTCCACCTCCACTACTGAACAAACAAGTAGCAAGGGGCTTGACTTAGCATGTGCAAGGCTCCAGATTCAATCTCCAGCACAGCCCAAAGTAAGATAAGCACAAGAATGCACAAGATTTAATTTCATCTAATTTTTTTGCTTTTTCGAGACGGGGGTTTCTCCATGTAGCCCTGGATATACCGGAACTCACTCTGTCTGTAAACCAGAGATCCGCCTGCCCCTCCCCCCCCCAAGGGCTGGGATTAAAGGAGCATGCCAACACACACACACACACACACACACAGCAAGATTTAATTTTTTTTTTTTTTTTTGGTTTTTTTTTTTTTTCTGAGACAGGGTTTCTCTGTGTAGCCCTGGCTGTCCTGGAACTCACTCTGTAGACCAGGCTGGCCTCGAACTCAGAAATCTGCCTGCCTCTGCCTCCCAAGTGCTGGGATTAAAGGCGTGCGCCACCACTGCCCGGCTCAAGATTTAATATTTTAAATATTGTGATTGACTTCAAGTTTCTGTAAGCTCTGTAGACCAGGAGGTCTAGCCGTAGAAGGGATTATCTACAAAAGTCTAGGGCTGAGTTAAGGGAGCTGAGGACCAGCAGGAGAAGTCCCACAGACACTTCTGGATTCAGTGGTGCCAAGATGGCTTCAGGGTCACCCAAACAAGCCAGGAAGGAACTGTGGTGAACTAGGTTCTTGAGGAACAGAGGAACTGGATCACACTCTGGCACACAAGGCAGGCCAATGGCTCCTCCACCCCTGTCATTCCCCTACTCCCTACCACTCCATGCCCAGCCCTTCCTAGTCCCATCTCCTCATGGCGGCTTCTTTCTCACTACCATCAGAGAAGTGTGAGGGCCTGAGAGCCCTCAGGTGATGCCATCAAGCCTCAAACCAGCCTCCCAGGACACAGGCAGAGTAGGCTGGGGAATTGATCTAGGCTGCACTGTCTTAGTCAATAACCAGTAAGTACCTGTAAGCTGTTTGGTCTCAATGAGTTGTGCTGTAATGTAAAACAAACAAACAAATGAATAAAAGAAAACAGAAAATACTGGATTTTTTAAGGCAGCCAGGAAAAAAAAAAAAAAGATGTCTTCATAATTTTCCCATTGACTTCTTGGAATGAGAGAGTTTTGGGAGACGTTTTGTTGTTGTTGTGGTTTGGGGGTTTTCAACTTTGTTTTATTTTGAGACAAAATAAATTTATTTTGAGTGATACATGCCTTTGATTCCAGCACTTGAAAGGCAATTTAATTTAATTTAATTTTGAGGCAGGTCTCACTATGTAGCCCTGACTGTCCAGGAACTCACTCTGTACACCAGGTTAGCCTCACTCAGAGACTCTGCCTCTGGAGTGCTGGGATTAAGGACTTTCACCACGATGCCTGGCTTTGGTTAGGTTTGGTTTGGTTTCTCCTTTTTGGAAATAGGCTCTCACTATATAGCCAGTCTGGGCTAAATGAGACCTTGTCTCAAAACGTACAAAAAGAAAACAACTGGGAATTGGTAAAATATTTCAACGTTAGGTAGGCCTGTGGGTTCACAAAACAGGAGAACCTGGCTTCATTCACCCTTTCCCTAGCTCCCAAGATGTGCTGACAGCCTCCTGAAGAATATTCCCACCCCAGCAGGCAGCAAGGTCGACAGAGGTTTCCACAAAAGATTCCTGCATGCATGGAGGACAAACAGGAACCTGAAGGGCAGCTCCCAGCTAGCCAGCCACTACATTGCAGTTTCCCATATTTGCTGGGCTTATCTCTCTGGGCAACGTATTGAAGCCAGAAGAGGGTATTAGATCTCCCACAAGTTACAGACACTTGTGAGCTACCATGTTGGTGATGGGACTTGAACTTGGGTCCTCTGGAAGAGCAGCCAGTGCTCTTAACTACGGAGCCAGCTCTCCAGCACATATTGGTTTTTTTTTTAATTTGGGATGGTTGTTGAGATGGTTGAGACGGGGGCCTGCTGCACAGCCCAGGCTAGAACTTGAAACATCTCAGATGAACGGTCACCCACTAGCTCAGCCATTTTTATTTGTATTTAATTTTTTTTAATTTTCAGTTTTTATTTTATGTGCACAGGTGTTTTGCCTGCCTGTATACTTATGCACTACATGGTGTCTGGTGCCTGTGGAGGCCAGAAGGGGTCATCAGATCCCCTGGAACTGGAGTTACAGAAAGTTGTGAACCACCATATGGGGCTGGGAATTGAACCCAGGTCCTCTATAAAAGCAGCCAGTGCTCTTTATCACTGAGCCATCTCTCCAGATGTTTATTTGTAGTGTGTGTGCATGACAAAAGTTGGAATCTATTGAGCTGGAGAGATAGCTCAACAGTTAAGAGCATGGTCTGCTCTTCCAGAGGTCCTGAGTTCAGTTCCCAGCACCCATATCAGGTGGCTCACAATTACCACATCCAATGCCCTTGGGATCCAGTGCCCTTTTGGCCTCTGTGGACACCTAAACATACGTGGCAGACACATACACATAAATAAAAATAGTTTGGTGGTGGATTTTTTTGTTTTTAAATTTTTTTAAACTTTTATTGGTTCTTTGTAAATGTCATGTCTTGCACTTGCTTTGTTTTTGTTTTGAGATGGTCTCGATATGTAGTCCTGGCTGTCCTGGAACTCATTAGGCAGACCAGGCTAGCCTGGAACTCAGACCATGTGTCTGTATTAAAGATGTGCTCTGGCCGGGCAGAGAAACCCTGTCTCGAAAAAAAAAGGAAAAAAAAAGATGTGCTCGACCACTACCCAACCTAAAACTACTTCTTAAAGTATTGGGCCCTTAATACAAAGCAATGCAAAGAGGAGTTGGGGTGTGTGTGTGTGTGTGTGTGTGTGTGTGTGTGTGTGTGTGTGTGTTTGGTTTTCTTTTTTGTTGTTGTTTTTGTTTGTTTGTTTGTTTTTTTGAGACAGGGTTTCTCTGTGTAGCCCTGGCTGTCCTGGAACTCACTCTGTAGACCAGGCTGGCCTTGAACTCAGAAATCTGCCTGTCTCTGCCTCCCAAGTGCTGGGATTAAAGGTGTGCACCACCCGTCTTAACAGTGGGAAATAACATAGGTTCCTACTGCAGATGTAGAGCCTGGACATACCTAAAATATACTTTACCTTTTCATTTGAAATTGTTCTGAGGTTTCCAGTCATTGTCCGTTAATTATCTAATTTCTCCTGATCGGGCGTCTCCAGTCTGAGTTTTCTGAATCCTTTTGAGTAATTCCACAGTCCTGGCTCCACCCCCTAGTGTCATCTTTCCTCAGACACAACCATACCCTGCATCCCACCCCTTCCCCACACAAGTAATTTTCAACCATGTTTCCTCCCCTGACATTTACTTGACCTGTAAAATGTCACTGTCACTCTTGATAATACTCAAAACCCAAGCCTTGCTGTTTAGCCTTTCTGCAGCCCCAGATACCCTCCCAGGCCCCAATTCATATAGGGAACCAAAGGAGCACAGGTTGGCTCCTCTGCTTGGCCCCCTGAGGCTGCTCAGTTCTGGAGTGTCCTAAGAGTTTTTCCTTTGTTGATTTCGGCTTGGTCCTCCCTCCCTGTGGGTGGCCAGGGTCAGTTGTGGGTTACCTTATTTGGTTCTCAGAGGAACCTAGAAAAGGATCCGGGCTAGAAGAAAAATGCTTGTTTGTTTGTTTGTTTGTTTGTTTGTTTTGAGACAGGGTTTGTCTGTGTAGCCCTGGCTGTCCTGGAACTTACTCTATAGACCAGGCTGGCCTCGAATTCAGAGATCCACCTGCCTCTGCCTCCCAAGTGCTGGGATTAAAGGCGTGCGTCACCACTGCCCGGCAAAATGCTTGTTCTTGATAAGTTATTTCTCTACGCTGGAGAAATGAGTCAATTCAGGCCAGACTCAATCAATCAATCAATCTCTCTCTCTCTCTCTATCTCTATCTCTCTCTGCAGGTTTATTGGGAAGCTGTCTCAGGCAGATGAGACTTCACTGGCCCCTAGGAAGGAGGACAGGGAAGTTGCCAAGGGGAAGGAGATAGAGGGGTGAGGAAAGAGAAGGGGAGGAGGAGAATAGAAGGAGAGGGAGGAAGGGAGAAACCAAAATGTCTGGGTTATATAGCAAAGAGCCTCTGGGGGAGGGCAGCCCAGACTCTGGGCTGGAAAGTTCAGGGTTAGGGCAGGGTATGCCAGGTAGGGACTGAGGGATGCTGGGAGAACCTGGAAGCCAGGTCTGCTTTGGTATGTAAAATGTGCATCTCAGTTCCTAGCCCCGGGTCTGAAGCCTAACAGTTCTAAGAGCTAGGGAAGTAGGCCAAGTAGAGACCCGGAGTGGGGATGCGGAGTGGGGACGTGGAGTGGAGACCCGGAGTGGGGACGCCTTTGCTTCAGCAGTCCAGTCAAAGCAGTTCTGACCTCAGAAGCAACTGCAAGAAGCAGCTGGAGGGGGCAGGCTAGCGACAAGGCTCTCAGTGTCTTTAATTCTGTGCTCTGTAAAATGTTTGTTTTGATTCAGCTCCCAAAGTTCTAAAGCTTACACATCAACCCCCCTCCCCCTTTTTGAGGAGGATGTTGAGACAGGGTTTCTCTGTGTAGCCCTGGCTGCCTCTCCCCATTGCCTGCTAGTGTAGGAAATTCTCCAGGTTCCTCCCTGGGCCTCTTCCTAGCTGACCTGTGTTGCTGGGGGCCTCAGTTCCTGCTTTGTCTATCTCTGTCTCTTGCTTCCTTAGGCTGGCCCATAAACGTATTTCTGTCCTTTTTTTTTTTTTTTTAAATATTTTTCGGGGAGTAGGTCTTCTTGCATGTAGCCCAGGCTAGCCTTGAATTCAATACGTAGCTGAGGATGGCTTTGAACTCCTGAAGCTAAGATTTTAGAGAAGAGCCAGTAGTCAGCTTCCTTTCTTCCTTTCTTTCTTAAGATAGGCCTTCCCTATGTAGCTCAAACTGGTCTTGAAGTTGAGAGACCAGACTGTTTTGTTGGATAATCTTCATTGTTTTTTTTTGTTGTTGTTTTTTGTTTTTTTGGTTTTTTCGAGACAGGGTTTCTCTGTGTAGCCCTGGTTGTCCTGGAATTCACTCTGTAGACCAGGCTGGCCTCGAACTCAGAAATCCGCCTGTCTCTGCCTCCCAAGTGCTGGGATTAAAGGCGTGCGCCACCACTGCCCAGCATAATCTTCATTGTTAACTTGACTTGATTTAGAATTACTTCAGAGCTGGGCAGTGGTGGGACATGTCTTTGTTTCCAGTACTCAGTGGGCAGAGCCAGGCAGATCTTTGTGAGTTCAAGGCCAACCTGGTCTATATATCGAGTTCCGGGACAGCCAGGACTACATAGAGAGACTCTGTCTCAAATCTCAAATAAATAAACAAATAAATAAATAATAAACAAACACATAGAATTATCACAGAGAGCTGGGAAGGAAGTTCAATGGTGAGGACCTGTCTACTGTGTAACAAGAGGTCCTGAGTTCAATTCCAACCCACAGAATAAATAGATAAATAAGTGAGTTTAAAAATCACCCCAGAGATTGGTGAGTCACGCCTCCGGATGTGTCTATGAGGGTAGATCCAGAAGCCCCACTAGATTTGGGTAGCACTGCCCATCCTATGGGCTGTCCCCCCATAAAGTAAAGGGAGAAAATTGGCAGAGCCCCAGCACCCCCTTTTCCCTGCCCTTTCCCTGCTGAGAGAAGCTCCCCAGAAAACATTCCCATCACCAGGATGCTCTGCCTCACAACAGGCCCAGAAAGGTGTGGCCAAGAGACCAGGGGATGAGCCCCCTGCAACTTTCAGCCAAGTTAAACAAACCCTCCTTTAAGCTGTTACATCAACTATTTCTTCACACTGAAGCAAAGGTTCTGCCAAGCCCCGGATCAGAATGCCATCCAGTTAGCGTCTGTGCCCAGGAGAGTTATTACAAACGTTTAACCAGCTTCAACCGGCACTACTCAACACGGGCTTGGGAGGGTACCAAGATGCTGGCTGGAAGCTCTGCACCGTCTGGGTGGGTCTCACTGAGCACCTCTCTACCAAGAACACCCTAGCATTTGATGATTTTAACCCTTCCCTCTGGTCCCAGAGCCTGCCTCAGCTTCTCAGCGTCTGGTCTCCCTTTAGGAGGGTCCTATGTTGTTTCCTTTTGTTTTTAGGCCACTGCTACTTTCTTAGAAGCCCTTGCTTGGAAAAGACCCCCCTGGAGGGTCACCCTTAGTAGTTTTCATTTCTAAAAGAAAGACCACCCAAGGAATTCAAGGAGGGGTGCGTTGGATCTCAGCCTTCTGGCTCCCCCTTACCCTCCCCTTGCACCTGCCTGTGCAGGGGCGGGGGTGGGGGGGGATTGGAGGTGTGTGTGTTTGTCTCCTGGGGTAACAGCAGTCTCTGTGGATGGGACACAGCCCTGTTAGGGAATGCCAAGCCATCCGCATGGAAATAAAAACAGAAACATAAAACCAGGGGTGGGGTGGAGTTTGTTGGTGGGGCCCCTGCATGGCAAGCACCAGGCAGTGGGTTTGAAGTCTAGGTTGCATGGACCAAGTGTTCACGTGCATTTGTCAATCCAGAAGTTCAAGATCATCCTCTGCTGTAAAGTGCGGTCCAAGCCAGCTTGGGCCACAGTGAGACCCTGGAGAAGGCTCAGCCAATAGAGGTACTCGATGCCAAGCCTAGCAACCCGAATTCAACCCCACGACCCATATGGTGGAAGGAGAGAACCAGCCAAATCCCACAATGGGTCCTGGGACATAGGAGCCCACATACAAACAAGAGAAAAGGCCCAGGGAGATGGCTCAGCTGTTAAGAGCACTGACTGCTTTTGCAGAGGACCGGAGTTCTGTTCCCGGCACCCACATCTGGCCGCTCACAACTGTCTGCAGCTGCAGCTCCAGCGGGTGGTGGGTTGTCTAATCTCTTTAATTAGGGCTGGGTAACAGAGCAGAGAAGATGGTGCAGTGGGTAAGGACACCTGCTTCCAAAGCACAAGGACCTGAGGTCATGTCCCTACCCACCTCATGTAAAAGCCTAGTGTGGCAGTGTGTGTGTTGGGTGACCTCCGAGTTAGGGGACACATCAAGAGCCCCCTGGCCCGCAAGGCTGGCAGCAACGGTGAACTCTGGGTTCAGTGAGCGCCCTTGGCTCAGGGAACAGGGTACCCAGCATTCTCTGGCCTCAGGTGTACATGTGACCACACACTCAAGCACACACCTACACATAAATGTCATGATTATGAGGTGGTTTTTTAGTTGTTGGCATTATTGGTTTTTGTTTTGTTTTTGAGATAGGGTCTCTATGTATAACCCTGGCCCTCTCTGTCCTGGAAGTCTGTGTGTAGACCAGGCTGTCCTCAAACCCACAGAGATCCGCCTGCCTTTACCTACACAGTGCTGGGATTAAAGGCAAGCGCCGCTGTGCCCAGCTCATGGTTCCCGTCTCTTTATGGTGGGTAGAAGATTAATCTAAGGCTGACTGTGGTGGCAGACACCTGTAAGCCCAGCACAAGGTGGGTGAAGCAAGTAGATCTCTGTCTGCTGGGTCAGCCTGGTTTACATAGAGAATTCCAGGCCAACCAGAGCTATATAGTAAGAGCTGAATTTTAAAAGATAGGACGAAAGCCGGGCAGTGGTGGTGCACGCCTTTAATCCCAGCACTTGGGAGGCAGAGGCAGGTGGATTTCTGAGTTCGAGGCCAGCCTGGTCTACAGAGTGAGTTCCAGGACAGCCAGGGCTACACAGAGAAACCCTGTCTCCAAAAATAAAAAAAATAAATAAAAAAAAAATTAAAAAAAAGACAGGAAGAGACTTAAAAAACATGAGGGCTAGAGGAGTTGGGGGACTCCTTTAATGCCAGCACTCAGAGGCAGAGGATGCAGAGGGAGGTGGATCTCTGTGAGTTCAAGGCCAGCCTGGTCTACACAATGAGTTCCAGGACAGCCAGAGTTATGTAGAGGGACCCCGTCTCAAAAACAAAACAAAAACCAAAAGCAGACAAAGAAGAAACAGGTCTGTAGAAAAAGGGTTTTGTTCTCAGGTTGTTTATGACTTCCCTCGGCTCTCCCTAGAGTCTCATTATTTTGGTTTCCCTGAACCTCTTTCTCCAGAGATCCGACAGTCAAGAATAAAGGTGAAGCACTCGAGAGAGCTATCCGCAGGGACCGCCCCGCCTGGCCAGATGTGTGCTCCGTGGACCGCGGCCGGCGGGAGAGAAGGCGGTTAATCTTTCTCAAGAGGTCAAAAAAGGGCGCTTCCCTCCGGTGAATACTCCCCAGCCTGTCAGGGCAAAGCTCTTCCTCGTCCCTCTGTGCGCTATTGTCCGGTATCGTCCCGAGGGATGGTGAGAGAGCCACAGGCCACTGGGAGGCAGCAGCAGCTGCAGCCCGGGAGGCCCATTAGCCTGCTCCCTCTTCCACACCCTCCCCACAGTCTTCCCAGGGACTGGGATTCTGAAAAGTGAGGCAGCATTTTAAACAAAAAACAAAAACAAACAGCAGCAGCAACAACAAAAGCAACAAAAGCAAAACAAAAACTAGGGTCCTAAGTATTCCGGGATAGCCTCAAACTCACTAGGTAGCTGACAACCTTGAACTTCTGATCCTCCCTCCTCTGCCCTCCTGAGTGTTGGGCTTCAGGCCTGGGTCACCACACCCACCGGGCAAGGAGGTTTCTTTCTTATCTATCTATCCATCCATCCATCCGTCCAAGTTGTCCCACTGCATATTTCTGGCTGGCCTGAACTCACAGAGAGCCACCTGCTTCTGCCCCTGTTCTGGAATTAAAAGTGAAGCAGGAAGTATCTTTCTCAAACCTGTGGCTTCTTCCCTCCCAGTTAGTTATCCGTGGGCTTTTGTTTGGCAACACTGTACTGTGTTATTTACACAAGAAATAATAAATGAGAATCCGAGGGGCAAGGAAGGTCGAAAGCTACTAGGCGGTAATTAGGCTAATTAGATAGTTAAGGGGCCCTGTGGGCGGTTATCCACCGAGTTGCTAGTCGCATCCAGGCAGTACCTCGAATCTTATTTTTGTTAATATTACACATGACTCACACGCTTCCGTCTCCCACGGCTCCGGAATTTCCATGTTTCAGTCAGAAATTCCTCCTCGGGAGGCTCAAAAGGACACAGGCCCTCTTCTGCTTCTGTCTTTTTTTTTTTTTTTTTCCTTTTTCCCGTGACACTTATTTGCCTCCTATGGGTAACAGATAGTTTTGGGTTTTTCTGTTGTCTTCAAACCTACATTTCCCTAGCTTCTCAGTGTCCCTGGGGCTGTGTCAGGAAGCTTTGCTATTCTGGAACTTATGTTTGTTTGAGACAGGGTCTCCTGTAGCCCAGGCTGACCGTAAACTTGATACATAGCTAAAGCTACAGGGACCTGGAGAGGCCCTTCTGGAACTTAACTAATGGCTTTTGTCTCCAGGATTGTATTCTCTTTATGGCGTCCCCCATCTGTGGTAAGTAGATCTTTGTTGCCTCAGTTTGGAGAAAGGTGAATCTTTCCTGACTTTTGTACTATGACTCAATGAGGAATAGACCTTGTGTTGTAGAGATCACATGAGGGTCCACAACACCCCCTCTACTTCCAGATACACACACACACACACACACACACACACACACACACACACACACACACACGCAGGTGTGTGCACACACGTACATGCACACCCAAATGAGTTCCTTTTTAAGGTTTAATTTTTGTTGTTGTTTTTTTTTTTTTTTTTTTGGTTTTTTGTTTTTTGGGTTTTTTTGGTTTTTTGAGACAGGGTTTCTCTGTGTAGCCCTGGCTGTCCTGGAACTCACTCTGTAGACCAGGCTGGCCTCGAACTCAGAAATCCACCTGCCTCTGCCTCCCAAGTGCTGGGATTAAAGGTGTGCGCCACCACTGCCTGGCTTAAGGTTTAATTTTAAATTATGTGTGTATCTGTGTGTAGGTGTGTGCTGTGAGTATAGGGACCCAGGAGCTGGAGTTTCTGTTGGTTGGGAGTCACCTGCCATGGGTGCTGGGAATTGAACTTGGGTCCTCTGAAAGAGCAGCAGTGCATGCTTCTAACTGCTGAGCCATCTCCCCTGTCCCTGTAAATAAATATTTTAAAATCAAGGTCAGGGAAACAGCTCAATGGCAGAGTGTTTGCCTATCCCTAGATTCAATCTCCAGTAGAGGGGGCTGGACACTCAGAAACTGCTACCTATTTTTGGTGGCCCTGGTAGTGTGTGGTGTCAGACCCAGGGTCTCAGCTATCTACAGCCACAGCATTGCCTGCCACTCTCAGCATTTCCAAAGATCAAAGTTGGCAATGTCTGGGAAGACAACTAGAAAAACCGATGACTAGAAAAGAAAAAGAGAAGAGAAGGAACATTCTGGGTCCCTCTAGCTCGCACACACACACACATCTTGGGCGCTCTCAGTACACTGCAGTCCGACCGGCAGAGCAGAGGAGCAGAAAGCCACCTCCCCTGTGTCTCGACACCACATAAGTCCCAAGGCATTCAGTACAACCCAGGGAGTAGCCTGGGAGTGTAGATCGACCCCAGAGCGTCTAATTGCAATCTGTGATCATTGCCACAGCACCAGAGGCCTGTGCAGACTGATCTGCTGGGTGGAGAAGGGTAAATTAGAGATAACTAGGTGTTTTTCAGTGGAAAGAAAACTCAGTCCCTGGGTTAGCAATTACCAGCCGAGCCTTCGAAAACCATTTACAAAACATGGTCACGAGGAAGATGAGCGCCATGCGTGCTCACGGAGGGCAAGCAAATGTAAGACGATTCCATTAGCTTCCATGGAGGGTTTTGATTCTGACTTTGTCGAACAGTTGGAGGCTGGGACATTAGGAGACAGATAAAAGCCAGCTGTGGTGGTGTATGCCTTTGATCCCAGAACTTGGGAGGCAGAGGCAGGCAGATCAGTGAGTTCAAGGCCAGCCTGGTCTACATCGTGAGTTCCGGGCCCCAGCCAGAGATCTTGTCTCAAGAAAACTAAGAAGAAAAAAAAGAGGCTTAAAGATGGTAAATGGCTGTGAACGGAGGAGAAACGGATGGGAGCAGCCGCGGGGGGAAAAGGCTTTTAAGACTGGAGCCCCGGGAGACATAAACGTAGACAGGAAGAAGGGAGGAGGGAGGTCGTGAAATCCAGGACGGTGGAGCCCCTGAAGAGCCAGAAAACAAGAAACCAAAACCAGGGGTGGGAAATCAGTTTCAGTGGGAGGAGCAAAGAGTTAAGTGGATGCGAGCATCTGCTTGCAGATAACAGCCGGTGAGGGAGGCTCTCTGGCTCTGATTTCTTCAGGATCCCCGTTTGTGTAGGGTACGGTGGAGCTGGGATGGTTGAGAAAGGCTGGCACGAACCAAAGGAAGGTGAGATGGCTCAGTGGTTAAGAGCACTGACTGCTTTTCCGGAGGCCCTGAGTTCAAATCCCAGCAATCACATGGTGGCTCACAACCATCTGTAATGAGATCTGATGCATGTGTCTTCTGGTGTGTCTGAAGACAGCTACAATGTACTTACATATAATAAATCTTTTTTTAAAAGAAAAAAAGAGCACTGACTGCTCTCCCAGAGGTCCTGAGTCCAATTCCCAGCAACCACGGTCAGGTGTTTCACCTCAGCCCACTCATGAAGAGTGGGAGGTAGGAACAGGATCTGGCGCGCAAAGGAAGTTCTGTCTGAACGACAACAATTTGGGGTTCATTAACGGAGTCTGTCCCTGGGGTGCTGGTAAGTTTTGACTTGGCTCACGGAGGGAGGGGGGTAGAGAGAGAGAGACCGAAAGAAGAAAAGAAGCTGAAAAGCCAAACCAAACCATCAGTGTTTAAAGGGCTTTGCGGAGGAAGACGACTGTGATGGGGAGTTAGGAGGCGGGGAGAGGAGAAGGAAGGAGAGCGTCCAACATGGATGGAGAGCTGGGCGTGGTCAAGGCCTTGAAGTGACAAATCCATCACTTGGAAGGCAAAGGCGTGTGTGTGTGTGTGTGTGTGTGTGTGTGTGTGTGTGTGTGTGTGTGTGTGTGTATGTTTGTATGTTTGTATGTGTTTGTGTTTGCTCTTGTAGAGATAGAGACCTGGGTCCAGGTCCCAGCAACTGTTTAGAGACCCCCCAACGGCCTGTAACTTGAGGAACTGACGCCCTCTTCTGGTCGCTGCTTGCACTGCAAGCGTGTGGTACGCAGACATCCATGCAGGCAAAATATCCGTACTCATAAAGTAAAATGAAAGGTTAAAAATATCCACCTTGGGGTTGGAGAGATGGCTGAGGGGTTAAGAGCACTGACTGCTCTTCCAGAGGTCCTGAGTTCAATTCCCAGCAACCACAAGGTGGCTCACAACCATCTGTAATGGAATCTGATGCTCTTTTCTGGTGTGTCTGAAGAGAGCATCACCATACTCACATACATAAAATGAATTTTTTTTTTTTTTTTTTTTTGGTTTTTTCGAGACAGGGTTTCTCTGTGTAGCCCTGGCCATCCTGGAACTCACTCTGTAGACCAGGCTGGCCTCAAACTCAGAAATCCTCCTGCCTCTGCCTCCCAAGTGCTGGGATTAAAGGCGTGTGCCACCACTGCCCGGCAAAATAAATCTTAAAAAAAAAAAATCCACGTAGGTCCTCAGCCACAGTGCCTCCCTCCCCTGAGTGTCATTTTTTTTTTTTAAGATTTATTTATTTATTATATGTAAGTACACCGTAGCTGTCTTCAGACACCCCAGCAGAGGGCATCAGCTCTCATTATGGATGGTTGTGAGCCACCATGTGGTTGGGATTTGAACTCAGGACCTTCGGAAGAGCAGTCAGTGCTCTTACTCGCTGAGCCATCTCTCCAGCCCCGTGAGTGTCTTTATTACTGGTTTCTTGGGCATCTTTCCGTATTCTTTGCATATGCAAACACACCCTACTATAATCTCCTTTTGAAAACACCACCTTAAAAGTTAACCAGAAAAAGACAGGCATGGTCACTCAGACCCCACTGGGGAGGCTGAAGCAAAATTTCCAAGAGTGAAGTCAGCCTGAGCTACATAATGAGGTCCAGACCAGGCTGAGATACAGCCTTCATCTGGAAAACAGAGGGGGAGGGGAGGGAGAGAGTGTACTGTCTGGAAGAGCAGCCTGCACTCCAGCAGTCAACTCTCTGATAAATATTAAAGAAAACCATAAAACATATTAATAACATAATATAGGTTAATAATATATAATTTCAATATATAAATTATGTATTAATTAATGTAAAGTGGTGGGGATTTTTTTGTTTGGTTGGTTTGTTTTTTTTCGAGACAGGGTTTCTCTGTGTAGCCCTGGCTGTCCTGGAACTCACTCTGTAGACCAGGCTGGCCTTGAACCCAGAAATCTGCCTGCCTTTGCCTCCCAAGTGCTGGGATTAAAGGCATGCGACACCACTGCCTGGCAAATGTAAAGTTTTTAAATAATTTTTAAAGTTTTGTGTTTGTGTGTGTTTGTACAAGTCCACACCCAGGGTCAGAGGTCAACTTGCAGGAGTCACTTTTCTCCTCCACCCAGGGATTGAACTCAGGTCACCAAGCTAGATAGCAAGCACCCACATCCACTGAGTCATTTCACCAGCCCTAGTTTAGATTTTTAAACCTCATATTTCAGTGTTTGTGTGCCTGTGGGGCCTAAGGACTGAATTCAGGTCTTCAGGCTTAGCTGCAAGTACCTTTATAGGCTGAGCCATCTTGCCAAAATTTTTTTTTTTTTTTTTTTTTTTTGGCTAGAGCCATAGAGACCAGGCTGGTCTTGAACTGTCCAAGGATGACTTTAAACTCCTAATTCTCTTCCTCCCAAAAGCTGGGGTTGCAGTTAGGTACCCAGCGTGTTCACCTAGGTGGAAGGCCTGCTTGCTTACCACTTTGGGTTTGGACCACAATTAAGTACTATTTAATTAAAAATGAAGCCCAGCAGCCCAGCGGAGGCGGAGGCAGAACATCTCCCATGAGTTCCTAGCCAACATGGGCTACAGGGTGAGTTAAAAAACAAACCCAAAAGCCAGGCAGTGGTGGCACACACATGGCCTTAATCCCAGCACTCAGGAGGCAGAGGAAGGCTGATTTCTGAGTTTGAGGCCAGCCTGGTCTACAGAGTGAGTTCTAGGACAGCCAGGGCTACACAGAGAAACCCCGTCTGGAAAAAAAACCACAAACAAACAAACAAAAAACAAACCCAAAAGACCTGTATGTGTGAATATGTTTTAAAAAACCTTTAAATGAATCATCTTACCAGGTTCGTTGGTAGTGCAAGCAGCCACTCCCTAATTTGCTTTGGAAATGTTGACATTTGTGTATTAGATTTTCTTAAATCCTGAAAGAGCCACATCTGGGAGCCACACCCTGAATGAACGCTTAAGTCTGTCACTGACAAAACCAGCCAAGCAAGTGTGGGGTTACAAAATAAAACCACAAAGGTAGTCCGCTGAGGCAGACTTGCTTGGGGGGAGGGGGAGGAGCACCATGCCACATGCGTGCTTACTTACGCACACATACCCCTACCTCAGCCTCAGAGAAAGGACCTTGGAGGATGAGGCACCACCATCTCCCTCATAAACCAGGAAACTAGCACACAAAACCGGGCCCTACCTAAGAAGAGAGATCACGCAGGCAGTGGTGGCGCACGCCTTTAATCCCAGCACTTGGGAGGCAGAGGCAGGCAGATTTCTGAGTTCGAGGCCAGCCTGGTCTACAGAGTGAGTTCCAGGACAGCCAGGGCTACACAGAGAAACCCTGTCTCGGAAAACCAAAAAAAGAAAAGAAACCCTCAGGGGTGAGGATATAGTTTAGTTAGTGGACCGTTCCTCTAGCACACACATAGTCCAGTGTTCAAGCCCCAGCACAGCCCAAAATGGATGAGGGGACTCATACCCGTAATGCAGCTCTTGGGAGGAGGCGGCAGGCACACCTCTGTGAATTCTAGGCCAGCTAGCGCTACATACATACTGAGTCCCTATTTAAATGAATGAATACTCAAACAGAAAGAAGGTGATTTTTTTTTTTTTGAGACAGGGTTAGAAGGTGACTTTTTTTCCCAAATCTTGGTGATGGTGATGGGCAATCGGACTTTTTCTCCTTTTATCTTGTAAGAAACAGATCTTCAGGGGCTGGAGAGATGGCTCAGTGGTTAAGAGCACTGACTGCTCTTCCAGTTCAATTCCCAGCAACCACATGGTGGTTCACAACCATCTGTAATGGGATCCGATGCCCTCTTCTGGGGTGTCTGAAGACAGCGACAGTGTACTGATGTAAGTAAAATAAATAAATCAAAAAAGAAACAGACCCTTCAGTCTGAGTAACAAATTCAAGTTACTAATATCCAACGCCACACAAAAAAGGCAAAAATAGTTAGCACGACACTCTGGTTCAAGCTAGTGTTTGTTGCTTTATTTTTATTTATTTATTTATTTATTTATTGGTTTTTTTGTTGTTGCTGTTGTTTTGGGAGGGGGCAGGTTGAGACAGGGTTTCTCTGTGTAGCCCTGGCTGTCCTGGAACTCACTCTGTAGACCAGGCTGGCCTCGAACTCAGAAATCCACCTGCCTCTGCCTCCCAAGTGCTGGGATTAAAGGCGTGTGCCACCACTGCCCGGCTGGCTGGCTGGCTTGCTTGCTTGCTTGCTTATTTATTTATTTATTTATTTATTTATTTATTTATTTATTTATTTATTTATTTATTTATTAATTATTTTATGTGTTTGAGCAGTTTGCCTGGACGGATGAACGTCCCATATATGCAGTTCCTGAAGTAGCCAGAAGATGGCGGCAGATCCCCTGAAACTGAAGCTGCAGATGGTGGTGAGCTGCCTGGTGGGTGCTGGAAACCTGAACAGAGAGGTAAGTGTTCCTAGCTGGTGGACATCCTTCCTGCCCCAAGAAGGTGCTTTCTAAAGTCTCTGATGGTAAGAGATTTTTCTTTCCTCATAGGCTGGTGCCCCAGAGGGCTACAATCTTTGCATTTTTCTTTTTTGTTTTTTTTGTTTGTTTGTTTGTTTTGGTTTTTCGAGACAGGGTTTCCCTGTGTAGCCCTGGCTGTCCTGGAACTCACTCTGTAGACCAGGCTGGCCTCGAACTCAGAAATCCGCCTGCCTCTGCCTCCTGAGTGCTGGGATTAAAGGCGTGCGCCACCACTGCCCGGAATTTTTTTTTTTTTTTTAAAGATTTATTTATTTATTATATGTAAGTATACTGTAGCTGTCTTCACATGCCCCAGAAGAGGGCATTAGATCTCATTACCGATGGTTGTGAGCCATCATGTGGTTGCTGGGATTTGAACTCATGACCTTTGGAAGAGCAGTTGGTGCTCTTAACCGCTGAGCCACCTCTCCAGCCCCCGAATTTTTTTTTAAAAGATTTATTTATTTTATATATATGAGTACACTGTAGCTGTCTTCAGATACCCCAGAAGAGGGCATCAGATCCCATTACAGATGGCTGTGAGCCACCATGTGGTTGCTGGGTATTGAACTCAGGACCTCTGGAAGAGCAGTCAGTGAGTGCTCTTAATCGCTGTGCCATCTCCAGCTCGGGGATTTTTTTTTTTTTTTTTTTTTTTTTTTAAGATTTTGCTTTATTTTTTAAGTGTGTTTAACTGTGTATGGTCATGGGCACACAATCGCAGGTGCCCACGGAGACTGGAAGATGGTGGTGGATCCCCTGGAGCTGCGGTCATGCGCAGTAGTGATGCTCAGTGTGAGGTCTGGGAACCAAAGTCTGCTCCACTGCAAGAGCACTAACTGCTGAGCCACCTCTCCGCTAACACCATCACAGAACTGTTCATCTACAAACCCTCTCAAACCAGTTTTGGGAAACCCCAATCAATGTGTGACCCCGATGGATAGGCATCGTTAAAGGTTCCGAGAAGCCCTGGGACGGTGAAGCTCATGTGACTTTACTGTATCCACCGCTTTGCTTCACTGAGAGACATGGAATGCAAGGGCCCAGACGGTATGAGTGGGCAGTTAAAACAGGCTCCAGTCTCAGAAAATCTGGGAGGATTTAGAAGTCCCTTAAGTTGCTGGAGAGCCTCCTGTTTCACACGGCCCTCCACCCCTCCATTTGGAAGTCTCAGCAGCTCCCTTGCCTCTCTGGGAGGTTCCCAGCCAGAGTGAGGTCAGTAGACAGCCTATTCTTTTCAGGGTTCCAGATTTTTTGTTCTTCTCCTCCTGGGGAGCTTGTCTCCTCACACTTCCTGTTCAGAAACTAGAGTTCTTTTTCTCTCTTCACTCTGAGTCCTGCAGGCCACCCAGGCTGGCATAACTCCCTCTCTCCTATTTTATTTATTTGCCTTTTCAAGACAGGGTTTCTCTGTGTAGCCCTGGCTGTCCTGGAACTTGCTCTGTAGACCAGGTTGGCCTAAAGACTCAGAGATCCACCTGCCTCTGCCTTCTGAGTGCTGGGGTTAAAGGCCCGTGCACAATGTTGGGTTTAAATGTATTTATTTTTTGAGACAAGGTTTCACTGTGTAGCCCTGGTTGGCCTGGAACTCACAGAGACTCAAGAGCTTCTGCCTCCCAAGTGCTGGGTTTAAAGGGTACACTTATGTGGTGTGCCACCTCCCCCCCCCCATCTTCATTTACACAGGGCAGAGTGGGGAAGTGGATGTCAGTTGGGTGGGCCTTGGATCTGCCACATTTCATAGCCTGCCACCTCTTGACTTTTTCACCCCCACCCCCACCCCCCTTTCCCAGAGAAAGGATGACTCAATGATATAGCACACAAACGTGGTCACCTGGAAAAAATGACCTTAAAAACTGTATCTTTTTCCAGTCCTTCCTTCCCTATATTGATCAGGTGACTGAAAGAAAATAACACCTCTAAGCAGGCAGGGACAGGGGACCCAAGAAAGCCCTCTCTGCACCAGGACTCGGCAGAGCTGGAAGTCTGAAACCAAGAAATAACATGCAAAGCTCTTTTTTGTCTTTCTTAGTCTCTTTGAGGTTTTTCAAGTTTCTGGTTTTGTTAGCAGTGAGGGGACAGAGGCGTAGCTCTGTGTCACTCTCAGACATTTGAGGAGTTCCTTAAAAATATACATATATATATATATATATATATATATATATATACACACACACACACACACACACACACACATATATACACATACATATATGTATATATACTTGTGTACAGACATACATGCAGGCAAAACATCCATATACATATCTGTATCTCTATTATATCTGTGTGTGTGTGTGTGTGTGTGTGTGTGTGTGTGTGTGTGTGTACACTACAAGTGTAGATTGTCCTTTAAAGTCAGAAGCCAGGATCTCCTGCAATTAAAGGTACAGACAGTTGTGAGCCTCCATGTGGCTGCTGGGAATTGGACTCAGGTCCTCTGGAAGAGAAGCCGGCACTCACCCTTCTCCCAGCTCTCCTCAGACCCCCCCCCCTGCAGTAGGCAATAGTACACCCCTCTCTGAACAGTGGGATAAGTTTCACTCCCTTTAATGACCGTGAAATTCAGTTTCTATTCAAATGTATTCCCAGTACCTCCTGGTACAGGGTGTGTGTGTGTGTGTGTGTGTGTGTGTGTGTGTGTGTGTGTGTGTAATCCAGTCCAGACTGGTTTTGGATTCGGGCCCAGTAAGGCAAAATTGTCTCATCAAGTGAACTGATAGGGAGAGCCCCCACTTACCATCCAATGCCTATACACAACTTTGGGCTCCACATCAGATGCATTATGGGAAGGGGCTTGTGTGGCAGGGAAAAAAAAAAAAAGATTATGAGCTAATCTGTCAATCAGAACAGAGACCCGCCCCCACTGCACCTGTAGTAAACTCTCCTACTGAACCTCATAGAAGAGAGTCCCAGGCAGTAATGGTGGCTCTGCTCCCTTGTAAGTATCATAGGATCTGTTCTCTCTCTGCTTTAAGGGGTTCCCTTCCTGCTGCTCTAGTAAATCGGAGTAATAGACCAAGAATTTGGAAGCTTCCAACTCTGACCTCAACCACCAGTGACATGGTCAGGCTGGCCTCGAACTAACTCAGAGATCTGTTCGCCTCTGTGTCCTCAGTTCTGGGGTCATAGCCGCAAGCCACCATGTCCGGTTCCATTCCCCTAATCTTTTCTTCCCCCCCTTAATCTTTTAGGGATCTCACATCCAGGATTTATGGCTTTGGTGTTAAAAAGAATTTTAGGACTAGCTTCTATAAAGCAGCGTTGAGGTTTTACTGCAAACTGAAACTGATGCTGGGGACACGGTGGTGCACACCTTTAATAGATGTGGTCTCGAGACAGAGGCAGGAAGATCTCCGAGTTCTGGCCAGCCTAGTCTACAGAGCTCAGGACAGCCAGGGCTACACAGAGAAACATACACAAGGAAGAAAGAAAGAAAGAAAGAAAGAAAGAAAGGAAGGAAGGAAGGAAGGAAGGAAGGAAGGAAGGAAGGAAGGAAGGAAGGAGAAAAAGAGAGAAAACAGGAAGGCAGGCTGGGAGGGGAAGGTGATCCCTGCCTTTAATCTCAGACCTCTGGAGGCAGAATCAGGTAGATCTCCGAGTTCAAGGTTAGCCTGGTCTACATAGTTGAGTCCTGCTAGAGGACCTGAGTTCAGTTCCCAGTACTCCCAACTGGTTGCTCACAGATGACTGTACCGCTCTGCTATGTAATGTGCTCTGCTAGGCTCAAAATGGGCACCTGCACACGAGTGGCACATAGCACACACATATGTACACATACATGCACATACCTACAGGATCACATACATACTTCATGCCCACACAGGCCTCTCCCTAACTGTGGTCTTGGCACAGATTTGGGGCTGCTGGCCCTTCTTGCTGCTCCAGGGTGATACTTCTATCACCACCATCAGCATCTCCTCCAGACTAGGGAGAGAGGCAGGACCTGCGCTCTACCCGACCTGTGAACTAGAATCTATTTTCCCTGTTAGTGCTGGCAATAAAACCCGTGTTTGTCCAGCATTCTGCCACTGAGTTACATACCCAATTCCTAGAATTTACCTGTTTTCAGGAAAAAAAAATCTTTTATTTGTGCGTGTGTGTGTGTGTGTGTGTGTGTGTTAGGGTGTGTGCATGTGACCGTAGGTGCCTGTGGAAGATCTGCGGAGGCAGTTATGTCAGCTCCAGTGTGGATGTTGGGAACCTGCACAAAGCAACGTACATTCTTAAACGCTAAGCTCTCTAGCCCTGTTTTGCCCCCTCCCCCCACTTATTTTTAATTTGTGTGTGTAGGTGTCTTTTGCTTGTGCGTTACATATGTGCGGCGACAGAGGACAACACCGGATTAGAGTGAGAGTTTGGGTGTCTTTGAAAACCCAGGGATGTTATGTGAACGTGCTTTTGTTTTAATCCCAGGTGTGGGATATGGCGCTGCTTCAGGCTGTCTGCAGCCGGTGACTACCATTGTTGTCTGGTGCACAGGGGGGCATGATTTTTATCAGCTGCGGATAGTTTATGTTTGGAGTTCTGGGGACTCTGGAGAAAGGGTAAATGCAATGTGGGACCCCTGAGAGGGCCTGGAGTGGCTGCTCATCCCCTGCTGCTGGTTTCTCTTCCTCTCCCCCCCCCCCCATCCCCTTCTCCTGTTATTGCTGGATTGAAGCTATTCTGACAACTAAGGTTGGACTTACCCCAAGGAACTCAATGCCCTTAATCAACAGGGAGCAGTCTAAAGAGGTCTATACCCCTTTCCCCTCTAACTTTCTTTCTTTTCTTTCTTTCTTTTTTTGGTTTCTCGAGACAGGGTTTCTCTGTGTAGCCCTGGCTGTCCTGGAACTCACTCTGTAGACCAGGCTGGCCTCGAACTCCAAAATCCGCCTGCCTCTGCCTCCCAAGTGCTGGGATTAAAGGCATGCCACCACTGCCCGGCCTCCCCTCTAACTTTCATTCTGTCCTATTTAGTGTTGGGGGGTTGGAAGGGCAGCGGATATGTAAGAACCCAATAAAGTAGCCCAAAAGGTACATCTACACCAGATCTGTGGACTGGAGTTACAGATGGTTGGGAGCCATTTTGTGGGTGCTGGGAACTGAACTTGTGTCTTCTGTAAGAGCACTCACTATATGTTCTAACTGCTGAGCCCTCCATCCAGCCCCCATTTTGCTATTTTAAACAGTCCTAGAGAACTATTTGTATGCACACCAGAGTCCGAGAAGCACTAGGCCATCGCACACCAAGCTCCATCCCTGATCTGTTATGGAAAAAGTGTTCGGAATCAGCTGATGAGAGTTGCCACCGTGGGTAGGGCGCCAGTGCCAGGCAGGGGCTATGGTACCTGTCCTTATGAGCTTCAGCTGGTTAAGCAATCCCAGGTGAGCCTGATGAGGAAGCAGGTGGTTGCTGGAGGAGAAAGAATGACTTGGGACAGAATTTAAAGATGAAGAGAAAGGAGGCTATGGGGTTAGGGGCTAGGAGGAAGATAGAGAAGAAAAGTATTGGCCAAGACATGGAGTCCCATGGGGGCTGGGGAGGGAGTGTCTGTGCTGGGGGAGGGGGAACGGTGGAAATAACAGCGTGTGCCACCGCCACCTGCACGGGAATTCATTTTCAAAGGATAGACGTGAGCCATCCTTGGGAACCCACACCAGGAATCTCAGGACTTGGGAGGCTAAGGCAGGAGGATTTCCAGACTTCAAGGTTTATCCTCAGCAACACGTTGTGTTAGCCTGAGCTACATAAAACTGTCTCAAAAAAATTTAAGAGGCAAAAAAAAAAAAAAAAAAAAAAGTATTACAAAGATAATTAATTCAATAATTACAATGCAATTTAAAAAATCGAAGTGGGAGTTAGAGTGATTGCTCGGCTGTTAAAAATACAGAGGACCCTGGTCTAGTCCCTAGCACCCACACGGCAGCTAGTAACTCTCTGTAACTCTTGTTAGAGAGAGGTCTGACACCCCTTGCCCTCTGCTGACACTGCGTGCTTGTGTACACACAGACTTACACGGAGACAACACATACACAATGAAAACAATTAGAGCTGCAGCAGTGGCTCACAACCATCCTTAACTCCAGTTCCAGTAAGACTGAGACTCGAACTTGGGTCCTCCGGAAGAGCTACCGGCCATTTCTTCAGCCATGTTTTTTTTTTGTTGTTGTTTTTGTTTTGTTTTTTCGAGACAGGGTTTCTCTGTGTAGCCCTGGCTGTCCTGGAACTCACTCTGTAGACCAGGCTGGCCTCGAACTCAGAAATCCGCCTGTCTCTGCCTCCCAAGTGCTGGCCACCACCGCCCGGCTTTCAGCCATGTTTTTGTTTTTGATTTTTGGACTAAAGGAAACTTGGCTTTGACGATGACACAGTCAAGTCTCTTTTCAGATGGTGAAGGAAATAAATTCTGAGCTCTCATGCTTGAAGGAAACCAAATCCTATGGTAAGGTCTTTCCAGTTAGAAAAGGGAGAATCGGAACACTTACCCCCGACCGCTCAGGGCATGACTAACAGAAGGAGCTCTCTTCGCTTGCTCCCAGAGGACCTCTTTGCAGGGAGCCATTCATCACTTTTCAGGACTTTAAAACTTTCCAATCAAGGGCATTGGGCTCAGTTCTCTGGGAATCAATGAGAGGCTTTAAGTTCTGTGCACAATGGAGAGGTCTAAGGTGTGAGAGATCACCTGACCCCAAACAAAAGCACCTTAATCCTTTACAATAACAAAAAAATAGGGCCACGGGCTCCAACAGACTTACGGCCACAATGATCTCAAGTTAGGAGGATGGGGGAAAAGTGATTAAATTTCAGAGAACTAAAGACATCGTCCCGCGAGTGCACGCCAAACGCTAAATCCCCGTCACGGTAGTTGATTGCATTGGTTTAGTTGATAAAGAGCCAATGCTAATTTCCGGGTGCAAGACCCGGTCGTCTTACGTAAGACCTTGAGGGAAGCAGGGTGGGTGTTGGCTTTTACGGAACTTCCAGGTTTTCGTTTTGTAACTTCTGGTGAGTCTATAATTATTTCAAAAGAAAAGGTAACATAACAAAGGCGAACTAGTCCAGCCCAGCACAAAGCCACCTCGGAACCCGCCCCACACAGCACCCGTCCGGCCTCCTCGGCTAGGCGCAGACCGGGGGAGGGGTGAAGATGTGGGCGGGGCGCCGCCGCGCACGCGCATTCCCGCTGCCGGGCGAGAGCCGCCGGCGGGTGGCGCATGCGCATTCTCGGCCGCGGCCGCCCCTCTCCACAGGCTGAGGGGGTACCGGGGAGCCTTGGCCCCTCCGCGCCGCCGTCTTTTCCGGCAGTTGGGGTTCTTCCTGGTGTCATCTCCCGTCGCGGCTCGGCAGCCGCGCTCCCTCGGAGTCCCCGGCGCGCCGCGGTCGCTCTCGAGCCGCCCGCACGTCGCGTCTGCGCCGTCTCCGTTGCGGTCGCCGCCGGCCCCGCGCCTCCCTCCCCCCTCCCGGGTTTGGTGAGTGTCTCGCGGTCGTCGCCTCCCGCACGCCGCCTTGTCCGTCCGTCAGCTTCTGTGCACTCCGGGGCTCCTGTCAGCGTTCTCTCTGTCGTCCCCAGAGTCCCCTTGTCCGTCCCTCTCTTCCACTCCTGTCTGCAGCCAGGACGGGCAGCCGCTCCCTCCTCTCGCCGCCAGCTTTGTGTGCCTGCTGCTACCCGCCCGTCCCCTCTGGGACCTCAGTCAGCACCCCTCTGCACCTTGGGGTGCGAGAACCCGACGGTGTCTGCAGTTCGAGAGCTCCCCCCACCCCGGGGCAGGTGTGGGACCCTGGAGGCTGTCCCCCTACTCCGCGGTTAGGGGGTACCGGGGTTCTTGTCACCTTAAGATCCCCGCCCGTGGTCTGCAGACTGTTAAGAAGACCCGTGAGAAGGAACCGAACTAGAGGACCGGGAATAGTGGCTTAAGAGTCCGAGGGAAAGTGTGCCAGCAAGCGCATAACGGCTGCCAGCGGCACCCTGCAAAGGACCCGGAGACACAGGAGAATCTTGATCTTTTTCAAGATGAATAGGAAGGTCAGCAGCGTGAGGTAGTCTCGCTGCTTCCTCTTCCTTCAGCTCACCTTGGCTGTGAAGTAGCCAGTTCATGCGGTTTCCCTAAACAACAAAACCACCATGGCTGCAAGAATAGCTCCCCGCCCCACCCCACCCCACCCCACCCCACCCCAAACATCAGTTAGCAGCTTCCTCCTAACAGGACGGACTCTGTCCTCCGACTCTGCGTAGCACACCATCATACATACCCACTTCAACATGTGGACTTCACAAAAGAAGCGTTTGGTCTTGAGATAGGGTCTCAAGGTGTACTTATGGCTGGCATGGAATTTGCTTTGTAGACCAAGGTGGCCTCGAACTCACAGAGATCCTGGGGTTAAAGGAATGTGCCACTACAGCCCAGCCCACTTGTGACCTTTTTTTTTCCCCCTTAATGTATTTTTGTGACAGGGTTTCTTTGTATAGCACTGGCTGTTCTGGAACTCTCTGTGAAGACCAGGCTGGCCTCGAACTAGGAGATCCATTTGCCTCAGCCTTCCTCTTGTGACTCTTTTTTTTTTTCATATAATTTATTTATTTTTATGTGTATTGGTGTTTTGTCTGTGTCTGTGTGAGGGGAACTGGAGTTTCAGACAGGTGTGAGCTGCTGTATGGTGCTGGGAATTGAACCTGGGTCCTCTGGGAAAACAGCCAGTTGCTCTTCTTAACCACTGAGCCACCTCCCCAGACTACTTCTTGTGACTTTTAAGGAATAGTCTTGGCCACATCTTGAATTGTCCAATGAAAGAGATTAGACTGTCCTTTTGGTGACAAGGAAATAAAATGTTGGTGGAGTGATATTTGTAGAGATGGAGGTGCCATTATAAAGTCATCCAGCTAAGCGAGCGTAACTCTATAGTGAATAAAACGGTTGGTTCGCATTTGAACTCATTCTGAGGTGTCAGTCCTTAGTACTGAGTTTTGTGAAGCGTGTATGCTTTGTTAGTTAAATAAACTAAGAACTTTCTTGCCCACCATCCTCTAACTTTGCAGAGCTGAAGGAGCCTGAAAAATGAGGGAAGCCCTGCCTTGCGAGAAGCACTTGGTTGACCTAGTAAACCTGTAAATTGCTATTGAGCAATATTAATTGATTAAAGGTTATTAGAGTTAGGCTAAATCTTTTTTTTCCAAGACAGGGTTTCTCTGTGTAGCCCTGGCTGTCCTGGAACTCACTCTGTAGACCAGGCTGGCCTCGATCTCAGAAATCCACCTGCCTCTGCCTCCCGAGTGCTGGGATTAAAGGCGCACACCACCACTGCCGGCTAGGCTAAATCTTTTATGAGTTGAGGTAGAGAGACGGGCTTGAACAAAGGTCAGAAGGGCTGGGTGTGGTGGTCTACTCGGGCACTGGGGAGGCAGAGACAGGCTGATCTGAGGTAGAGGCCACCTTGATCTACACAGTGAGCTCGGGAAGGAGAGTGCAGTGCTTAATATTGCATTAGATACTGGCTGAAGAATAATAAAGACGCTGCTGGCCTGTGACATTTGGCGTCTGTGAATGTAGTACATGATATCTCATCAATCTTTTTCAAGATAGGTTCTCACTATGTAGCTCTAGCTATCATGGAATTTACTATGTAGATCAGGCTGGCCTCAAACTCACAGATCTGCATGCCTCTGCCTCACAAGTGCTGGGATTACAGATGTATGCCTTTATGCCTGGCTTCCTGTGGATCTTTTTATTTATCGATTGGTTGGTTGGTTGATTGATTTTTTGAGACTGGGTTTCTCTGTGTAACCATGGCTGTCCTGGGACTCCACCTCTTGGTCTTGTGGAGCTTTTTAAAATGTAGGAAGTAATGCTGGTGACTGAATAAGATGTAGTCCCCAGCCCCCTTTTTTGTTCTGGAATAGAACCCAGGGCCTTGTGCATTCTGGACAAGCACCATACAAATGAACTACTTCCCTAGCCCAAATCAGAGCCGTGTTGCCCAGTTCTTTATATACCAGTCTATACATGTTCTCTTCCTTCCTACAGCTATGTTGACAACTAAAAATCATTAGCTTGCTCAGCTTGGACCAGCAAGGCATTATCTGCCTGCACGCCTGTCTTCTTCCTCTTCTAACACTGAGCTGTATTTTCAACCCTTAAATAATTTTAGTTGTTAAAATGTTACTGTCTGTAGAGCCTGGTGTGGTGGCTCATGCTTGGAATCACAGCTCTTGAGAAGCTGAGGCAGGAGGATTGCCATGAGCTCAGCGCCAGCCTGGTTTCCCACTTCCCATGTGTACATACATGCACATATACCTACAGTAACTGTGTATGTAGGCTGTCCAGACATTTCAGGCAGCTCTCACGCGCCTTGTTTTAAGGTTTTATTTATTTTGTGGTGCATGGTGGGGTGGTGGTTAGAGGCTTTTGGTAGCTTCTCGTGGCAAGTTTGTGGAAGTCAAAGGGCAACTTGTGGAGTTGGTCTTCTTTGACAACCTGGGGGTCCCAGGCATTGAACTCAGGTCTTCAGGCTTGGTGGCAAGCACTGTTACCTGATAGCATTTTACTGCCCCGGATATATATATATTTTTTTATGTCTGGTTTTAAGTATTCTCTCGAAACACACTTAGAGTACATGTGGTTTTCATTATGGGTGGAGGGTGTACAGGCTGACAAATAAGAAACCACACCCAAGGTTCAGAAACCAGAGGGTTCTTTTTTGTTTTCTTTTGTTTTGTTTTTCTTTTTCTTTTCTTTTCTTTTCTTTCTTTCTTTTTTTTTTAAACTCCTCTATGTTTTGGTATTGGTAGGAACTTTTCTGTTAAAAAACCATGTGATATTTTATGGGATTAGTTTTAAGTAATTCAGTGTTTCGGATTTGTGAATACTTTACTTTTGCTATCATAGATCAAAATGTTTGGCACTAAAATAGATTCTTGATTTTGAGTCTCTGTTCTGAATGCATTATTGTTTAGTTTTTGTCTGAATATCTTAAAAAAACAAAACAAAACAACCTACCACCAATAATCCATCCCAGGCAGATAGGTCATTATGAGGCCAGCCAGTCGTCCTTAGTATGTTCCAGGTCAGCCAGGACTTTACAACAAGGCTCTGTCTCAAACAAAACAAAACAAAAGAAAACAAAAAACCAAGGCCCAAAAAACCCCCAATAATAATAATAATAGGAAAAAACAAACAAACTCAAGAAAACAAACATAAGCAGCTACTGATGTTTGTTTAAGTCCCCCTTTCCCCTCTTAGCAATGACAAGTGTCTTTATGTTCTTTACAAGCCTTAGTTTAATGCACAAAATAGTTTAGAAAGCTGGGAGTATCAAGGGATGACCTTTAAATGTTTTTCCATAAAATGAACCTGCTTTGAAAATTGCTTTCTGCTCCTCCTGAGTTTTGCCTTCCTTTCTGCTGGGGAGAAAGGACAGAGTCCCTTAGGCACACACACACCTGTAACCGCAGCATTCGACGGTGAAGGGTAGTGAGTTCTAGGCCGGTGTAGGCTACATAGTCATACCCTATCAAAAGATCCAGGAGAGAGGGGGGTGGAGGAAGGGAGTGAATTAATTACACACAAAAGAAAGCGGGCTAAGGATCGACTGCTGAATGTGGTTACCCATGCTAGTGCAGTTTAATTTGTCTAACAGTAAGTCAAGTATAATAATATAGACTAATTTGGTGGAAAATGAGATTTTAAATTTAAAGGGAAAAATATTTTTTAAACCTTTAGACCTGCAGGGTTTTGTTTTGTTTTTTAAGTACAAAATGAGGAAGTTGGATCTTTGAGCACTAGAATTGTGATTCAGTTTTCTTTTTTGTAATAGTGGTTTTTTTTTTTTTTTAATTGTCATTAAAACTTAGAAAATCAGGCAGTAAACACTTATCAAATATTTTAAGGTGGGTCAGCATGTTAGTCATAGAGACTCTTAATTGTAGAAATTGAAAATCGAAGAGTTATTGATATATCACAGAAAAATACAATCTAGAATAAAATTGTGTTCTCATCTTTTGTAGCTAAACTACTAATAACACTCTTTCTGCCTTTTCTTAATTAATTTATTTATTTATTTTTATTTTTATTTTTGGTTTTTCGAGACAGGGTTTCTCTGTGTAGCCCTGACTGTCCTGGAACTCATTCTGTAGACCAGGCTGGCCTCGAACTCAGAAATCCACCTGTCTCTGCCTCCCAAGTGCTGGGATTAAAGGCGTGCGCCACCACTGCCCAGCTCTTTCTGCCTTTTCAGTATACCAGACTGGCCTCTTAAGTCTTTATGTAAGCCAAAGATGACTTTGAACTCCTGAGCCTCCAACACCCACCTTTCAGGACAGCAGGCCTGTACACAACTGATTTACCTTACTGTAAATAATTGAATATATTTTGTTGGGATTTTTCATACTTGCTGTCAGTTCTATTATATATTTATTCATGTTATTTCTAGTATTCCTTTGTCATTAAAATGTTTCATTGAGCTGGCCGGTGGAGGCGCACGCCTTTAATCCCAGCACTGGGAGGCAGAGGCAGGTGGATCTCATAGTTCAAGTCCAACCAAGTTCCAGGAAAGCCAGAACTATACTGAGAAACCCTGTCTCGGGGAAAAAAAAGTTTGATTGAACCAAATTATGTAGGGATCTTTCCTTTTGTAAATGTATGTTTACGAATTGTTATTTCAAGGTAGTTTCCTACTTGGCAAAAAATGGAATTATGTATAATTGTGTGTGGGTGCATTTTTTGCTTGCTTTAAGATAGGGTATAGGGTGTGTGTTAGGTTTGTTTGTTTGTGTGTTTGTCAACTTGATACAAGCTAGAATCCTCTAAGAGGGCACTTGAGTTGAGAAAATACTCTTATAGATTAGCCTGGGGCCGGTGGGACATTCTTTTTCTTTTTAAAGATTTATTTACGTGTGTGTGTGTGTGTCTGCAGAAGAGGACATTATAGATGGTTGTGAGCCACCATGTGGTTGCTGGGAATTGAACTCAGGACCTCTGGAAGAGCAGACCATCTCTGAACACTGAGCCATCTCTCCAGTGGGACATCCTTGAATGCTGATTGATGTAGAGAAACCCAGCTCACTGTGGCCAGTGCCATATCTGGCCAGTGGTCCTGGAGTGTAAGAAAGCAGGCTAAGTAAGCCAGTAAGCAGCGCTCCTCTGGCTTCTGGTTCAGGCTGTTTCCAGGTCCCTGCCTTGGGTTCTTATCTTGTCTTCTCTGAGTGCACCATGACTTGGGATATTTAAGCCAAAGAAACTCTTTACTCTCCAAGTCGCTTTTGGTCCGGTCTTTATCAGAGCTGTGGAAAGCTAACTAAGACAGGGTGCCATGTGCCAATGTCTCCCGAGCATTGGGGTTACAGGCAGGTGACACCACACCCGGTGACTTAGGTTTGTTTCCTGTTGCTGTGATAGACACCTTGACAAAAACAACTTGAGGGAGAAAGGGTTCCTTGGCTCACAGTTCCAGGCTGCAGTCCCCCACTGTGGAAGTTAAGGAAGCAAGAACGTGAGGCAGGCTGTTCCCATCATACCCACAGTCAAGACCAGAGAGCAGGGAACTAATGCCGGCTGCTAGTGCTCACCTTCTTTTTTCAACCTTTAAAAAGAGAAAAGCAAGTGTGTGTGGCGTGGACACATGTCTGTGCAGCAGGTTAGTCCTGAGGAGGGTGGCTGAGGCCCTGGAGCTGGACCTGCAGTGGTTTTGAGTTGTCTGACGTGAGTGAGTCCTGGGAACTGAACTCTGGCTCTCTGCAAGAACAGGTTCTCTTAACTACTGAGCCATCTCTCCAGCTCTGTCTGGTATCACTGATAGTGGCACACTCAGGAAAAGCCCCACAGACATTCACAGGCCAACCCTGTGTAGACAGTCTCTCGTTGAGATTCCAGGTGACTCCATACTGTGTCCAGTTGACAGTTAGAATTAACCAGCACACCTGGCTTGTTTGCCCGATCCTTGTTTTGTGTTATTTTTGTCCTCCAGGAAGATCGTAGCAATTTATATTTTTACCAAGGGGACGGGGAGTGCTTTGCTTAATTGTTGGATTCTACCTGGAAGATGCATACCAGTGCCTCTCTTTCTTTCTTTCTAGCAGCCATGGCAATGACAGGATCAACACCTTGCTCATCCATGAGTAATCATACCAAGGAGAGGGTGACAATGACCAAAGTGACACTGGAGAATTTTTATAGCAACCTTATTGCTCAACATGAAGAACGAGAAATGAGGTAAAGAATTCTATCTGAAAGCATTGTATTTTGGGCTGGGGTTGTTGCTCAGTGATAGAGTGTATACACACCTGTCATATACAAGGCAAGAAACGAGACAGAAACAAAAATGAAAACTTTGCTGAGGTTATATGTAGCACCATATCTAGTACATGAAAGAAGGCCAGGGTTGCAGCCACCATGCTGTAGCCTGTCACCTGCAGTGGGATGACAGTGTGGCAGATCTCCTAATCCTCCCTTTTAAAACTGTATCACTGGTCATAACCCCAGACTCCATTGCATTATAAGAAGAAATGATTTGGTTCTATTGCTTGTGTTCATCTTTTTTTTTTTTTTTTTTTTTTGGTTTTTTGAGACAGGGTTTCTGTGTGTAGCCCTGGCTGTCCTGGAACTCACTCTGTAGACCAGGCTGGCCTCGAACTCAGAAATCCGCCTGCCTCTGCCTCCCGAGTGCTGGGATTAAAGGCGTGCGCCACCACTGCCCGGCTGCTTGTGTTCATCATTAAAGCAGTGTGATCTCATGGAGGAGCTCCTTGGCTTGAGTCCTGCCTTTTGGGTAGCGGCTGTATGAGGCTGGAGCTAGTTCCTAAGGGCTTTTCCGTGTGCCAGCTCCCTCACAGGAGAGTGGCGAGGATACTGTTTGTGGTGAAGGACTGCTAGAGAGTTAGCCATAGCACGTGAGTGCTTGCCATTTGAATGACTTACTTAATGGTAACAGTGACAACGGCTCTGTTTTGTTTTAAAAAACTAAACAAGCTTGCTGCATCTCTCTATGTAGCCCTAGCGCTCCTGAAATGCAGCCTGTAGACCAGGCTGTCCTTGAACTCATAGAGTTCTGGAACTGAAGTTGTGTGTCTCCGTGCCCAGATGGTATATTTACTTTTATTATTGAGTTTCAGGAGTTCTTTGTCTACCTCAGATACCAGTTCTTTTGTCCTGTGTTCTGTGAACTCTTTCTCCCAGTATGAGGCTTTTCCACTGTGTCTTTAGATGAGCAGACTTTTAAAATTTTTGATGAAGTCAGTTTGACTTTTTTTTTTTTTTTTAAGATTTTATTTTTCATGTGTTTTTGTTCCTATAAGTGCATATTACCTGTTTCCGGTTGCCTAAGGAAGGCAGGAATTATAAGTGGTTGTGAGCGTCCTGGTGTGTGTACTAGGGTTGAGCTGGTCCTCTGCCATGGCAGAGAATACTTTTAACTCTCAAACCGTCTCTCCAGCCCCATTGTTTCCTTAAACATTTTTGTACTGCAGTTATTTTTGTTTGAGAGTGTGTGCACATGCGAGTCTGTGGGCATACATATGACAGCATGTGTGTAGCAGTCAGTTCGAACCTTCCAGCACGCACGTAGGTCCTGGGGACCAGACTCAGGCTTGGTGGCTGGTGCCCCTACCCACTGAGCTGTCCTGATGAGCAAGCAGTATTTCCTTATTTGGTCTTGGTAGTCTGTGCCATGGAGACAGTCTCTGTTCTGGGGTTTTGTAGGCTTGGCCTCACAGACCTAGTTCTATGATCCGTAATGAGTTAAAGTGTGGATAGGGGTGTGTGCATGCTGTGGCACGTGTGTGGGGGTCAAAGGACAGCTTTCAGGGCTCTTCACACGGGCCCTGGGCTCCGACTCAGACTGCGTTGTCCGGTTTATACAGGAAACACCTTTACCCACTGAGCTATCTCATCCCCCTCTAAGTGGGCATCTTTTTAGGTAAGACTGGAGGTCTTGCCTAATTTTGTGTGTGTGTGTAGGGGCATATATTATTTCCCCGTAAGACTTGTTTTTGGACCTTTTTTTTTTTTTTTTTTAAATTAGTTAAAAAAAAATAAGTTTAGTCAGCCTGTTAGCATATACAAAAATCCAGAGATTGTGATTGAAGTTAGATTGAATGTGTTGATCAGTTTGGGATGATTGATGTAGCAGTGCTGAGGTGTCTTCCTTACTGCCACAGTAATTTCCAGCATTAGTTAACATGGGAGGAGACAGACGTGACTGTGGCCTGGAAGGGGTAGCTAGGCCCATGGCTGAATGGGGCTAGGTGGTCAGGTTAACTAGATGAGCTGGGCCAGAGTCTGCCCAGGGAAGGCCTCAGCTTTGAAATTCTCAGATCTCTGTGTGGTTATTTGGGGAAAGGCTGGTTAAGGAATAACTGCTGCTGAATTAATTTCCATCATTAATTAATATATACAGAACATAATAATCATTTAGTTTACACCCCCTAGGGGCTGGAGAGACGGCCAAGGGGTTAAGAGCACTCGTTGCTCTTGCAGAGGACCTGTGCTTAGTTCTCAGCACTCACAGGGTGGCTCTTCTCACCTTCATGGGCACTGCATGCACATGGTGCTGACGTTCATGCAGGCAGACATCCATAACCAGCACATAGAATAACCCCCCCCCCCCCGCAGTCCTGTCTGTCTGTCTGTCTGCAGTCCTGGCTGTCTTGGAACCTGACAGACAAATCCAGATTGGCCTGGAACTCACAGAGATCCCGTCTCTGCCTCAGTCTTCCAAAAGCTAGGATGCAAGGCGTGTACCACCATACTCAGCCTAAAAGTGAGCCTACAAGGAGATTTTAAAAGTGTCCCCCCCTTTTATTAGCAATGTTTAGTGTGTAGTTCCCACATATTGGTTGCTTTTCTACATCTAGTATAAGTATTTAGAATCTTAGCCAGGCAGTGATGGTGCAGACTGTTAATCCCAGTACTTGGGAGGCAGAGGCAGAGAGATCTTTGAGTTTGAGGCTAGCCTGGTCTACAGAGTGAGTTCCAGGACAGTCAGTGCTACACAGGGAAACCCTGTCTCAAAAAAAAAAAAAAAAAAAAAAAAACCCAAACCCAAAACAAAATACATTACAATCTTGTCCAGTTATTTGCTGCTGCTGTTTGTTTTATTGTCAGTAGCTGACAGCACATCCTAAATAAAGATCCATCCGTGGGCTTGAAGTTACAGAAACCTCAGCCCCTTTGATCAGCTGTGGGGAGCAGCTCTCAGGGAGATGGCTTGGGCAAGCAAGATGCAACCCCAGAAGTGTGCTCCCATAACCTACTGTCTCCCAAGAATTTATTCAGATTTTGACTCCATTAATGGAGTAAACCATTCATTAGGTTAGAGTCCTCATGATTTGTGGCAGAGTCTCTGGGAACAGCATATATAAGGTGCCTTCAGAATGACTAGCTCCTTATGAATCTTTGACATGTTCTTCTTTTTTGGTTAGTGGATTTTATTTTTGCTTGGAAACAAGAATGATTGGCAAGGGTTCTCTCAGTAAATAACCAAGATAATCTTGGAACTGAATTTTTTTTTATGATTTATTTATTTATTTTATGTATATGAGTACACTGTAGCTGTCTTCAGACACATCAGAAGAGGGCATTGGATTCCATTACAGATAGATCACATGTGGTTGTTGGGAATTGAACTCAGGACCTCTGGAAGAGCAGTCAGTGCTCCAGCCCCTAGAAATGAATTTTTAAGCTTTTAGATATTAGAGGAAAATAGCCTTGGTAATAGTTTTAATGGCAGTTGGTAATGGAACATTTGTACTTTGGGAATATGTCTAATATATGATGCAATTTGAAATACTAAGTTTTGGGCCAGTACATTTTGAGAGCAAGCAATACAATTTTACCTTCATACTTTGTGCCTTATCTAGTACAACCATTTACTTAAATATCCAATTTCTACCACTCAAATGTACATTTTGCACTGTTCTACTTTAATAGAGCACTAAGGGGCTGGAGAGATGACTCAGCAGTTCAGAGCACTGGCTGCCCTTCCAGAGGACCCTGGGTCAGTTCCCAGCACCCACATAGCAGCTCACAACTGTCTGCAACTCCTGTTCCAAGGGATCAGACACCCTTATACAGACATACATACAGTCACAACACCAATGCACAGAAATTAAAAATAAATTATTAAAAAATAGACCATCACGATGTATTTGTTTATTTATTTATTTGATATAGTCTCACATATAGCCTAGGCTGGCCGTTAGCCAGTCCTCTGTCTCAGCTTCCAGATTGCTAGTATTACAGGCATGTGCTGTCACATCCGCTAAGTTTTTACTTTCAACAGAGGAACTACTTACTATATGGGGAGGTTGTCTAAATTCTGGAGATAGAAGAAAGAATAATTTCATTTGGGAATTTCCTCTTGTATACTAGTAAAATAGCAGAAATTTGAGCCACTTCGTGGAAATACTATGGTAAGTTCCACAGGTTGGTCCAGAGCAGTTCAGCATGGTGGCCCATTTCCACTTGGGAGATAGGGGCAAGAGGACCAGGATCAGGACAGCCTCAGCTAAATGTCGGGTGTAAGGCCTGTCTGACTATCTGAAACCCTGCTAAAATACCAACAAAACAAAAGAGCTAGCCCCTCAGGTGTAGGCTGTTACACTGTGTGACATGTGCTCCTCAGATGGAGTGCTACACGGTGTGACCTGTGCTTCCTGGTCCCTGAGATGGCTTGCAGACTTCATGTAGTTCTGTGGGCTGATGGCTGCCGCTAGCTCAGTAGCCTCTAGGTTTCTCTAGAACAGTGACCATCCTCTTGTTCTCGTTGGTGCACAGCGAAAGTACCCAGCAAGTATCGATAATTATCTAGTCATGAAAAATAATAGTTTGGATAATTTTATAGCCATCTAATTAAAACCAAGGAAACAGACATTTCCTCTGACAAAATATTGTGTTTCTTTTTTTCTTCCTGAAGACTGCTGTGGTGGATTAACTAGAGCCATAAACCTAACTTAATACATAATAATGGCTGTCCGCCCCCTGAAGGGGGGATGTGTTTACTAAGAGCGAGCAGTGCGAACTTCCCATCACTTCTCACAGACACTCTTACCCAGGCGCTGGCAGTGCAGGCCAGTGGTGGAGCCCTGTGTGTGCCAGGCAAGAGTTCAGTCCCCAGGAGGGAAAGACAAGAACAGGAAAAGGAGGAAGAGAGAGGAGAAGGAAAGGAAGAGAAGGAAGTAGAGAAGGAGGAGGAGGAAGAGGAAAACTGGGGGAAAGAACACCTTTTGCAGTTTTTGTGTGGTCTGAAGCTCGGTGGACTGTCAGCGTGAGCAGTGGTCCAGGTCAGTTTTGTCTAAGCTTAGGTTCAGGGCTGAAGGGATTTCTTTCTTTCTTTTTTTTTTAAATTAATTAATTTATTCATTTATTTATTTATTATATGTAAGTACACTGTAGCTGTCTTCAGACACCCCAGAAGAGGGCATCAGATCTCATTACGGAGGGTTGTGAGCCACCATGTGGTTGCTGGGATTTGAACTCATGACCTTCGGAAGAGCAGTCGGCGCTCTTAACCGCTGAGTTGAAGGGATTTCTTAGTGTTGGTCATGGAGATACAATTACAAGTTATTTTCTATACTATTTTTCTTGTTTTTATCTGATTTGTCAGCAAATATTAGAATTTTTGTATGCATGTTTTATATGCATGCATGTCTGTAGCACTTGCCTGGTGGGTGCCTGCAAAGGCAGAAGAGGCATCAAATTCCTTGGTACTGGAGTTGCAGACAGTTGTGAAGTGTTATAGGTGCTGGGAACTGAGCCTGGCCTGCACTCTGCTCCAGCACCACTCTCTGCTTCTGTTCTTTGCTCTACACATGTCACCTGCTTGTCTGGATTATTGATGGGTAGTGGAGGAGGGGTCCAGCCTGTGTGCTTTCTTTCATCTTGCTGAATACACAGAAGTTCTTCTTGGTTATTTCAGTTTTATCAAATCATCATGAGGCTGTAGTTAAAAAAAAAAAATCCTGGGCTGGAGAGATGGCTCAGTGGTTAAGAGCACTGACTGTTCTTCCACAGGTCCCAGCAACCACATGGTGGCTCACAACCATCTGTAATGGGATCTGATGCCACCTTCTGGTGTGTCTGAAGACAGCTACAGTGTACTCACATAGATAAAATAAATAAATAGATCTTGAAAAAAACATATACCTAACAAAGAATGAAAATTTTTACTTGTTTTAGAAATAGGACTTTTAAACAGTTTAAAAATTATATTTGTTGGGGGGGGGTATGTGTGTGCATGCCCATGCATTTGTGCCATGGGACAAGTGGGTCAGAGGACAGCTTTCAGGGACCAGTTCTCTCTCCGTCTTGTTGGTACTTGGGATCAAACAAGCACCTTAACCCAAAGCCATCGTGCCAGCCCCATTTCATTTATAAACACTAAATTCTGTTACCTGACATTATATTTCTTGTTTAGTCATGTGATTTTTCTTAAGCACATTATAAAAATGTATTTCATGACCTTTTATCTAAAGGAATACTTACAGTGCTTAACAATTCTGTTCATATAGACTTGTCAGAATACAAATGCTATTTTATCTATCTTTTTTTGTTTATTTTAGACAAAAGAAGTTAGAAAAGGTGATGGAAGAAGAAGGCCTGAAAGACGAAGAGGTGATTTTCCCTGGCCCCAGCGTGAAGGTTATGTTTTTCTCATCAAGTTAGCTTTGGCTCCAGGGAAGCCTTTGGCTCAGTGACAGGAATTTGAGGGTTAGCATGCTTTTGGATTCAGTTACTCATCCAGAGGAAGAAGTTAATTAAATACTCAGGAGAGGACGATCTCTCTAGTCACAGTTATAGTAATTAATTAGCTTTAGAATTCTAAGAAAAGAAAAGATGAAATTAGCAAAACTAAATTAAAATTTAAAAGAACAAGGTGAGCATTTTTACCAAGTTGTGGTGCTTCATCCTCTAATCTCAGCACTTGGAAGTTGAGGCAGGAGGATTGCTGTAAGACTGAGGCCAACCTGCACCAGAGGGTGAGATCTCGTCTGTAATGAGTGACCGAATTAACTGAAAGGCCCCATAGGAGTAAGGTACATTTCTGAAGTCATTGTCGGAAAAGGGGGCTATCTCACGCCAGCCCTTATGCACACTGCTTACAGACATGAGACAAAGATAGAACCAGTGAGGGAGGATGCAGGTAACCAAACAGCACTGGCAACACCTTCAGAAATGCGAGTGACACAGCCCAGGACAGTGATAGCAAGTCCCCAGCATGTGTGGAAAAACAGGGTGTTGAGGCATGGTGATGAATGAATGCTAGTATGTACTGGCCATGGAGGATTTAGAAAAACACCTTTACCTAGGAAAGGGCTCAAGGAAAATGTTGATTTGTCTCTCACCATTAGAAATGCTAGAACAGCCGGGCAGTGGTGGCGCACGCCTGCCTTTAATCCCAGCACTTGGGAGGCAGAGGCAGGCGGATTTCTGAGTTCGAGGCCAGCCTGGTCTACAGAGTTCCAGGACAGCCAGGGCTACACAGAGAAACCCTGTCTTGAAAACTCCCCCATCCCCTGAAAAAAAAGAAATGCTAGAACAATGGATTGTGTTGAAGTAGTTTAGTCAGCGTTCTCAGGAGCCCCACGCCCCCTTTAGTGTGGCTTGCTTGTTACGTCTGATGTCCTGGGAGGGGAGAAGGAATCACTAGATGCTTGTGTGTTGCTGTCTCATGAGAAGACTATGCATAGACTAGTGCGGCCCTGCCTCCAGCTGCACAAGGCACATGGGACTTGGTTTCAGAATTTCAGCTTTCCTTCCTTTTCTTTGTTTAAACATTAGAAACGTCTCAGAAGATCCGCACATGCTCGGAAGGAAACGGAGTTTCTTCGATTAAAGAGAACAAGGCTTGGACTGGAAGATTTTGAGTCTTTAAAAGTCATAGGCCGAGGAGCATTTGGTGAGGTAAAAAAAAAATTCCAGAACATGAAAGCTTTTAACATGCCATGAGTTCCTGATGGTGTGTACCAGCAGGTTAGCTAGGGAGATCCGGTCTTGAAATATAGGAGGTCACTGGGTAGACATGTTTACTTCTCTGTTTTCTTTTCTCCCCAATTCATTGTCCCAGATCACTTCTGTCTTGTCAGAGACATTAGCACTTGGTTTTTTTGGACAGAGTCACACTGTGTAGCCCAAGTTGGCATCAACTGTATGATCCCGCTGCCTTAGCAACCAGAGTGCTGGGGTAACAGGCATGTACCACTGTGCTTTAGATCCTGACGTTAGGGTACCCAGTGTATTTACTCACTGATTCTGGAATCATGACATAACCCATTCTATAGATGGAGAGAGTAAGGCTCTGAAGATGCACATTGTCTGTCACACAGCTGTTGAGCACCGAGACCAGAAGCTGGGCGGAGTCCTCTGCTTTGAAGCTGTTGGTTTCCCAGTACCACAGTACTCAAGGAGGAAACTGATCTTGTGCCCACTTTTATTCCCTACCAGATGCTTACAGCTCCAGAGAGATGGGCCTAAGCTTGGCTAGGCGTGTGCATGTATGTAGTGTTAGCACTCTAAAAGTTGAGGCAGAAGGACCACAAGTACAAAGCCAGCCCCGGTTACTAGGGAGATCCTGCCTTAAAAAAAGACCAGACAGACCTTGAACTGGTATCGAGCACTAAAGGCACTGTAGCCTGGCCCAGCTGCTGTCTGTGCCTGTGGCTGCAGGGATCAAATGTAGGCAGGTGCTCCACCCTTCTGCTGTACCCCAGGCCCTCAGCCCCGATCTTATCAATGAATCCTGCTCCACTACCAGAGCACTCCTGGGAAAAGCTCAGTGAGCTCATGCAAGGTCATTCTCATTGATGGAAAACATGCAAAGGCAGCTTACTGCTGCAGTAATTACATGGTCCCCGTCTAGGAGAAGTGTGTGATAAACAACAGTTCTCATGGGAGAACTGCATAGCATCGCAGAGAGACCAGAGAAGGGCAAAGCTGACCCTTCAGTTGAGAATCCCAGCGAGCCCTTGAGAATAAGAAAGTGTTTTTCAAAATGTTCCCTGTTCAAGAAAAGTGGACATGGTGCTTGATCAGAAAAACAAAATGCAGGAAGACAGAGGGGACCCACGGGTCAGCCTTCTGACTGAGATCAAGTGAGGTACCTGCTCTCATCAGTTTAATATCTACCATCTCCATCCAAGGACAGTAAATTAAATGGAATTTGGGCCCTGGGAGAAGGAACAGGAGCTTGCTCTGTCCACTCAGCTTGGACTTGGTATTGCAGTGAGGAAAGCCAAAAACCCACAGGGGGTGGGGAAGGAGAGGAAAGGAGAGGACGACAGGAGCTTGCCAGAAGGCTTTTCTCTTGTTAATAGACTATTAGTTTTCTTTCCACAGTACAATTTTCTCTTTAAAAGCATTGGGAAATGGGGCTAGAGAGATGGTTTATTGGTTAAAAGCCCTTACTGCATTTTCGGAAGACAACGCCCACTTACAGACACATGCACCTACAGATAATTAAAAATAATTAAGTTCTTTTAAAAACTTGGAAAATAAACTGTGCATAGTGGCCTAGGTCTTTAACCCCAGCACTTAGGGGCCAGGGGCAGGTGGATGTCTGTGAGCTTGGGGCCTTGTCTACAGAGTGAATTTCAGAACTACATAGAGAGACCCTGTCTCTAAAAAAGAAAAAAAGAAAAGAAAAAGAGAAAAAAAAGAGAGAGAAAGAAAACTTTTTTCCAAATAAAATATTTTAGAGCCGGACAGTGGTGGCGTACACCTTTAATCCCAGCACTCGGGAGGCAGAGGCAGGTGGATTTCTGAGTTGGAGGCCAGCCTGGTCTACAGAGTGAGTTCCAGGACAGCCAGGGCTACACAGAGAAACCCTGTCTCGAAAAACCAAAAAAAAAAAAAATTTTTTTTAGAAAGAATTTAACAGCCAGAGATTTGGCTCAGTGGTTAAGGGCACATACTGCTCTTGCAGAGGACCTGATTGAGTTCAATTTGCAGCACCCACCCTGGGGGGCCTGCATGCTACTCCAGCTCCACGCATGGGATCTGAGACCCTCTTTTGGACTCCTTGGATATCTGCACTCATGCATGCACGTATCTACACATAGACATACACATGCACATAAAATAAACAGATCAGCTGGGCGTTGTAGCACATGTTTTTAAGTCAAGCACTCAGGAGGCCAAGGCAGGCTGATCTCTGAATTGGGAACCAGCTAGGGCTGTATAGTGAGCCTCTGCTTACGTGGTTAAGAGCACTTGCTTCTCTTCCAGGATTCCCAGCGTTGGCCCGCAGCTGCCCCTAACTCCAGTCCCAGGGAACTGCCTTTCGGGTTCCGCTGGCACTGCTCACAGGTGGTGCACTGATGTACTTGTAGGCAAAGCACCCACCACATAAAAGTTTGTTAACTAAAATAAAAAATTCATTACAAAATTTAAACGTGCTGTTTCTTTTCTATTTTGCTATACTTACCCCAAGAATAAGGTTTTATTTTTGTTTTGTTTGGCCTCACAGCATAGCCAGACTAGCTTCAAGCTGGTGACAGTCCTGCTTTAGCCCCTTGAGTGCTAGGATTACAAGTGGGTCCGATATGTTATTTTCATTTTAAATGCTGTGATTATTACTTAGGCTTTCTAAGTTGACTGTCAGATATTTGTCATGGTTTAAGTAGGCCTTAAAATTGAAACGAAAGGCTTTTTACATGTGTCCACACAACTGGGAGCCAGAGCTGTTGAGATGTGGGATAGCTGACGTCTTCTCATTGCTGTCACAGCTGTGCAGTAGATTTGTTGTTGGTAACACTAAAAGTGTCTATTTTTGCTAGTTACTACTTACATTCAAATTGTAATGCTTTTCCAGTGTAAGTAGTATTTGTGAAGACTTGGTGTGATTCCCGATGCTGGAGATACAAACCCTTAGCTTGGCAGTGTGAACTTGACTTAGCATGTCTTTGGTAACTTTCCAGGTGCGGCTTGTTCAGAAGAAAGACACAGGGCATGTGTACGCAATGAAAATCCTGCGCAAAGCAGACATGCTGGAGAAGGAGCAGGTAACTGAGGGGGAGCTGCCTCAGTCAGCTCTGGGGGCTTGTCGCCTGATTACTCTGTCGGCTTAGTTGTTTGTTGTCTCTATTTTACTAGTTTTCTCTAGTTAGTTCTCTTATGCATATTGTATATGTGATCCTGTTTTCTCCTCAAGAGATGCACTTGTATGTTTAAAAATACAAATAAGGCCTGTGAGCACACAAGAGTGCTTTACAGTTCAGGCTGTGAGGGAAGCAGCTTTGGGTCTCCTAGCTAACCACAGCTACCACAGCTACACTTGCAAGCCCTCCTGTGAGGTCACACCTGGGATGATGGGAGTGTCTGCACTCCTTGGATGGAGAGGTAGAACTGGATGTGTCTGAATACACTGTACTCTTTTTTTTTTTTTTTTTTTTTTTTTTTGGTTTTTTGAGACAGGGTTTCTCTGTGTAGCCCTGGCTGTCCTAGAACTCACTCTGTAGACCAGGCTGGCCTGGAACTCAGAAATCCACCTGCCTCTGCCTCCCAAGTGCTGGGATTAAAGGCGTGGGCCACCACTGCCCGGCCACACTGTACTCTTTATACCTAACCAAAGATGGCTCCTCTGTTAAGCTCATTGGTATCCAAGGGAGACCAGCTTGCCAGTTTCTGAATTAATTTGGAAAATCTAAATGGCAGAGCAATAGAAAGTCTCCTTTATGATCAGGAACTTTCTTGGCCTGCAGCGGAGCTTCACAGTAGAGGGTTTGTGTGTGATGTGCAAGGCCCTGGGCCTCCCTAGTTAACAGCCCACTTTATCCAGGAAGGATGAAGCTCACACACGGTGAAACTAGATCTGACATACATACTTAATGCAAATTCCACAGGGTAGCTTTTTTTTTTAAGTATGAGTGCAGACCTTGTGTGGGACTGGTTTAGTTCAACTGGTTGCTCCAGAAGAGGTAGCAGTGGGGGTCGCTGCAGCAGGATTCCAGGGTGAGGCCAGAGATGTTGTGCCCAGCAGAACTCCTCATTTGGAGCCCAGCGAGGACAGAGACTGTCTCCACATTTAGTGTTCTCTGCCCCCTGAGGATTGCAGTCATGAAGTATTTCCTGTCTATATTCAAGTGCCTCTTCAAAATCTTGTGGTTTGGAGGCTGGAGAGACAGCTGAATGGTTAAAAGGACTGGCTGCAGTTCCAGAGGGTCTGGATTGAATTTCTAGCACCCATACGGTGGCTCATAATGATCTATAATCCCAGTTCCAGGGAATGTGACACCCTCTACTGGCCTCTTTGGGCAGTGCATGCACATGGTACTAAGACTATGCATGTAAGCAAACCAACTGCTCATGTAACAATTATTAAGTCTTTTTTTTTTTTTTCTTTCTATTTTACTGGGAAGCCTTGAATTCTTTTTTTCTTTTCTTTTTTGTTTTTTTGTTTTTGTTTTCTTGAGACTGGGTTTCTCAATGTAACCAGCCCTGGCTGTCTTGGACTTGCTTTGTAGACCAGGCTGGCCTCGAACTTAGAGATCCAGCTGCCTCTGTCTCCTGAGTGTTGGGATTACAGGCGTGTGCCACCATGCCCGGCTAAGCCTTGGATTATTATTTTTTTTAAAGATTTGTTTATTTATTATGTATACAATGTTCTGCCTGCATGTCTGCCTACACATCGGAAGAGGGTACCACATCTCATTATAGATGGTTGTGAGCCACCACATGGTTGCTGGGAATTGAACTCAGGACCTCTGGAAGAGCAGCCAGTGCTCTTAACCTCTGAGCCATCTCCCCAGCCCCCAGTACACACCTTTAGATGCAGCACTGGGGAGGAGGACGGGAAGGGGGATAGGGAGACTGGAAGGGGGGCAACACTTGGGATGTAAATAAATAAAATAGTCAATTAATAAAAAAATTTTAAAAAGAAAAGATATGAGCATGAGCCAGTGCCAGACATCGTCTCTGGTGAGGGCGATGCTGCTGCACTGCTGTGGAAGGACAAGCATGTGGACTGACTGTGTGTCAGCTTCCTCTGTGCCTTAGGCGTGCTGGACAGGGAAGAGGACCTTCTCCTGTGAGCCGCACCTCTGGCTCTGTGTTTGGCTGACTCCACTTCTACACCTTAAGGCTTCGAGCTGCCACGTCAGCCTCAGGAGAGAAGGAGAGGTAGACTTAGAGTGGTTAGCTTTCCTTTTGATAAACAGGAAACGGTACAGTCACCATTCTGTCCTCCAAGTTGAGTGACCAATGGTAACACTGGTGCCTTCTCTTTTCTTTGGATCCTTGTAGTAGGTAGGGCCCCAGGAGAACAGAGGCCGGCCAGTCTCTGGCCTCATAGCGACAAGCTCCATTGACACAGCTAAGATCAGCAGGAGGCAGTAAGTGTTCACGAACTTTTCTTCTGTTGAGGCATGTAAAGGCAGGTATTTGGCTTGCCTGTGGTTTCACAGCACTGGTCTGTCTACCACGCATGTGCCATCCATAGCACTCAGCAAACCCTTTCCCATATTGAAGCTTCAGAGAGTTCCATGTGAGTGGGAGACACCAAACTCAGATGTATAAATGGATCATACCTTCAAGCCCCACAGAGCTTGGGAGAACAGGCAAGTTAGATATAAGTCAGGAGACAGCAGTGTGTGTCTCCAGGTGAGGAATGGAAGGTCTGTGGCCCTGCTAAAGACATCCCAACAAAGCAGGCAGTGTACGAGAACCACAGACGTGCCAGCTCATGACCCTCACAGGCCTTTTACTTTGGAACTTATTGCAGGCCTAGACTGAGTCTTAATGAATTTAGGTTTGATTCACTCCGTCTTTGGATCTTGTGACACTTAAAAAAGAAAGGAGGAGTGAGGTTGAGAATATGCAGTAATGTTTTGGTTACTATTCTATATTTTAAATAGTGTCAGTTTGATATAATGAACACCATATTTGAGATAGGGTGTCATATAGCCATGGCTGGCCACAGACTTGTTCCCCCTGTAGTGGAGGAGGATGACCCTGAACTCCTGGTCCTCCTACCACCACCTCTCAAGTGATAGACCTGCAGGCATGCACCCCTCCCCTCAGCTTCACATGGTGCTGGGGATGAAACCCAGGGCTTCATGCATACCATGTAAGCTCTTTACCAGCTGAGCCACACCCCTGCTTATGAAGCAGTGTATTCTAACAGAGTGATTCTACCAGTTCTCCCAAGCTGCCTGGAGCTCCATCTCTAGGTGTTGCAGCAAATGTAGAAAAATGAGAAATGCCATGATTTTGAATCTTTAACCCATAAAACCTTTTTTTTTTCATCCTGCAGTGTAGTGCACAGGAGTGAGCTACAGCTACAGAGTGCTGCAGCATTGTGATCTAATTGTCACTCAGGCTCTGTTATTTTGCTATCAGGATGGGGGCATGTAGCTGAGTCGTTAAGTAACATGAGCACTTGTATAGACTCCTTGTGTAGTGGGAACAAGGTCCTGGCTTCCACCTCAGGCACTGCAAAATGAAACAACCAGACAAAACAGAAACCTCAGACAGAAACACATTCACCTAGATAGTGCAGCCTGAGGTGGCACCTGCTCAGGGTCTCACTTTGGGGACTCTTTATCCTACCTGATTACTAGAACAGAGGGCTGGGGACACTGCTGGAGTGCTTGCTTAACCGTGAGTCAGTGCTCTACCGAGTAAACCTGTGTGGTGGTTCATGCCTGTAATCTTTGATTTTGGAGATGGAAGCAGAGGGATCTGGAGGTAGAGTTCAAAGCCAGCATGGAATACATGAATCTCTGCAATCAATCAATCAATCAATCAATCAATAAACAAACTTAAAAAATATAATAAATATATTTATATAAAAGGATGGTAATTGTAACTAATCAGAGGTTTACTTTGTAGCACAGCTACAGTTGTGTTGGGTTGAAGCCATCCGTTCAATTTGGCAGGTTTAAGAGCCTTTTTTACCAGGTTTCTGTCACTGAGTTCCTTCAAGTCAAATGCCAGTTTCAAGTTGGTCAGTGTGTGTTAGCAGAACTAAATACTCAGAACAGTATTTAAATTGTTTAAACAGATATACAGTTTACAGCAGAGCAAGGCTTGTCATTAATCAAATGCATATACCTCCAGGTTGGCCACATTCGTGCGGAGCGTGACATTCTAGTGGAGGCAGACAGTTTGTGGGTTGTGAAAATGTTCTATAGTTTTCAGGATAAGCTAAACCTCTACCTAATCATGGAGTTCCTGCCTGGAGGTAATTACTTCACAATGAAAGGTCGATTTCCTTATGTTCTGTGGTTTCTCTCTCACACCAACAATGAACCCTTCTCTCTACCTGTTACTGTGCTCACAGAATCGCTTTCTGTGTCTGTTCTAGGTCCGTAAAGGAGGGCAGTAGCCAGCCTTGTGCTGCCTGCCTCTCTGCTGTTCATTCACTCACCATTTCAGGTGGACAGGTCTTCTACTTATTTTTCCTTTAAACACATTTAGACCAGGTAGGGGACTCTGCATGCCTGCTGCTGGTTGGCGCCCGGCATGGCGTCCAGCTGATCAGACTGAAGCGATAGCATTGTTGGCTTCAGCCCTTTTGGTTTCTTTTTCTGTGGTTTGTTAGAGTGACTCCCTCTTCACCTATATGAATATCTAGAGCCCACCTCTGCTCTCTGAGGTGTCAGGCCTAGATAGGTAAGCCAGAGCAGGTGACCTGTCTGTTTTGGGGACAGTCTCTTTCCTGAAGAACCAGTGAACTCTGAGCAAACAGAAGGTAGCTTTTCTCTGTTTGGCTTTTAACAAAGCAAATGTAATTAATTGGTACACACCATATTAGTCTTGTGACACCCCTTAACTTAGACCCAGGGTCACCAGTAATTTTACCTAACAACTGATGAAGATTACAACACAGAGTTAGCTAGTAGAACACCTTTTCTTCTTAGGCACTTAAGTAGTAGGGAACAGCTTGGCTACCATGTGTCTGCTAGCCATTACTGCAGCTCTTCCTTAGCTTCTCATGGCCCTCAGACTCTGCCCTTTGCATTTGGTGATGCTGAACTGCAGAGCCCTAAGACTAGCAGGCCTGCGCTGTCCGTCAGCTGGGCAAACCCACACAAGCGAGGCCATCATCTGCTCTCCTTGGCCTTGAAGGCTTCAGTGACTTAGGGTTGGCCTCCCCACTGCCTCTGGCCTCAGGGTCTCCCCAGGGGTGCTGAGCACTCACAGTCTTCATGTCTTGGGCTTTTATTTAGTTAACCCTTTAACTTTTGTCCAAGGGAAACATTCTTGCCAAGAATATTAAAAAAAAAAAAGTTCTGGGTGAGCGGCTGCTCAGAGGGCAGCAGGAGGCGCTAGGGTCCCAGGCCCTCTCTTCCTTGCTTTCTAATCTAAACAGCTTTCCATGAGGTGGAAACGGAACCATCTGCTTTTTTTAGCTTTTTAGCTACTTTACATATTATTTTCTTTGCTTTTGTTTAATTGCTGAATTTTAGGATATGAATCTTTTTTTTTTCTCTTGTTTTAAATTTTCACCTTGCAGGACACTAAGGAGTTTGTCAGTAGATTAAAAGTCATATGAGGAGAGTGGTATCGGCCACTTAAACTCCTTGAGGAAGGCGTTAGGAGAAGGCCCTGTGGTCTTGGGAGCCTGCAGTGACCTCACCTGTCTGTCAGGCAGCTAAACTCCAGTGGAGAGGAGCAGGCTCAGCATTTTTGACTGCCTCTTAGCTGCCCACAGCCATCTTCCCATGGGTTTGCCTCCTCATGTTAGTAGGGAATCTTGTTTAAATCTCCCTAAATATTTACATTTTATTCGGCATTTCATTTTAACGACAGCAGTTGAACCTGTGTGGAATTGCCATTTGTCTCTAGACATAGACAACTTCACAGATACGTGAGCAAACAGAAAAGTCAAGTAGGTTTTCCCCTGGTCCAAAATATTGTCATAAGCAAATATCCTTTGTGATTGTGGAGAAACTCTCACTTCTCTAAAGAGGAAAATGAAAATTCAAGCGTAGTGCTCATCACCTAGCTTACGTACCAGATACGTTTTTCTCTGAGTGTGAATGTTTTACCCTTTACATACTAGAGGCTTGTTGCTGTTGCCTCCCATGTTAACTCTGTAGATTGCTTTATGGGGCACAGCACAGCTGGATGTAGTTGGCTTATATTGGCAGATAAGGAAAACGAATCTCAAAACTGGTTCTTACTCATATTGTGTGTGTGTGTGTGTGTGTGTGTGTGTGTGTGCACGTTTGTGTACATGCATTGTGTATGTATGGTGGTGGCTTTGTATCTTTCTGCTTCCAGGAGACATGATGACTTTATTGATGAAAAAAGATACTCTGACAGAAGAGGAGACTCAGTTTTACATAGCAGAGACAGTATTAGCCATAGACTCCATTCACCAGCTGGGATTCATCCACAGAGATATCAAGCCAGACAACCTTCTCTTGGACAGCAAGGTACGTGGGCACACAGCTTCCCGCCCTGCATGTCTGCTGAGCTGGGCAGCCCTGGCTGTGACGCCTGCTCACATGCAGTGCTGGCATGGGAACAGTGATCCCTTGTATGTTTTACAGGTAAGTTTGCTATCACATCCTGCCTCTGAAGTAGGATTCTGTAATTTAACCAAATGTCCTGAAACAAATAGCGGGCATGGTTTGAATTCCAGCATTCAGGAGGCAGAGCCAGGCTGGTCTACAGAGGGGGATCTATGGCAGGCAGGGCTCCATAGTGAGACTCTGTCTCAAAGTTAAGCCAGGCATAGTATGGTGACGCATGCTGGGACCTCCGCCACTTGGGAGGCAGGGGAGGAGGCTAGAAATTGCAAAGTCAGCTTGAGTTACAAGAGACCTTGTGTGCAGACACCGCAAGTTCAACCAAGTCAGTTTTGTAATCAGGTAGAGACAACCATCTTCCCTGAGCACCTAAAGCCACACGGCTGGGGCCGCAGCCAGCAGCCTTCCTATCCTGAAGCACCAGGAAGAAGACGGCGGCGGCGGTGGTGGTGGTGGTGGTGGTGGTGGCAGCAGCCGCAGCAGCAGCAGCAAAAGCCTGCCACAAAGTCCACCACAGAACAGGGTGCCGTATGCACCATGCTGGCAGAGGAGCCCCCACCTCTGTGCAGCCTTACCTCAGTGATACAACTAGTGCTTGCTGTTCCTGAGGCACAGGAAGAGTCCATGCTGCTGGCCGCTCTGTGTTCACTGTTCTCTCTCATGAGAAAACAGGTATAGGATTAATATTTTAAATAAATCCCGGAGCGGGGTTACTACCTGCCTCAATGGTTTATCCCTCTCATGCAAACCGATTTGGGAGACAGTATCATAAGATTACAAGCAGCTACGGTGGGGATGGGGACGCTTCCATGTCCTTCAGCTCTAGAATTCTAGAGTGCTGTACTTGTAAACCAGAAATTTTTGTTTGTGAAATGAAATGAAAGTGTCCTGTTCCTAGAGTGATAGTCTTCCGTGCTGCTGCCTGCTTGCCTGTCTTCTTCCTTTTCTTTTTGTCAGAGACAGGGTTTCTCTGTGTAGCCTGGGTATGCTGGAACTCACTCTGTAGACCAGGCTTCCAAGAGATCTGCCTGCCTCTGCCTTCTGAGTGCTGGGATCAAAGGTGTGCACCAACCACTGTTTCTTTGGTAACTTTCTAGGTGTCTTTGAAAGGCCTGGGATTCTGGAAACCTTACTTGCTGTGTCTTGAGGGCAGGGGGCCTGTCAGATAATGTCTTGTGTCAGCAGTTCTGTTCTGTAAGGATGCGTGTAAAAAGCCAGGCATGAGGCAGGCGCATGGCTGTAGTCTCAGCACTGTGGAGGTGGGCACAGGGTATCCCTGGGTGGGGCCCAGCCAGCCTGGCCTAAATAGGCACGTTCAAAGCTACTGACAGAAGAGAAAAAAGAAGAGGGAGACAGCCCAAGGTAATGGCTGCATATGGTTCCCTTTTGTACATATATGAAAATAACAGGCTGAAGCCCATTGTTTTGCGTAAGTAATATATGCTAATAAAAAAGAACAGTCTCATATAGTAAAAAATTAGGACAATACACAGTTATAAAGAAGAAATGTAATGTGCAGTCTCATAACTGACACATGACCACTGGTTTCTGGTTGGGGTTTGTTTTGTTTTGTCTCGTTTTATTTTTTGAGACAGGTCTCACTATGTAGACCAGGTTGGCCTAAATCAACCTGCTTCTGTCTCCAGTGCTGGAATTAAAAGTATGGGTTACCATGTCTGGCTTTAGTATTTAATTGGTTTCTCTGGGTAGCCCTGGCTGTCATGGAACTCTCTAAAGACCAGGTTGGCCTCAAACTCAGATCTCCATGCCTCTACTTCCTAACCTCTGGGATTAAAGACATGAGCCACACACTTAGTTGGAATTCTGTTTTAAGTTTGTTGCTATGTGTTTTTCCTTAAAGCTAGGTGGAGTGGAGTGGTCTACTGGGGAGGTGTAAGGGATGCTGGAAGGTAACAATGTCTGCTTGCCCAGGTGTGTCTGTCTGCACATCACCTGTTTCCCCTCCCCTCACAGGGCCATGTGAAACTTTCCGACTTTGGCCTTTGCACAGGCCTGAAGAAAGCACACAGGACAGAATTTTATAGGAACCTGAGCCACAGCCTGCCCAGTGATTTCAGTAAGTTTGAACCGTGTTAGCTGCCCCGTTCCTTAACCTGATGGGTAAGAGTGATTGCCCTGGTGACCAAACTATTCAGGGAACCTGAGAGAGTCTCACAGCAGTTTACAGAAGAGATCCAGTACTTTTCTGTCTGTATTCCTATGCTGTCTGACTAGGCGAGATGAGTGCTTCCAGCCGTGCTAACACAGATGTTGAGGCCAACTGCTAGGAAGGTGCTGGGAGCAACCATGGAGCAAGCAGCAAGGAGTGGCAAGATGAAAGCTCTCAGAACAGCTCCAGACTAGATTGATTCCAAGTGTTGGCTTTCTATTTGAGTAGTATCCGAGCACAGGAGAGCAGGAAGGCCCAAGTTTGATTCCTAGAATGCATATAAAAAACCAGGCATGAGCCGGGCAGTGGTGGCGCACGCCTTTAATCCCAGCACTTGGGAGGCAGAGGCAGGCGGATTTCTGAGTTCGAGGCCAGCCTGGTCTACAGAGTGAGTTCCAGGACAGCCAGGGCTACACAGAGAAACCCTGTCTCGGACAAAAAAAAAAAAAAGTTAAAAAAAGCCAGGCATGAAGGCAGGTGCATGGCTGTAATCTCAGCACTGAGGAGGTGGGCACAGGGCATCCCTGGGTGGGGCCCAGCCAGCCTCGCCTAAGTAGGCAAGTTCCAAGCCACCGACAGAGGAGAAAAAAGAAGAAAGGTGGATGGCCTCTGAGAAATGCTCTTGCCCCACACATATGTGGGTACACGCCTGTGTGCACACAACTGCACAGACATGAACACAGGAACCTCAGTTCATCCTAGAAAACCCACAGTACACCCTAACTCTGGGAATCCACTTGCTGCTCCTGGATCTTTGATCAGTTTTAGAAGCTGTGAGTGTCGTAGGTCGGAATGCTTGGATCAGGCCTATCCACACAGATTCAGGTTGAGGTGATCTGGACTTTCTGGAATGCCACAGGCCAGGTCTGAGTAAGTATGAAAAGTGAACATGGAGGCAAAGAGAGATGAGGGGGAATAGAAAGGACACGGTTGTGTCTCAGGACTGCGCGCCCAGCATGCAGACGGCCCTGCCTGCCTTCACCAGTACCATTACCAAAACAAACAACAAAGCCCATAAATAAATGTACAGTGGATAAACATTTGCGCTTCCTTCTCTCCAACTTTGATAAGGCCTGTCTGTCCTTTCTGGCCTATGAGCCATATAAAACTTCACAGCTCCACTGTGACTGTCAGAGCTGCTGGGTTTAGAGTGAGTCACCCCTGAGCTGATTGGCTGTGTATGTGTCTTTTACTTTGTTGCATTGAGATAGGCTCTCTGTGTATCCCAGGCTGACCTAAAACTCACAGAGAGCTACTTTCCTCTGCCTCCCACTACCACTTCTGGCCTTACCCAGAGTGTTTGGTGGGTGTATGGTATGACAAGTACCAGAGCCCCACAAAATAAACATTCTTTTCTGAATTTTGATTAGGACTTGATCTCTCTACTTTAAGCTTTTCAGAACATGAATTCCAAAAGGAAAGCAGAGACCTGGAAAAGAAACAGACGCCAGCTAGTAAGTAATATTGGAGGCTTCTAAATAATTACAAACCAGTCTGAGTGAGTTTTACAAAGAATACTAATGGCGTGAGGCTGTAGCTCAGTAACAGTCACTTGCCTGGCATGCCCTGAACTTAGAGCAGTTATTTTTGATAGAAAGTCTCCTATAGCATAGGCTGGCCTAAGACTCTATATAGCTGAGGCTGGCTTTGAAAACACCCCTCCCCCAATCCTCTCCAGTCTACCAATGTACTAGGATTATGGATATACCACCATGCCCATCTTAAGGCACTCTCTCTCAGACTTAAACTGTTGACCCTCTGAGGCAAGTCAGGACTCCTATTCATCTGCCTTGCCTTTCCTTATTCTGTGGAAAAGTACTTGGTCGTCAGAACTGGAGAGGGCGATTTAGAAATGTTTAGTAAGTATTTGACTATGCACACATCCAAAATTATACCCCATAAGCTTGAAAGTAAATAAGTAACTTCATTACATTTACCTTGATAGTATGTTGAAAGCTATTTAAATAGGATACATTCACCACTGAATTATTACTAAGAAAACTTCAATCTTATTTCTTGTGTGTGTGCGCACACATCTGTGTGTGTTGTCTTCCACCTTATGGTTTGTGGGGCTCAAACTCAGGTCATCAGTCTTCATGGCAAGTGCTTTTACCAGTTGAACCGTCTGGCTGGACCAAAACTTTTGTGCATGTGTGTGAGCATAGGATCCCCTGGAAGGAGTTAGAGATGGTTGGGAGCCACCATGTGGTTGCTGGGAATTGAACTCAGGACCTCTGCAAGAGCAGTCAGTGCTCTTAACCACTGAGCCATCCCTCCAGCCCCAGCAACATTTATTCTTTATAGATGAAGATTAAACATGAGTCATGCTCTGTAAGGGTGGTCACATGTGTATTATGGAGGAAGGGCAGCACTTTGTCATGTACACAGCGATAACGTGGCAGGTCTGTGTGTTATGGGCACATTACCCAGTAAAGTGCTGACTTAGGCTTTCAGTGTTTACTAACTTGCCTCAGCAGTAAATAGACAATCTGGAGCAGGACCTATCGTCCCCTCACTAGTTCTCAGGGCTTGAGTGGTGAGTGTGGATGTCAAGGGTTACCTGAAGCACTGGGCTAGATGTCCTTTCAGACATCTGAGCAGAATGGGGAAGGCTCATTCAGGTTCTTAATAGGTGCTTAATCACTCATGGTGTGGGCTCTGGGTGTGTGTAGAAGGGGTCTTTTGCCTTATTAACAAAGCTTTGGTGTTCATTTTGGAAAGTAGTCACAGATGAGTTTGTATTAGGCCTGGGCTGTCCTGCTTATGTAGTTTGGGGTGCGTCGGTGGAGCTTGAGGCCTTTGGTCTCTGGACTAGCATTCTGAGCTTAGGCACTCACTCCTGGCTGGGCTTCCCTAATGTGTGCACATATTTCAGGCCTTCTCTACAGTGGGCACTCCTGACTACATTGCTCCAGAGGTGTTCATGCAGACAGGGTACAACAAGCTCTGTGATTGGTGGTCCCTCGGGGTGATCATGTACGAGATGCTCATCGGTAAGTTCCATGCTTCTGTGCACCCAGGAAAGACACCACATCGCTGTTAACACTGAAGTGCTTGGAGGCGATCCAGGTGCTTGGTTCACTTGCCTTCGGAGTGAAGTTCTCTGATGGACAGCTCCTCAAGTGGGTCCCAGTGCACTCACAGGCTCCCTGACATCTTCATTATTTCTGAATCCGTCTATCCCCTCATTCCCTCCATCTGGCCCCGTAGCCATTCTCACTTACCAAGCACCTATGGTGTACAAAGAGCTTAACCACGGCAGCGCCTCTCTCAGCTTGGGCACTGTGGCTTGCTTCCTCTCTCAAAGCTTTGAGAGCGTGGAACCTTTCATTCTCCCTTGTATTTGGATGCTGTGTCTCTGTATTTAGGGACACATCTATGGTGTAACCATATGCCATTGAGCTCTAGTAGATGAGTCTGATGGCAGGGTGGGTTTGGAGTCACTCGTCAGATGCTCTGGGAACCCCTGGACATGGATGTACTCATGTGGAAGACAGGCAGGAGCTGGGAAGCAAGGTGTTATCCTCTTGCTTGGACTTCCCAAAAGAGCTGGGATGGTCTCTTTGCGATGCTTGCTTTTAGCTTACTTGACATATTAGATCTCTAGAGTGGGGATCTTTTTGGTTTTTTGAGACAGGGTTTCTGTGTGTAGCCTTGGCTGTCCTGGAACTCACTCTGTAGACCAGGCTGGCCTCGAACTCAGAAATTCACCTGCCTCTGCCTCCCAAGTGCTGGGATTAAAGGCGTGCGCCACCACTGCCTGGCTGAGTGGGGACCTTTTTAACCATGTCAGACCAAGTCTGTGTTCTGGGCTGTAAAGATCCACACTTCCTGCTTGTTACAGGCTACCCACCATTCTGCTCCGAGACGCCACAAGAGACATACAAGAAGGTGATGAACTGGAAGGAAACTTTGACTTTTCCCCCAGAAGTTCCTGTCTCTGAGAAAGCCAAGGGCCTGATTCTGAGGTAGCAGAGCGATCATCTTCCATGCTCAGCCTTGTGATAGGGGTTGGGGGTCATGGGAAAAGCATGCAGGAGCCTGGCTACTCCTTTTTCTGAAGAAAGTGGAGTGTGCTGAAAAGCCTGTTGTTTTGTTTTTTTTTCCAGGTTCTGCTGTGAATGGGAACATAGAATTGGAGCCCCTGGAGTTGAGGAAATAAAAAATAATCCTTTTTTTGAAGGTGTTGACTGGGAACATATCAGGTATCCACCTACACTACCATCTCCAGCATTTAGGATATGCTTGTCATGGGGCATGAGTGAAGGTCAGACGACAGCTTTGTGGACTTCGTCCTTTCCTGTCATGTGGTTCTGGGGATCAAATCAGGTACCAAGTTTGTTGCCAAGGACCTGTACCCACTGAGCCATCTTGCTGGCCACAGACTGGGTCTCATGTAGTCCAGGCTGGCCTTCTGTGAGGTATATAGCAGAAGATGATCTTGAGCCCCTGGTTCTCCTGCCTCTTCCTCCCAAGTGCTTGGATATAGGAATGTGCCACCATCTGTGGATTACGGTTTCTGAAAGAGTAGTCTGGAAAGATCATCAGTAAGCTAAGGAAAGGGAGAGAGAGAGAGAGCCCTTTAGACCTTCAGGGTCTTCCATTGTGGTGAAAATGAAGTCAGACCTGTCCACTGTGTGCCACAGCATACAGCAGATCCAGTAAAGGAAAGGCATGCCATGGTGAAGAGGTGTCCAGGAAGCATGTATCGTTGCTCTTACCTAACCTCTGTGGCTGAGGGCCTTCAGCAGAGGCTGGCTGTGCACACGAGGTACAGGCTGTTACTGAGAGACTAAGGAACACCGAGTAGAAGGTGGAAGGGGTGGAATTCAGAGGGCAGGAAGTCGGTGTGGCCCGGGCACCTAGATTTACCCGCTGAAGCTCCAGCTGTTATTAGCACTCACTGATTGAAGGCACTAAGCAGAAAGTGCCTTGCCATTTTATATTGTAATTGTGTTCTGATTTAGATCCTTGAATTTTATCTTTCTGAGATAGTGTCACTGTACAGTCTAAGTTGCCTGGGACTCATAGTCTGCTTTCTTTGGTCTCCACTGTGGCCAGCATCCTGGGAATTTTTACCTTCCCATTGTAATCAGGGTAGAGCTGAACATGGGCTGCTTCAGAGCTGTTTCCCGTCTAGGAGGACTCCTTCATTAGGGGGATGGGTGCATTGACACAGGGCTGTTGCTCTCTTGTTCCTGTCTTTCTGACTGAATGCTTTGTTCGTTTAGTTGGTTGGTTTTTAAGACAGGGTCTCTAGGTAGCTGTGGCTGTCCTGGAACTCACACTGTGTACATCAGGCTAGCCTTACTTAACTCATGAGAGATTTGTCTGCCTCTGCCTCCCAGGTGCTGGAATTAAAGGCATGTACCATTATGTCTGGCTGAATTACCATTTTTTAATGATAATTTTGCTTGGATGCAGTCATTTGGTTTATTTAGCACTAGAATAAAAAAATGTTGGCAACAGTGAATAGTCCTCCCACGTCAGACAGGAAGGAGTCTTCCGAGAGAGACTTGGTCAGTATCCTCTATGAGTATCATCTATGGTCATTTGGGGCATGTCTGTTCTTGACAGGGAGAGACCAGCTGCCATATCTATTGAAATCAAGAGCATCGATGATACCTCAAACTTCGATGAATTTCCAGAGTCTGACATTCTTAAGCCCACAGGTAAACCCAGTGGCTGCCATTGCAGCATCCTCTGCGATTCTAGGGTGTATTTACATATCAGAATGTGGAGGGGGCTTGTGATCCTGTGTAAGTAGTTATCAGTCCCTATGGTGGGCAGCAGAGACTACTGAGTGGATGAATGGGTTGTGTTGAGCTGTTGGAGCTGCTGAGCAAGTCCTAAACTGCTCTGCTGTCACTCATAGATTAAAGGAAACTGAGATGACGGGAGCAAGAGGAGAGAACCTAGACTGATCCTCAGGGTGCTGTGTCTCTGGGGCTGAGCTGTTGTTGAGGTAGGGCAGTGACTCAGTCTCACTTCTGTTTCTTTGCCAGTGACCACAAGTAATCATCCTGAGTCGGATTACAAGAACAAAGACTGGGTCTTCATCAATTACACATACAAGCGCTTCGAGGGCCTGACAGCCAGGGGGGCCATACCTTCTTACATGAAGGCAGCAAAATAGGGTTTGTGCTGGGAACCCTAAACGGGGCAGAGTTCTCTGTACAACATTGTGGTTTTCCTCTTGCGCTCTTGAAAGAACTTCAAGTTTGTAGAACTCATTAATACGTCCTAGTCAAGTCTCTGAAATGTGATAGTAAGTGGATATTCCTCCAGAGTGCACCGGGAAGCTGACAGGACAAAGACAAGCATTTCTCCATCGGCCACGAGCAGCTGCTTCTTTTGAAGCCCCACGAGCCAGTTTGGTATGTGTTGTAAAGAGAATGAAGGGGAAAACCAATCGTCCACCGTTAACTGAGCTTATACACCGAGTACCAGCCAATGCCTGTGCTGTGGTGATATGCCACCTGCCAAGCCCACAAAGTATTCTTCTCTTTATAGCTGAAATTCTAGTTAAAGAAATAAGGCAATAATGAAAGTCTGTGAACAGCCAACAGTGTGGCAGAAGGAACGATCTCCGTCTTGCAGGTGCCGGTGGTTTCTCCCCCTACCTCGGCCTGCGCAAGTGGCTTTTCACAGCCTGCCTTCTTGGTGCACTTTACTTATGGTACTAGGGCAGAGACCCTGATCCACTGACCTGTCTCCCATTCAAAAGACTCATGCTGCTCTTCTGAGTGTTGATGGGAGAGGTACTAGTGTGGTCCTTTTTGATCTTAGAAAGCCCACAAAGCCACTGGGCACTGCCAAGGAGTTCTGGACCACGTGGACACACTGTCTCCTCACGGCTGTATGAGATCATCTCCAGGCACATGCTGCCCACCAGCAAGCAATACCTGCACGTGCTGCCAGAGCAGCTTGTTCCTGAGTAAATAGCAGAGAACCTGCTGGAGGCTCAGGTGCTGCCATGCAAGATCCCAGAGCCTCCTTAGGAGTCAAGGCAGAAGCAGCCCGCTGAGTCCCTGAGCTCACTCCTCAGTCCACGGTGCAGCCGGGTTTGCCTTGGTGTTTCCCTATTCTAACTTTGGCCATGTTGCCTTGGGATCATGACTACAAAATTCTCCTTTGCAGATGCCTTCCTGGGGCATTCTTGTCCCTCCACCCAAAGGGCTGCCTGCAGCTTGGGCATTCTCTCATGAGAAACACTGAATTTAGCACAAAGTGCCTTCTCTGTCACAGCTGCTGACACCTTTACAAGACTTTTGCTGTGTCAGAAAGATGTGGAGGTTCCATATTAATGCATTACTGGAGAGTTGGGTTTTAAGTGTTGCTGTTACCACCTGTGTGGTAGCTTGCAGTGGCATTGGCCAAGCTACAGCTGCGATCGGCTCTCTGCTAGTCCTGACGTTGTGAAGGTCAGCTTGGTCCCAGCTCAGCCATTCAGAGAATAGAATAGAAGACTTAAAATTGTAAGCAAAAGTGCTTTAAGTTTTCATGTCTTAGATGAAGAAAAAGGAATGTTAGGGAAGTCTTAACTCTGGGTTAAGGGTGATTGATGTTAGCTCCTCAATCCTCCATTCAGAGCCTGCTAATGCAAAGGAGACAGAAGGGCCTGTGTGTGGCATTACACTCTCTGTATTGATGAACAGTTGAGGTCCTGATCCCTGTGTGTTTGCAGGAGTGTGTGGTGAGCATGGGAGAATAAGAATAGTGGTAGGTCTGTGTGGTGGGGGATGGTTCATTTTGGGGGAAATGACCTTATTTTAACTATTCAACTTTTGAATAAACTGTGAAAACAATAATGGAGCTGTGGTTTTCTTTTGTTATGTATTTTAAAGTGGCTGTGGCTTGAAATACAAGGAACACTGCTGTCATCATGGTGAAGCTGTGCTGTACCAGCGTGTTGGCAGGGAACTAGTATGAACTGACTTCCACAGAAGACTATGGAGGCCTCACCTCTCTATCTTAGTGAGGGCCAAACACTTGCTGAACAGAGATGTCATCCAAGAGGTGCAAGCTTACAATGGGGGACTTCCCAGACCTACACACACACAATATATGTGTGTGTGTGTGTGTGTATATATATATATTTTTTTATATATATATATTTATATTTATATATATATATGTGCAGGGGACTAAATTCAGGTCATCAAGTTTGCATAGCAAATACTGTTACTTGTGGCTTGGCAGAACTTTAAAAAGATGTTTACAATTATCAGTGTTCTGTCTGCACGTATGTATGTGCACCAAGTTTATGCAGAGCTCAAGGCTAGGACCTCAGATCTCCTGAAACTGGAGTTGCAGTTCTGACCTGCTGTGTAGGTGCTGCAAACTAAACCCGGCTCCTGCAGGGGCAGCCAGTGCTGTTCCCCGCTGAGTCATCTCTGCAGCCCCACATTACTAGGTTTAGACTCATCTGTGTGATGCAATGGTCGCTAAGGGTGGTTCTTCCCATTTGAACTTCGCTTATTGCCAAATTCTAAATTTGTTCCATTGTCTCGTGTAGGACCTACTAGGTTCTCAACAGTAATACAGTGCAAACACCCTGGGGTCTGAACTTTGCACCACCTCTTAGGATGAGTTATTTTTATAGTTGCCCATTGATGAGAGTTGGCCGGTCACTGCACCAAGTCCTTCCTGATTGGGTTCACAGAACTTCTAAAAACCACCTCTGAACTTTTCTCAGTAAAACAGTCCAGTTCTGGCTGGTACCAAGTGACCCAGACTAGAGGTCTATGCCCCGCATTAAAAGCTTTTGGAGGGAAGGACGGGTTCTAGTGAGCATCAGCTGAGGGCAAGCAGTATCTGGCAAAGACCACACCCACCATGCTCTCTGAACCCCTGGATGCCTATGAGGTGTGCTGATGGCACACCTTGTTACTAAATGAACCAAGGACTTAGTGTAAACTTAACTAAAATAGGGCCAAGATACTAATAAGAGCCAGAGGTCCTGTAGGCCCTATCATTGTTACTCACCTGATCTGAAACAAAACCAGTCCACAGGTCTAAGCTTTCGATGGTACATCTGATTGAAGTGTAAGATCTCCAATAGTAACTGTAAACTGGTGGGCAGCCTAGGATAGCAGGGAGGAGGCGCACAGGCAAGCTTCGGGTGAGTCTGTGTTCTAAGGAAAGAAGCCCACAATCCTGGCCAGCAGGTAGCACCCCTTTAAATTCATTGGAAGTTTGCTTTGTGATTTTCTTTGCTATTAAATGACAAGAGACACAAATAAAAATACTTTATTATAGAAAAAGCATCCCATACACAGGATTCCGTAAACACTGGTAGGTGAACAAGTGCAACTTGAAAAGTAAATGTAAGAGGCAAAATCCACACACATTTTTGCCCTTAGGAGAAGACATAATTCTCCAGAATGATCCCATCAGACAAGAGTGGCTCTGCCTCCTGGGAAGGCAGCAGTGTCCTGCTGAGCTCCCTGCACCCGCCTCAAGTTGTTGATGGCCACCACTCTCCACTTGAGCTGAAGCCTGTGTTCTCAACATTTATTTTCCCTAAGACATCCTCTGACAAGGAGATGCCCCCTTCCCGGGTTTCCTGCACAGCACCCTCAGGCCTGCGCACATCAGACATTACACAGCATCTCCTGAGGTGCTGGTTAAAGTAACTGGCCGCTGTGCCCAGCCCCTCCTATCTTCCTCAAATCCTGCCATCACCCCCATATACTGTGTGCCCTCTTCGCCGACTCCTTAATGCAGGTGTTCCTAGTCAACTATACAAGCTGCAACAGGCGCATGCTCGAGAGTCAAGCCTCGGGCTTCTCTCACCGTGGGAGACACTGAGTGCAAAGTCGCCTTTCTCATGAGGCTTTCTCTACACATAGCCCAGCTTACTTATTCAGGCACTTACAAAATTGACACTGAGCCCAAAATCCAGCTTTTTATGAGAAAGTCGTCTCACTCATATAGCCAGTAATCAACTCTAAAGACGACTATAATCCAGCCCTTGATCCTGCAAGGTCCCACCACTAAAGAACGTCCCAATTTGGGGCCAGGGAGAGGCAGCGCACACCTTTAATCCTAGCACTCTGGAATACAGAGGCCATCCTGGTCTACAGAGCGAGTTCCAGGACAGCCAGGGCTACACAGAGAAACCCTGTCTTGAAAAAAACAAAAAAGGAAAAAAAAAGTGTCCTAACCCTGAGAACAGTAGGCAAGACACCAAACTACAATGACACTGAAATGTAGGTAAGGGTGGGGCTGAGGTACAAAAAAAGCTTCCCTTGACACATGGAGCCTATGTCCCCAGCCTTTCCTTTAGTCACCACCACCCAGTGTCACTGGAGCGGCCTTTAGATTGCCTCCTAGTCAAAACTCCAGGGGCTGGAGTGTCAGGGTTAAGACGGAGGTTATAAAAGGCCAAAGCCAGTGAACTCCAAAGGACAAAGAAAGGACTGTGCTCACACCCGAGCATTACACCCATCAGATACACAATCACTCCAGTGGCCATGGACAAACAGGAAGCACCACTGACCCTGGGCTGGACAGCTGCAGGTAGGCAACCATGTAGCACCAACAAAGTCAACGCCAGACCTGGCCTCAAACACAAACCAAGCAATTTCGCAGAAGTAACCTCTTGACGTGGATAACCTCAGCCCATATTCTGGATGCTGCCTCGCCGGCACACCAATGGGCACCGCGCAAACTGGAGCCGCTTAGTTACCCTTCAGTTCTTTTCTGAGCAAGGAAGATCTCGCACCAACTCCCACTGTTTTAAGAACACTCTTGTTCTTCAACACTGGAAAGAGGGCTTCTAAAACCTGACTTTATTGCCATCAAGTAGTTATGCTATACAGTGTCTTATGGGAGCAGCTGTCAAGAAACCAAACGTGTTCTCTAAGGGGCTTGAAGGGAACAGCTCACACACCACCTATGACGGGAAAATGCCCAGGGTGGAGGATGGGCTCAAAGGTAAACTTCTACCAGGAAGTAAGGTAATCCCAGACGTGGCTACCTGGCTCTTGACTGCAAACGGCCATGGTGATGTCAGAGGGAGGGGCTAGGGAATGATCTGGACTGCCATCTACCACACATGTAAGCATGAACAGATAAACAAAAAAACAAGGCCTGGACCTGAATTTGGGGATGACCACAGTATTACTTTCTTACCATGTTCTAGTAGCCAATAGCCTGTTTTAAAAAAAAAAAAAAGCGAGAGCATACTGGTGTGAGGACTCTGGGGCAGCCCTGCCCAGCTTACCACAGATGCCTGTTCCCTGGAGCTCCAAGGAGGGTACCAAGCAAATCTTCAAGGATCAGTCTCCTACCACACTCATAGCAATGAGCGGTCCCTAGGGACAGGCACTGCGGCTCCCCACCAGAGGAGGGTTTGTCTGGCCCAATCTGGAGGCATTCTGCACCTCATTTGCAGTTTCAGTTCCGAATGAAGCATCAGGCTGTCCAAGCACACTGCTGGTCACTGCTCTTCCTGCTGCAGGCCCCGTCCTGTGGGTCGGTTTGCTGTCAGTGAAAAGCAGAGCTGAGCTGGAGCTCTTGGGAACTTCATTCAGACATTCGATCCAGAAGGCATCTGGGTGCAGTGCCCAGGCCCCGCCTTTCACCCACCCCAGCACACCTCCTCAGGTGGGCACACCCACCCCAGCACAGACCGTCTCCTCTGACGTTTGGTCCTTTTGCTATTAAGCAATTTATCTGATGCGAAACCACCCACCCGGTGCTGTGCCAAATGTGAGGCACAGTCCACTTCCTCTCCTGCACTTAGGCAAAGATTCAACCAAGAGCAGCTGACCCAAAAGGTTTGTTTGCCAGGGCTGGTAAAGCTGGTCACCTCATTACCAGAGAGCTGCTTCACCCAGCCAGAGGCAGACCCAGAAAAGGGCCCATTAATAACTCAGAGGGGAAGGAGACAGGAGGAACCAGCTCCTAATGGTGAGAAGCCACAGGAGGACAGGGAGGCCCGGCTGGGGGTACCCACACAGAGAGGAGCTCCAGCAACGGCAGACGACACTTGTCCCTAATCTTGAAAGTCGTTCGGAGCCATCTGAGAGAGTGGAGCGTTTAACCGGTCCAGTTCGTCCACTTGTGGTGGGTGATGCATTACTGGCTCCTGGTCCTCCAGGACATCCTCTCCAGCAGCCACCAAATTAGTGAGGGATTTGCTGCGCACACACTGGAAATCCACATGGCGACTCTTTCCTTCCTCCTTTTCCCATGACATCTGGATGAAAGGGCGCTGCACATAATTGTAGATTACTTCAGACCGCCCACCAGGTCTCCTCTTAATCTTTTCTTTACAGGTAGGGTAGCCTGCAAGGGGAAAACATACTGTGCTCACACTCCTGGCAGACTGTACTCGCTCTACCATCGACTTCCAAATCCAAGGCCAGCGAGGAGAGCTCTGTGGAAGCCGCCTTCCCAAGGCCCTGTCTCTAGAAGAGACTGGTCTGTAGGAAGTAACAGGGATTCTCCCCCTTTTAATGGAAAGGAAAGAGAATTTAAAACTTCAAGAGCCTTTAAGTGACGGAAACACCCCCAGAGAACAGAACTTCACCAGAGCACAGTACTCACCGTCTTGTTAATGTTGTACAGAAGCCATGGTTGAGGGAAAAGTAAGGGAATGTGGAATGTTTGCCTCAAGAAAAAACACAAACTGCCAAATACCCAGAAGGGGCTCCCAGAGACCAAGATGGAGAGACTCGTCCAAGCAGTGGGATGGGCAGGAGTGGGCAGCCAGTTCTGTGCATCTGGAGTGTTCCCAGCACCACAGCTTGGTCCTGCTACCCTGCCCCCAGGCCTCACAAACAAGGCAAAGTGAAAAGGAAAGGCAAATTATCTCAACAGTGTCTTCTAACTTAAAATTCCTGACTCAGACACATGTACCGATGAGTTCTGTGGACAGAGTGCAGCAGTGAGAGTAGCAGGGCACAGGAGCCCACGCTGCATCAGCACCTGCCCCCCGACATCTCTGAGGGAACACATCTCAATTTTTATTTTATTTAACTTAAAATACAGACTGGAGAGATGGCTCAGCAGTTATAAGAGCACTGGCTGCTCTTCCAGAGGTCCTGAGTTTCATTCCTAGCAACCACATGGTGGCTCACAACCATCTGTAAAGGGATCCGATGCCCTCTTCTGGTGTGTCTGAAAACAGCTACAGTGTACTCATAAATTAAATAAATCTAAAAGAAAGAAAGAAAGAAAGAAAGAAAGAAAGAAAGAAAGAAAGAAAGAAAGAAAGAAAGAAAGAAAGAAAGAAAGAAAGAGTCTCACTATATAGCCTCAGCCTGCCTGGAAATTGCTGTGCAGACCAATATGGCCCAGAGCTCACAGAAACCCTCCTCCCTCAGTCTCCTGAGTGCACCACCACAGGTGGCAAATCTCAAATTCTTAAGCTGTTTTTTTGTTTTGTTTTGTTTTAAGATAATTTGATCCACCCTTCTCCGCCCCTAGAGCGCCGAGATTAAGGCGGGCACCACTGCGCAGCTCGGCTGAGACTTTAATACCTTCAATTCCAATGCGGATGTTCTTCAGGCCTCGTTCCTTTAACACAGTTTTAGCAACATCTCGATTCTCGATATATTTGAAGAATCTGTAGAGCTTGGAGCTGTAAAGAACTAAACAAAACATCACCCAGGGTTAATGACAGAGGGAGAGAGGCGACATTCAGGAGGGAGCGATGGAACCCATGATGTCTGACCTGTAACACTCCTCCCCATCTCCAGCGTCCCTAATGCTGGGATCCCAAAATTATAAGAGCAACAAGCTTTGGCATTCTATGTCTAGGAATACCCTACAGAGATGTGCAAAACCACTGTTTAGAAGTCATCATACATCTCATAGTCACACACATATGAATAACATATACCTCCAATGTCCTTCAAGGCAAGTGAATTATGGCACATTTATGAATGGAACACTGAGCAGCTGTATGCAGAGTGTAAAGCTTTTACATTAAGAGAACATACGCGCAGGGCCATGGTGGCGCACGCCTTTAATCCCGGCCCTTGGGAGGCAGAGGCAGGCGGATTTCTGAGTTTGAGACCAGCCTGGTCTACAGAGTGAGTTCCAGGGCAGCCAGGGCTACTCAGAGAAACCCTGTCTTGAAAAGAGAGAGAGAGAGAGAGAGAGAGAGAGAGAGAGAGAGAGAGAGAGAACGTACGCAAAAAGTTCCTGAGGGGAGCGGGGCTAACACTCCCCTAAGTGCACACCCTCCCATAAAGGGTGTGCACGATGCAGTGGGTGAGTGTGTCTGCTGTGTGAGGTCGGAGGAGAGCCTGGGCTGTCAGTCTTTGCCTGCCACCTTGAGACAGGCTCTCTGCTTTGTTGTCTGCTGCTGTGCCCTCCAGGGCTAGGTGGCCCGAGAGGCTCCACGGATTCTGTCTCTGCCTCCCATGTCAGTAAAGGAGCTCTGGATTACAGACATGTGCTACCACATCCAGCTTTTCTGTCGGGTCTGGGGATCTGAACTCAGGGCCTGACAACTGCGGCCCTCACAACTGCGTGCCAAGTGCTTTTTTTTGTTTGTTTGTTTAGTTTTGTTTGTTTAGTTTTAGTTTGGAACTCACTCTGTAGACCAGGCTGGCCTCGAACTCAGAAATCCGCCTGCCTCTGCCTCCCAAGTGCTGGGATTAAAGGCGTGCGCCACCACTGCCCAGCGCCAAGTGCTTTAAAAAAAAAAAAAAAAAAGATTTATTTATTTTATGTGAGTACATTGCCGTCTTCAGACGCACCCCAGAAGAGGGCATCTGATCCCATTTCAGATGGTTGTGAGCCACCATGTGGTTGCAGGGAATTGAACTCACGCCATCTCCCCAGCCCCACCAAGTGCTTTTCTTACTGAGTCAACTTCACAGCCCACGTTTAAGTTTTGAATTATTACCACGTTAATAACATTTAAATGCAATGGAGAAAGTTTCATTACCAACGTCAGTATCTGATAGTGGCACCCACTAGGGGAGGAGAGAGGGGTCCCAGCAGAGGTCAGGCCTGTACTGCTGGCTGTCCCCCCAGGTGCCTGTGCCTGTCACTAGCTGTCAGTGGTTATCTGCACGGGCTCTAGGTAGCATTTTCTGTGGGGACTCCTACTTTGGGAATACTCTTCCCCCATGGGTGGGGGGTGGTCCTCATCCCAGTCCACGGAGTCCTCGTCTGTCAGCACGACAATGTGACACTCTCGCTCGCCTTTCTTGGCACAACCCACCATGATGGGCAGAATCAGTTCTTCGAGGTAGTGGTCAAACTGCTTGTGGGCACCATCGTTGGACAGCTCGTGCAGTAAAGCACCTAGGGAAAGGAGAGGCGAATGAACTGCTTCCTGTGTACACATATGCTGCTAAGTGGAGATTTAGCCCACAGCCCTCACAGAGGACACACAGGGAAGCAGCACACCAAGTCAGAGTCCCTGCACCATGTTGATAACTAGCCTTACTTACACTCTTTGCTGTCACCACAATCCTTCCCTGACACTCAGTACCCCTGCCTGTCCGAGCTGACACGATAGTCCTACCCAAGAGCAAAGCAGTAGTTCGGAGTCCGCTTGGCCACGTTAGACTTTGTACTTTTTATTTTCAGCCTCCACCCCTGAGCACTGAAGATCACAGCCATGTCTCACATGCCTTGTTTACTGTCTGCTGACAATGGAACCCTGGATTTCCTATGCTAGGTGAGCACTCATCAAGTGAGCTACACCCTGGTCTCTCTGAGACAGGAGGCTGCTCTGTGGCCTGTGCCAGCACTGACCTCATGATGACCCTCTCATCTTCTGAGTGCCGAGATGATGATGGGAGCCACACTCTCCGGATGATTCGCTTACCCCACCTCCCCACAACCCCGATGCAAGAGAGGCAATGGGTTAGTTAGCGGGACATCTACCTTCCGGCAGTTCTCAACCTACACACCATACTCCTTCACTTCTGAGCACAGAAAAAGCACAGCGGCTGAATGTCACCAACAGCTGCTCCCTACTCACTCAGATCTTGACATCGGATAGTGTTGAAGTCGAAGTTAATGCAGAGATAGTCGCATGTGTCTCTGAGATCTGGGATAGAGATGCCATCTGGACAGTTGATGATGCCAGTTTTGTAATAATCCTGTGAACAGATCAGCAAGAGAAAATGTAAGCAAAGCAATGCATGGGAATGACTCCTCTAACCTCTGCACTCCTACGCCACACTCTACTGCTGTGGCGGGATCCTGGAGTCAACCATTAGTGCATTAGATGACAAAGTGGCTCCTGTCTACCGAAGTTAAACACAGCTGGACAACTGACTGAGCTCGTGTAAGGACTTACAAGTTACATACAGGAAAAATAAAGAAGGGAAGGCAACAACGGGACACCGGAGGCCCAAAAGTCAGCCACATAGTGTGCAGTACTTAAGGGTGCAACATGCAAGCACGCATGTCATGGTGGACGACAGAGAGGAAACAGAGCACATACCAGAACTGTGCGGAACACAGTGGCGCTGATCCCTTCTGCGATCTCATACTCCCCCTTTTCATTCGGCCTTGTGAAGTTGTATTCTCTCCCCGGCCCAAACATCCTGAAAGATACCAGCAACATCATCACCTCCCCAGCAGGGTCCTGCAGAGGCACCTTCCCTTTTCCTCTCCCAAACAACAGTACCCTCCTCTCTTGCAGCGTAATTTAAAAGCACAGCCCTGAGACCTGATGTCTCTCAGAGGAATGCACGCCTCAGGAAACTCCTTTAGACAAAAGGTTAAGAAGGAAGCAGCGGTCTGTGGAGCAGACGCAATACAGAGGCAAGTTCAGAGGAAGCTGTGGAAGCCTCCCCTCTGCCCTAAGAACTTGCCAGTGTAAACCAACTCTCCTGGCTGCCTGTGCCTTTCCCTTGTCCTGCCCAACATGTCACTCCACAGCACCCTGAGCTCTGCCTTCACCATTAATCTGTGAGGCGAATCTGTAGAGGAGGGAGCTGTTAGTGCACGCCCTCCCAGCTCATCTTCTCTTTAGGAATCAGCCCATGGGAACCGCCCACTCCAACAGGCTAGTGTGGCCATGGATCTCAGACAGGTGGGAGGCTCCTCTGCACCTTGACATATTTCAGTGAGGAGGCCTGCTCTCACCGACAACTTGGGATCTGGGTTAGATTGCCAGCACCCACACACAGCTCACAACCATCTGCAACTCCAGTCCCAGACATCTGATACACCCTCTCCTGGCCTCTGCAGGCATTGCATATATGTAGTGCACAGACATACCTGCAGGCAAAACACCAACACACATCAAAAAAGAGTAAAGTAGCAATAGACCAGGGCTCTAGCTCAGTAAAATGCTTCTTTCCCATGCCTGACAGCCTAGGTTCCTAGGTTCAAGCTCCAGGACTGCTAACAGCACCCTACTCCCTTCCCTTCCTCCAAAATGACCAGAAATGGCTGGGAGGCAAAAGGTTTTCTCTAGGACAGCCACACTGCTCTTGTGCCACATGGATTACTTCTAATACTGTTTTTCTCAAAAGGAAAACAGAACATGACTTAGGTCTCAACTTAGCATCTATGACCTATGCAACTCAGAGAGCAAGGCTGTGTGTTTACAGAGGGGCAGGTCGAGGTTCAATAGCTCCTGCGGCTCGTTCCCAGCCGTCACCACAGAGCACGGAAAGTCAGCAGTATGCAGTGCAGCTCTGCATCTGCTACAAGGTCACAGAGAACAGAGCGCACTCACACAAAGACACTGTCATTACCTTCCCAACATGGTATCCGGATGAGCAGTGAAAATCTGAGGATTTACCACAAAACGGGTGCCATCCACAAGAAGTGTCACTTTCTCTGGAGCTTGAGAGTGAGAGCTACCTCCAAAACCTAAGCCGCCATTTCCAAATCTCTCTGGAACAATGAAGGGCTCGTGGCTCCGCTTGCTCCCACTCTGGAAGCATGAGCCCTTGCTGTCTTCAGGAAGTGGCATTATGTGAGGATACTGAAGGCTTGCTGGCTGAGAGGCATAGTCAAGTGCAAGGTCTGAAAGATCAGACAAACAAAACCAAGTAACTAAAGGGCTACAGTCTAGAGAAAAATGTCTGCTCTAAAACAATAACCAAGAACAAAACCCTAAAGCCATGGGTGTTCACAGCTAAAAACACTACCCTAGAGAGAACGAAAAACAAACCAGACGCTTGAAAGCCAGGTAGACAGATCTCTGAATGTGAGGTCAGCCTGGTCTACAGAGTGAGTTCCAGGATAGCCAGAGCTACCCAGAGAAACCTTGTCTTTAAAAACCAAATCTGGGGGCTGGAGAGATGGCTGAGTGGTTAAGAGCAGTGGCTGCTCTTCTAGAGTTCCTGAGTTCAAATCCCAGCAACCACATGGTGGCTCACAGACATCTGTAATGGGATCTGGTACCCTCTTCTGGTGTGTCTGAAGAGAGCAACACTGTACTCACATATATTAAATAAATAAATCTTAAAAAAAAAAAAAAAAAAAAGAAGAAAAGAAAAACCAAATCCAAACAAACAACTCCCCTCACAAAACTAGAGTCTCAGGATGGATCCTGATAACTTCTTTCCGTGTGTGTGATATGGGGTGGGGGTAGACTGAAGGCAGAAGCACCCATACTTTAAAGCAACTGTAATTTTAAAGTAAACAAAGCACAGAGGAAAAAGACGGAACAGCAGAGCAGGGCTCATTGGTAGGCCAGCAGTCTCCGGCCAGTCGCCAAAAAGCTGGTGCTCAAAGCAATCACTTCTTTTTGGTTCATCTCCATCTCTAAATAATACTCTTAAATCTGCTGTGTGCATTCGTTTAGTTATTTCAGATTTTTCTTCAAGTGTTTGTGGGTTGTGTGAATGTCTGCAAGTGCCGAAGTAGGCCAGAAGAGGGAGTCAGATCCCTGGGAGCTGGGACTCAAACAAGCCCTTTGGAGGAGTAGGAAGCTTTCTCAGCTGAGCAGTCTCTCTAGCTCCACATTTATTATTTTTGAGTCAGGGTCTCATATAGTCTAAGCTGGCCCTGCGTTCACTTTATTGTTGAAGATAGCCTTTGACTTCTGACCCTCCTCCCTCGACCTTTGAGTACTGGGATTAGAGCGTGATCCAGCACACGCAGTCACATAGTACTGGGTGTGGGAGCCAGGATTTTGTGTCTATCTGTCTGTCTGTCGGGTTCCACGTTCTACTTGCTACAGCCCCAGCACTGCTGTCTGTATTTTAGGAACTTACTACTACTATATGCTAAAACTCAATTTTCACTCTTCAAAGCTGCTTTTTTGTTTGTTTTTTTAATTTGCCAGAAAGTCTTTACTGAATTCATCACTCCTCCTATAAATTCTCACGACAAAGCATTCTCCCTGTGTTAGAGAATCTCCATAGCACTGCAGCAGCTCTGGACTGCCACACCTTGCTGTCAGCAGCAAACACATGTGGTGTTACTCTTGGGATCTCATCTTTTTGTCCTAGCATCGAAAAGCCATTCTCTTTATTTAAAATTCCTCTCCTCCACTTTTGAGACAGGGCCTTGTGTAGCCTGGGCTGCCCTTAAACTAAAGCTGAAGCTGAGGATAACTCAGAACTTCTTCCTGTCCCTTATCTCCCTTCCTGCAGTGATGGGATTACAGGCATGTGACAGCACAAGTGGTTTCCGTGGTACTGAGGCCCAGCATGTAACTACCAAGAGTACCGTGACGGGAGGACAGGTCGCCTCTGGCGGACCCCAGGACATGTAACTACCAAGAGTACCGTGACGGGAAGACAGGTCGCCTCTGGCGGACCCCAGGACATGTAACTACCAAGAGTACCGTGACGGGAAGACAGGTCGCCTCTGGCGGACCCCAGGACAGGTCATCTTTAGCATGCACATTGCCTTTTCTAACAAACGATAAAAATACCTGTAGACTAAAGACTTGTTTTAAAATAAATTTATCTAAAATTTTTAAGAAGCCCATGTATGGCAAGTCAATGAGATGGCGCAGTGAGTGGGGCGCTTGCTTGAGGAGCCTGACCACCTCAGTTTGAGACCCAGAACCCTTGGAAAGTGTGACGAGAGCTGACTTCATGAAGTTGCCCTCTGAATACCTGTGAGAATGTGCATGCTATACAACACGAATAAAACTTTATTAACTAGGCTGTTGCTCAGTTGGTAATTTACTTAGCATGCATAAAGCCCTGTGTTTGATCCCCAGTACTACCTCAGCACTGGGGAAGTGGAGGCAGGAGGATCAGATGTTTAAGGTCAGCTACCTAACAAGTATGAGGCCAGCCTGGGCTCCTTAAGACCTTGTCTCAAAACAAAACAAAACAAAACAAAACAAAACAAAACAAAACAAAACAAAACACACACCCTCCAACACACACATACACACTCAACAAAACTAAATCTTCATAAAAATAAGCTGTAGCCAAATTGGACTGTTCTGTAATACTAGGGCTGGAGAGAAGGCTCTGTGGTTAAAAACACTGCATGTTCTTGCAGAGGACCTGGGCTCAATTCTCAGGACACACATGGTAGCTCCCAGCCACCCGTAACTTCAGTTCCAGGGGATCTGATACCCTTTTTTGGCCTCCACGGGCAGCAGACATACATATAGGCAAAGCACTCATACATGAAAAAAAAAAAAAATCAACATAAATTAATATGTAAGCAAATTTTTATGTATCTGTACTCAGTAAACTGTGGTTGCATTTTTAAAGTTATAGGCTGAAAAATATGATAAAATGTCCAGCCAGTTAAGAATTAGTCAATTGAGCCCAGTATGGTGATGTGTGCTTTTTTTGATCCCAGCATTCAGGAGGCAGGTGGATCTCTGAATTTAAGACCAGCCTGGTCTACAGAGTGAGTTCCAGGACAGCCAGGGCTACACAGAGAAACTCTGTCTCCAAAACCAAAAAACCAAACTAATCCAAACACCTGAGTTCCAGCTTAAAAACAAGTTAGTTAAGGTTACCTGAGAGTGAGGCATGATGAGGCATGCCTGTCACTGGAGTGCCCAGGAGGCACAGGCAAGAAGGCTGCTGAGCTCAAGAGCCTGGTCTAGAGTGCATCCAGGCCAGCTAGCCATAGCTAAGACTCCACCTAAGGGCCTGCCCTCAACAATTTCCCAGGAGCTGTCTTACCATTAGCACCTGGATCCAGCAGCCTTCTGAGGAAGGTCAACTATGAACAGTTCTGTCCACCCCACTCATAAGCAGAACTCTCATGGAGTGAGAGTCTCATCACATTAGAGATGGTAAGGACCAGAGCAAGGTCAATATGTCTCCTGGCTCCAAATGTGTAGCCGTTTGTCTTACACCTTCCCTCACACCAGTTGGACAGGCCAGGCTGACTGGAGATTTTCTATGGTGGCCATCTAGATACACTGTGACAGGTATGCTAAGCCAATTAACTGAGTATACGCTCAGATTAACAATCTGCACTCCTCCTGGGTACACGGTGTCTGGGTATGAGAAGCCCCCGTCGCTGTACCTTCATTCCTGGCAGCTAGGGGACAAGTGACACTATGAAGACCAGAGGACACCAAGCTGCTGCTTTCTTTCTCTTGAGTGGCAGCTAAGGTCTCATCTCCTAGGCAGCTGAGCTCTGGCTGCAATAACCAGTCGCCATCACTGCCCTGGTGAACATTCATTCTTAGTCAGAAAGGAAGCTGGAAGACAAGGAATGTATGATTTACAAGTCAGAAGACAGGCTCCCAAGGACTTCCATGGTTTACAGGCAATGGTTTACATTGGTAAACTAGGCAGTTTTTTATCAACTTCTTCGAATCGGTGCATTTGTCATAGGGAACATGTTTTTGTTTTAAGATAAGGACTCTCTATGAGGTCCTGGATGTCCTCAACTCATAGAGATCTGCCTCCCAAATACAGACCTTATAAGCATATACCACCATGCCAGGCCATGTACTGTGAGTTCTACATATTAAGTGGTGGAACATAATTTAGTGTCATTCATGCCACAAAGCAACAGTGGAGAGAGTTCAATAGCTGAAAGTCTATTTTGTTTAAGTGGCATATGCATGTCTGCAACTTTAAGCATCAAAGCATCCCAACCATAAAGCCATACTAAAGGGAGCAGTAGTTAACACAGATGCTCAGAACTATCCGAGGTACTGAGAATAGAACCAACAGCAACTGCTCACTCTTGCTGTTTGTACTGAACTTTTGTACCAAGAACTCTCTCTGATGCCCTCTTCTGGCACCCGGAGGCTCCTGCACTTACGTGCACATACCCACACAGACACCAGCAAGTACACTTAATTTAAATAAGTTAATAATAAAACAAGCAAACATTGACTTGTGCTATGTAAGTTCTCCTTTTTACTTTCTCCTTTTCACCTTCTAATTCTTACACCTGCCCCTAAATGCCACCATAAATCACAGTGGCTATAAAGCTTATCATGTCACCTTTTCCCACTAGCAACCTACAATCCCTTTGAGGCGCGCACACACACACATACACTACACACACACACACACGGTAGTCCTCTAGACTGATGAGGAAAACCAAAGCGAGCCTGATTCCAGTTGCAGAGAGGCTATGTGTAAAGCTGAGCAGAAAATAAGGAAGTGGAGAAGTCGACAGACATGTCAGCCTCACGGTGCTATGGGGGAAGGACTCTGTAAAATAGTACAGGATCCTTTCCTCTAGCCTGTGTTTCCACTGGGGAGCCTGAAGAAAGAATTCCAACAGGAATGGTAAGCTCTCTGGTAAAGAGTGAGACAGTTAACACCCTAGGTTTTTAGGCCATGCCACTACAGGACGCCATCAGCAGTTCACAAATAGCACACATGGCTGTGTTCTGATAAAGCTGCTTACAACATGGACCTGAGTAGACCATACAGCAGATACAGACGATCTCAACAACCCATCCACACATCTAACCCAAGACTGCAGAGCAGCGTCTTCAAGCAGTCTCGGATACCTGGTTAGAGCTGGACCCAATCAGGCAACACCGCCTCACCCTTTAAGTGAACTGACTGACTCTGGAGCTGTGCTCTCCACTACAGTGTAACAGAAACTGCCTACAAAAACCAATGTCTGCAAGTGCTGGAAAATTAAGCAAAATTAACCTGGGTTTTTGTTTTTGTTTTTAAAAGGAAATAACAGGATGTAGGGAATATTTTCAACTGAATGACAAAATACAACACAGGCAAGCTTGTATCAGGATAAACCCCAGAACAGAAAATGATCTACAGCTTTAATACACCCATTCGAAAAGAACTAAGAAAGACAACAACTATCCTTCTCAATGCCAAAGAATATCTAAGAAAAGAACTAAAGGTAGAAATGAAAGAGAAAGAAACCATTCCAGTGTGGTCCCACACCAGAATCCCAGCACTTGGGAGCAGAAGGAACAAGTTCCAGGCAAGCCTTGAACACAGTGAGGTTCTGTCTCAAATAGAGAAAGCAAAACCAGACATGGCGGGGTGGGGTAGGCTGGCAGAGAGCTTACTTAACATGAACAGGCCCAAGGCCCAGGTCCCATCCCTAGGCACCACAGACAACAAACGTTCAACTGATAATTCAGGGGGCTCAGCAGGTAAAGGCACTTGCCCAAGCTAAGAACCTGAGTTTGATGCCAGAACCACACGGAGGAAATAGCCTGCAAGATGTCCTCTGACTTCCTCACGCAGACTATGACATGAGTGTGCATGTCCCTACCCCCAAAAAATAAATGTAATAAACAACTTCATTTTTAAAAAAATCAATACTGAAACCAGAAATTATCTTTTAAAAACAGATGAAGAAAATCTAAAAGCTCTCTAAAACTAATCCAGAAAAAACAGTGGTACGGTTACACAACTGGTGGCTCAGATGGCTCTGTCGGCTGAGAGTACTGGCTGCTCTTGCAGAGGGCCTGAGGTTCAGTTCCCAGCACCCACATGGCAGCTCAGGGGTCTGCAACTCCAGTTCCAAGGGATCTGATGACCTCATGTCAAGGGGAGAGCATACATGTGGAAAAGGCACAGAATACCACAACCCCCAAAACAAAACCACCAATTAGGACACCTAATAAACCTGGTCATGACGAGAGTAGCTCAAGTAGCTCAAGATAGTGTCAAAGGTTCCGGACACTGCTCATACGTGTAACTTCTACAATCCAGCCTTTATTATTAATCCTTTCTAAAGGGACTCTCTTATAACCAGTGTGCGTCTAACCTCCCGGGTTCTGTCAGACAGCCATCTGCCCACTCTTGCTTATACTTTCCCGACCTATTCAAGCTTCCGGGATTTATCTGAGCACTTTCATCACCGTGGTTTACATTTAGAACACACACTTCCTTCAGCTTCCCATGAGACATTGGCACTGTGGTCATTTCAGAGTCTCTCCATTTTCTTTATCTTTTTATTTCTCAGCTCTGCACCGTTTCCTTTCTGAAGTATTTAAAAGATAATATAGCAGGAAGGGCAGCAGGCTAGACCAGGAATCCTCCTTCACCATCTCAGACTTTTGTGTTTGGAAGCGAGGAGGAGGGAGAAAAGAGTACAGAGTAGCCGGGCAGTGGTGGCGCATGCCTTCAATCCCAGCACTTGGGAGGCAGAGGCAGGCGGATTTCTGAGTTTGAGGCCAGCCTGGTCTACAGAGTGAAGTTCCAGGACAGCCAGGGAACCTGGGAGCCTGGAGAGAAATCCTGTCTCGGGAAAAAAAAAAAAAAAGAAAAGAAAAGAAAAAAGAAAATGAAAGAGTACAGAGTCGGATAAGGTCCAAACCTAGTGTCTCTCTCTCTCTCTCTCTCTCTCTCTCTCTCTCTCTCAACACACACACACACACACACACACACACACACACACACACACACACACACACACACGCGCTGAGCATGCGCGGTACCGCTGAGTTACATCCCTAGCCTACTTGGAGTCTACCTGAAAGAGGAGAAGGCTTACTAGGTAAACCTACCATGTGCTCCCTCATCCCAAGCTTCGCATTTCAATGACTCTGACTTTCCCATCTTAAATCATTCAACACCCCAACAGTTCCCTGTAGCTTCTCACTCCAACTAGCCACGGGAAGCACAAAAGAAAAGAAAAAATCAGGACGCTCAGCACCTCAGAAAGGCACACCATTTTGTAAGTCGCCTACAACAACAACAAAAACCATCAATAATTAGCCAGACAGCCAAAGACACCAAAGCCAAGAAAGCGACAAAGCCTCGTGGCTAACTTTAAGGCCACCTGTGGAGTCTATCTCAAGAGACATCAAGAGGTAGAAAACACCTTTGGCAGATGTGGAGGTCATCGACCCCTCATTTCTGCCAGACAGCAAGGGAGTTCTGGGCCATATTTGGGATGCTGTCTCTGCGTAAGACAGGCATCACTCAGATATTCTGTAGTTAGTGAATTCATACCCAGAACTAAAAACCCAGAACTACCACTGATGCTGGCACTTCCCAGAGAATCAGAGACCTCCAGGCTATGGGAAGTCGGAGAGCTGGGGAGGGAGCTACGACCTAATAGCATGCTCAAGCTCCCATGATCCTACCAATGGGCTCCGGAAGGAAAGAAACAAGGCGGGTTAGCCTGATCCAAGCCATCTTTCTCCCACCAAGGCAATAACAGGATATGGATGAAAAGCCATTTCCTGCTCTGACGTCAGGGCTCCAGAAAGCACCATCCTTTCTCAAACAGCCTTCAGAGTCAGGGCTTCTTGACTCCAGACAGTTTAGGAACAGGAGAGGAGTAAGTCAACAAAAAGAAAAGGACAGTTTTTACAGTTTTCAGGCCAAGCTAATTGTGGTTTCCCAAGGTCTGGTTCCTGGCTTACCAAGGCAGCCCAAGTGGGGTGGGTGCCTGCCAACACTGATTTCTAGAATTAATTTTTGGGAGCCGTGTTAGAGTCCTGCAAAACACGTTTGAGAACTGCTACTTAAGATTTTTGTTTTTGTTCTTGAGTGGGGTTGACCTTCTAATTTTCGATTCGTCACAACTAATATTATTCCAACCCTTTGTTTGGGAGATCATTCAAAAGGAAATCTCGCCAGCCTGGTCTACACAGGGCTACACAGAGAAACCCTGTCTCGAAAAACCAAAAAAAAAAAAAAAAAAAAAAAGGAAATCTCGAATTTCTAGATAAACAACGGACACCGTGAAAGGGCTTAGAAATACATTTTCTTAGGTTGGTCAGAGTCCCTTGTCTGTCTATTAGTTCATTTGCTGAATTCTCACTTAAAAGATTAGATCTGCGGGCATTAGTGGCGCACGCCTTTAATCCCAGCACTTGGGAGGCAGAGGCAGGCGGATTTCTGAGTTCGAGGCCAGCCTGGTCTACAGAGTGAGTTCCAGGACAGCCACGGCTACGCAGAGAAACCCTGTCTCGAAAAACCCAGAAAAAAAAAAAAAAAAGGTAAATCGGCCCAATCCAGGAATGTTCAGAAAGAATGACAAATACCCACAAAGGGGATGTTCTGACGGCGCAAACCTGACGACACTGTCTGCTATAAAAAGTTCTTATCCACAAGAAAAAAACCCTCCCCGTTCTGCACTCAGCCTGGGATGACGACAGAGGGGTCCAGACAGTGGATCCAACAGAAGGTTCCAGAGCTTCGGGGGTTAGCGTGACCAACCTTCCCCAGCCTAGGCTACCGGTGTTCCCGCGAGGTCTGTCGGCCGGCTCGCCGGGCTTCTCCTTTCTCCTCAGGTCGAGGAGGAGCCCGCGCGGGGCCTGTCAGGCCGCGGCGGCGCGCCTGCCGCCATCATCAGCCGCCGCCATCATCAGCCCGCGCCACCGCCCAGCCAGCCACCCGCCCGCTCGGCACTCACCGGCTGCTTGCCGCCGCGCCGGCCGCCACCGAGCCCCGAAGCCACCGCCGGGACCCGCCAAGCTCCGGCCACGGCACGACCCCGCCCCAGCCGCGACTAGGCGGCTGAGTCACCCGGCCCTTCAAAACAAGATCCCGCCCCCACCCTGCGCGGGGCATGCCGGGAAGGCCGCGCGGCACGCCCAGCCCACGCCGCGTACTAAGCCTTAGGCCGGGGCCTCACCTCCCAGGTTGGCCGGGTAGTGCGTCCCACTGCCCAGGCGGCCCCGTAGCACGCGCCGCTGATGCTTGCGCTCCATCACTAAAGGGCTAAGAAAGCGAGCTGCAGACTTGATGTAGCCCCGGAACGCCTGATGCTCAAGGGAAGTTGAGCCTCGCCTTTGTATGGCAGATGGATATGAACTGCAGCCCATAGGCAGAAAACATTAAAGAGAGCAAAAGATAAACGAGAAAGAAAAAACAAAAATGTCCCCTCAACCTTTGAGTTTCACGGAACAATCTACTATAGCAAACAAAGTCCTACAGGTTTCATGTTACCTGGAAGCAAACTGTTAGAAAGCTGGTTGTGTTCCTCATAGGCCCGCGTCCTTGAAAGGCACAGGGGAACCCTGAGAGGAGGAACCGGCTTCCTCACTGTCACTGGGACTGGTGGCTTTTGTACTTCAGAAAGCTATCAGACCAGTTGATTACACAATTACAGTGATTGCACAAACTTCTAGTTTGGGGTGTCTTGTTCTATTGAGGTTTTGCTGGTTTATCATGTATTTGCCTTCTCCCCCTACCTGGCATGGGACGTCCTTGTTTTGTTTTTTGAGACAATCTCCTTTATCCCAGGTTAGTCTTACACCTCTGATCCGCCCTCCACCATGTGAGTGATGGGGTTAGAGACATCCCCTACCATAGCTGGTTTATGCGCGGCTCGGGTGTAACCCAGGGCTTCTTGTATCCTAGGCGTCATTCTCCCAGGTGAACTGCATCTCCAGCCCCGTGTTGGGTTTGTTGAGATGGGATGCCACAGCCCTTCTAGAATTTGCTGTGTAGCCAAGGATGACTTTGGGCTCCTCATCCTCCCGTCTCCATCTCCCAAGTGCTGACATAATTCTACTTTAAACCTGTCGTTGAGCACCAAATAAACTAATAAAACCACGCAGAAAAATATAGGAAATGCCTATGTACACAGCATTGAACACCGGTAATCCTAGCACTTGGGAGGTAGAGGCGGGAGGATCCGAAAATCAAGGGCGTCTTATGTGGCTCATGTTCCGTGTGTGTGTGTGTGCGTGTGCGTGTGCGTGTGCGTGTGCGTGTGTGTGTGTGTGTGTGTGTGTGTGTGTGTGTCTCCACTTTGCTGAGTTCCCTCCATACCACCCATCACTGAGGGAAGTCAGGGGACCCAGTCAGGAAACTAGAGTCAAAGACTACACGAAGCCGGACAGTGGTGGCGCACGCCTTTAATCCCAGCACTTGGGAGGCAGAGGCAGGCGGATTTCTGAGTTCGAGGCCAGCCTGGTCTACAAAGTGAATTCCAGGACAGCCAGGGCTACACAGAGAAACCCTGTCTCAAAACAAAACAAACACAATACCACCACCGCTATCACCACCACCACCACGACCACCATGACCATCACCACCACCACCATCACCATCACCACCACCACCACCACCACCACCAACAACAACAACAACACCACCACCACCACCACCATTACCACCACCTATGTCACAAAACACCCAACACAGTAATGAGATCATGCGATGGCATCTTTGGGCCTTGGAACCACAGAAAACACACCCACCGATACAGTTTCCTCTTCTGCTCCTGTGCCCCTGTGCAGTCTCCATACCCCTGGGGGGACCACTGCCTTTCTTGTTCTGCATACAGGGCAATCAACTTCCTCTTGCTTTTATTTCTGAGCTCCCCTTACCCATCCTGATCCAACACTTAACACCTGTTACTCATCCTCCAGAGGAGATCCGAGATTGCACATCTTTAATTAATAGTTAAGATTAAAAGGGTTGCCTTTTGATTAAATATCATGTATCAGCATATAAGACACGACACTGATTTAGGATGAATATCAATTATAAGCAGCATATGAAAAATGTGTAGATTTTTTTAAAGAATTATTTAATTTATGTTTATGAGAACATTGTAGCTGTCTTCAGATACACCAGAAGAAGACATCAGATCCCATTACAGATGGTTGTGAGCCACCATGTGGTTGCTGGGAATTGAACTCAGGACCTCTGGAAGAGCAGTCAGTGCTCTTAACTGCCGAGCCATCTCTCCAGCCCAAGAAATGTGCATTAACGCTGATTTTTTTTTTTTTGTCACTTTAATTTAACTGTATCTCCAAATATCTGACTAGGTTTATCATCTGAGACTGTAACTCTTCCTAAAGCCAGATTGGCAGGCCTGGGACTTTCGTTATTCTAATGGCTGATTTGAAAGGCCACACAGGATCACTCAATTAATGAATACATTCCCTTGCTGCCAGTAAATACTATAGGACATTTGAGAATTCTTCAGGATGTTTTACAGCCCTTAAGACTTCCAACCCACCAAGGGAGGGAGGTTTTATCATGCAGATTTACACATAAGGAAAACAAGACATAAACAAGTAGTGTTCGAAGCTATTAAACTACTGGGTAGTGTTTATAAGATGCTCAGTCAGGTCACCTGACCCCAGTTCCAGCTCTTGGCTCCCTGGGGAACTCCTCCCCACTCCTAATAAATAGAGACTTTTCTTGTTATTTACTTATTTATTTAGAGAGAGAGAAAGTCTCACTCTGTAACTCAGGTTGGCCTGGAACTCACTTTGCAGCTCACGCTGGATTCATACTTGTGGCAATCCTCCTAACTCAACCCCCTGATTACTAAAATTAAACACATTCACCACCATGCTCAGCTGGTGAAGTGACCGCTGTGCAGTTGTGGAGACCTGGGTTTGGATCTGTAGAGAGCCAGGTGCATCAGCATATGCTGTACCCCAGCTCCAAAGAGGGGAAGATCCCTGGGGCTCGCTGTAACAGTCTAGTTAGGTTCCTTAAAGAGAGAAGTAAATGCATTAAGAAAGAAACCAAAGCCGGGCAGTGGTGGGTGGCGCACACCTTTAATCCCAGCACTTGGGAGGCAGAGGCAGGTGGATTTCTGAGTTGGAGGCCAGCCTGGTCTACAGGGTGAGTTCCAGGACAGCCAGGGCTATACAGAGAAACCCTGTCTTGAAAAAACCAAAAAAAAGAAAGAAAGAAAAGAAAAGTAAAGAAAAGAAAAGAGGAAAGAAAGAAAGAAAGAAAGAAAGAAAGAAAGAAAGAAAGAAAGAAAGAAAGAAACCAAGTTGCCAGGTGGTGGTGGCACACACTTTTAATACAAGCACTGGGGAGGCAAAGGCGGGCAGATTTCTGTGAGTTTGAGGCCAGCCTGGTCTACACTGAGAAAAATCTGTCTTGAAAAAGAAAAGAAAAAAAAGTTAAGGCCAATGAGATGCCTCAGCTGAAGACGCTTGCTACAAAGCCAGGTGCCTAGGGCTCAGTCCTTGGGACCCACATGATGAAAAGAGAGATTCAATTCTCGAGTTGCCCTCTGACCTCTGTACAATGAACACACACAAACAAAATAAATCACTTTAAAAATTAAAAGAAGGGGCGAAAGAGATGGCTCAGTGGTTAAGAGCACTGACCGCTCTTCCAGAGGTCCTGCGTTCAATTCCCAGCAACCACGTGGTGGCTCACAACCATCTGTAATGGGATCAATGCCCTGTTCTGGTGTGTCGGAAGACAGCTACGGTGTACTCATACAAAATAAAATAAAATAAAAAGAAGAAGTAATGTCTTACCTAGATATTAAAAAAATTAAAACCACTCATTCAAAAGATACTACCTCGTGCATACAAATTTTGAAAATCTAATGCTTTATACATTATTATCTGTGTGGGTGTGCTGTGTTTTAAGCAGGGATGCAATGTGCCATGGCTTGGATATGGATGTCAGTTGACAACTTGCAGACGTTGATTCTCTCCCTCCACCATGGGTTCTAAGGATCAAACATCTCGTCAGCCTTGCAGAGCAAGCACCTTTACACTCTAAGGGATCCTGCTGGCCCCGTCTACCACTGTTGTTATTTTATTTGGATATTCTGTGCTTTCAGACATTTAGGTGTGTTTGGCAGGCAAAATGGAATGACAAGGTATAATAAGATCAGTCTCACTTGTAATCCCAGCATGCAACACGCTAAGGCAGGAATGATCACAGGTTCAGAACCAGCCTAGGCTACATAGTGAAATTCTGTCTCAAAAGCTAAATGAAGCCAGCTGGGGTGATGTGCTACTTTAATCCCAGAATTCAGGAGACAGAGGCAAGTGGATCTCTGAGTTCAAGGCTAGCTTAATCTATATGGCAAGTTCCAGGAGAGTTGTGGCTACACAGTGAGAGACCCTGTCAAGAGAGAGGGGAAGGGGAAGAAACAAAAAGAAGAACAGTAAATGGGGCTGGAGAGATGATGGAGCAATCATGAGCTGGCTGACAGTGCAGTCTCTGCCACACACCCACAGTGTTATCATCGAGTCCCCAGAGAGGAACCAGGAACTGCCATTCAAGGTCTGCAGATGCTGATGGGGGGGACCCTGTGCTCTCCTCCCACAGCTCTCAGTCGCCTTGGCCTTGACAGAGCCCTTGTCCCTCCGCTCACCCTGAGATGTCCCGACACCACCATGTACCATCCAGGGCACCGGAAGCCCCGGAAGCCACAGGTGTGGACCATACACAGATCATGAGCTATGACCACACTGTGTGGAGCCATAGACTCACTGGATGGCTTGGATGCAGCTGGCTACGAGTATTACATAGGGACCCACAGACTCTGTTGGGTTACTACCTATGATGACCAAGATTGCATCACCCTGGACGAGGACTTGTACACCTGGTCCATTGTAGGCAAGGTAACTTAGCTCAGCCTGAGCAAGTAGGAGATGGCTGGTGCTGGGCCCTGGGTTTCTACCCGGTGGCAGCGGGGTGGTAAGGACTGAACTCAGGGTACGGAGCTTGTGGAGACTAAACCTGCTGGGGATGGAACTTTCCAGAAGTAGGCAGCTGTGGTGGCATCTTCCGGAGAGAGGCAGAGATAGGCATGAACCCCTCATCCTGAGGAGGGAGCCCCTCCTTCCGCTTCTATCTCTACAATGAAAATCACCATTGGTTTGCTTCTTTTTGGAGTTTTGGTCACTATGGTTGCTGTCACGATGCCTCCCAGGTTGGCTTAGAACTCACGCTAAAACCCTACTGGTTAAGCTTTGCTGTCAAACTGACTGGACTTGAACTCCCTGTAGCCTGGGTATGTCTGTGAGGGTATTCCCACAAACTTGGGGAGGAAGACCTACCTCTCGAATTTGGATGGCACCATCCCACAGGATGGGGGACCAAGATTGAATCGGGGGTGGGGGTGGGGGTGGGGGAAATCTAATGAGTTCCAGCATTCATCACTCCCTGCTTCTTGCTTCAGAGACTAGGAAAAAAAACAAAAACAAAAACAAACAAACTCACCACACACTCCTTCTACCAAAGGATTCCACCAGGTCCTCTGTGCCCTCTGAAGTCACAAATCAAAATAAATCCCCAGTAAGAATAATAGGAGCTGAGGGGTGAGGGGTGCACACCTTTAATCCCAGCACTAGCCCGTCAGAGGCAGGTGGATCTCTGTGACTTCGAAGCCTGCCTGGTCTACAGAGCAAAGACCTGCCTATGGAGATCAGAGGACATAGTGTTTACATGGGTTGAGACTCTGAACTCACGCCAGCAGGCGCTGCAAGCAGTTTTACGCACTGAGCCATTCCCTAGGCCTGTGTGTATCTTTAAGCAGTGTGGCTACTAAGCAGTTAAAGACACACACACACACACATACACACACACACACACACACCCCCCAAACCCACAAAGATACAGGGTTGGGCATATGTGAGCAGATCTAAGACAATGGATCCTAGAAAAAAAATTTAAGTAAATTTAAAAACACCGTAAGGCAGCTGGAGACATGACTCAGTAGTTAAGAACACTGGCTTCTCTTGCAGAGGACCCAGGTTCGGATCCCAGCACCCATTCCTAGGCTCACAATCCTAGGGGATTTGACTCTCTCTTTTCCCCTCTGAAGCACTGACTGCTTCTGGTGCCCATACATGTACAAGCAGGCAAAACATCTGTGTGTATAAAATAAAATTTTAAAGAAAAGAAAAACACATTTAGGAGTACTGTCTCCCACTTCTCACGCACGGACAGGACCCGTGTGTTTGTGGGAAAAGCCACTCATAATAAAGCATCATTGTTCATTTGACACTGGGAACGCTGTGTGAGGGAAACAACGGGAAAACAACAACAAATCCCACCCAAGAGCATTGTTTATAAACCTAAAGAAGTTCTGAATCCGACTTTCAAAGTAACACATTGTTACGGATTGCCATGGGCAAACAAACTTCTTCGGGAGAAGTGACCCAACTTGTCTGCCGGCAGCCCGTTCCAGCTATGCCAAGGAACCCAGGTAAGGGATAGCATCCAGCTCAGGTAAATATTTACTTAATATGTGCTTTTTTAAAAAATCGTATTAGGAACATAAACTTGGATGCTAAATGCATTGTTTAAAAATTAAAGTGCTAGTGAGATGGCTCAGTGGTTAAGGGCACTGGCCATGTTGGCCGAGGACCAAGGTTTGATCCCCAGGACCCCCATGGTGGCTCACAGCTGTCTGTAACTCCAGGGAAACTGGAACCCTCTTTCATGTGGCCTCTAAAGGGCATCCTCACCCCACATGTGCATAAATAAAACATAAGTTCTTTAAAATAAAAATTAACCACAGGGAAACTCATTCATCTCTTTGTTTAAAAAAAAAAAAAATTATTAGCCTGGGTCCACTGGTGAGAAAAACTAAGAAACTTCAAATCAGATTAATTCATCTTTATTTTTAATTTTTTTTTTTTTTTTTCGAGACAGGGTTTCTCTGTGTAGCCCTGGCTGTCCTGGAACTCACTCTGTAAACCAGGTTGGCCTCGAACTCAGAAATATGCCTGCCTCTGCCTCCCAAGTGCTGGGATTAAAGGCATGAGCCACCACTGCCCGGCTTATTTTTAAATTTAATTTAATTTACTTTAATTTAATTTAATTAATTTTTTGGGACAAGGTCTCACTGTGTAGCCCTAGCCGGCCAGGAATCCCCGTGTAGACCAACTTGGCTTTGAATTCGTAGATTCTCCTTGCCTGTACCTCCTGTATGCGCCACCTCACCAAGCCACATTCATCTTTTTATAAAACATATCTTCAGGGAGGCTGGAGAGATGGCTCAGTGGGTAAAGCTTATAAATTCTAGAGGTTAGAGAGAGGGCTCAGAGGTTAAGACTGGAGATGTAGTGAGTGGTGGTGGTGTATGCCTTTAATCCTAGCACTCGTAGGAGACAGAGGCAGAGGCAGGCAGATCTTTGTGAGTTCCAGGCCAGCCTGGTCTACAGCGCAAGTTCCAGGACAGCCTAGGGCTACACAGAGAAACCCTGCCTCAAAAAACAACACAGCAAAACAAATTTAAAAGACTGGTGATGGTTACCAGCATCCAACCAGGTGGATCACAACACCTGTAACATAACTGAAAAGAAAATACATCTTAAAGAGAAACAAAGTAAAAGATAAGGGAAAAGTGTCTCGGAGACTGAAAAACTAAGAAAGAAGGAAGGGAGGAACGCAGGGATGGAGGGAAGGTGGAGGAGGGAGAGGGAGGAGCTGCCTGCTATTCAGGAGCTCCGCCTCGCTACTTCCTTCTCATTGGTGGAGGGAGCGCACGTGCCGTCTACCCGCCGCTTGTTGGAACTCGTGCATCTGAGCAGTTAGGCTGGAGCCTTGGGCAGAAGCAAAAGCAAGGCCAAGGTGAGGAGGTGTTGAGACCCCCACTGAGCAGCATAAAAGCCCAAGTGCTTCTCAGAGAAGCCCTGGCTTTCCCCCAACAGCTATTTTTAGAACAAAATTTATGCGTATAAGTGTTTTGCCTGTGCACTAACTACTATGCGTGTCTGGTGCGGAGGCCAGAAAGAGGAGGTTGAAGGCCGCTGATCCCCTGGAACTGGAGTTACAGTGGCTGTGAACTGCTGTCTGGATGCTGGGAATTGAACCTGAGTCCTCTGGAAGAGCCGCCAGTGCTTTTAACTGCTGAGTCGTCTCTCTCCAGCCCCTACAGCCATGATTTACATCCCTTGCTACCCTTTCCTGAAGCATTCGGGAGTTCTCTATTGATGTCCCCAATGCACCCATGAGTGGTTGACACTCTGCCGTGCTTAAAAGCAGCCGGTGGATGCTGGAAGCAAATAAGTTTTCAGGTCTCTTGGGATAAGATACTTAATCAAAACAAAACAGAACCAGATTCTGAACAACCCAAAAGATTCAGTCATGGTCGGGGGAGGTCCCGCATGAGAGCTACTAGCTGATTGTTGCACTTGTAACTGGCTTGACCCAGATCCCTGTTTCATAGGACGGGAAGGGGAAATAAACACAATCTCATTTACACACACGCATAAGTACACACGCGCACACATCGTGTGAAGACGGTTCTGAGTTGCTGGAGGTGGCTTTATAGAGTCAACGTCTGTCCCTTGAACACTTCTGTCCGTGCAGGTCACAGTCCACTTTGTCAGCCTAAAGAGAACACTGGCCAGAACCACCACCAGCCGGAAGAAATCCAGACCCTGACCACGCAGCTAAGACACATTGGGGACAGTGTCAATCACAGGATGATTCAAGAGGTGAGAACCAGCAGGGGCCTGCCGGGTTGGGGAGGGAAGAAGAGACAGACCAATGGCTGCCTGGTAGCCAGGGCGCCCAGGAATGATCTGAACTCATGCATTAAGGGTGTTTACTCACCAAACATCAATGGCGGCTCTCAGGTGGGCTCACTGATCTCACAGGTCAATAAAGTCTGAGCCCCTGGGCGGGTACTCTTGGGTGGGTTGCTGGAAACTTGGAGACAGGAAGTGATGACAGCCCTGAGTTTCTCTGTGCTGGCAGAGTTGAGAGAAGAGCAGACTCTGTGTGTGTGTGTGTGTGTGTGTGTGTTTGTGTGTGTGGTGGGGTGGGGGTGGAGGGGTGGTTCCCAGCTTGTGCAGGGGTGAGCAGGGTCCTGGCCTAACAACCAGCACTTGGTCTCCTACCTGAACCTCACACTGTGGCCCAAGAACAGGCAGGGTTGGCATCTCTGGCTGGACAGCAGACTTAGGCTGCAGCCTGAACCCAGCAGCGGATGCTTTGTTGTCCGGGGACCTGTGTGGTATTACCATAATGGCAGGCAGCCCAATTTTACAGAGGCATTTTCTCAACCGAGGCTCCCTCCTCTCCAGTGACTCTAGCTTGCGTCAAGTTGATGGGAAAGCTGGCCAACACCACCTATGTCAGTGAGAGATGGTAAGGGAACCTAGGGCGGACTGGTCTGTACCATTTGGGGTGATGAAGCCCACAGCAAGCTTAGTGCTTCCCCAAACTCCTGTGGTTGGCAATGGAGAGTGGGCGTGGAGGTTCCATGGTGGTGGTAGGGGGTGGGGGTGCTGTTGCTTAGAGCCACTTCTGGTCCTTAAATCCATCTAGGATCCTAAATTACTACAGCTGCTTTTCATCCCAGTCCACATGCAGACAACACACAACCTTCCCTTCAAAACTTGTAACCCTGGAGTTGACACCCGAGGACACGGTTTCATAGAAAGCAGAAGGGGGCTGAGAGGAAGTAAATCTACACCCTCATCTGTCTCTGCACCCCCAATTTGTTTATCTCTTTGTCTACTCAAATCCTTTAGCCATGGTTTTTTGTTTTGTTTTGTTTTCTTTTGGTTTGGTTTTTCGAGACAGGGTTTCTCTGTGTAGCCCTGGCTGTCCTGGAACTCACTCTGTAGACCAGGCTGGCCTAGAACTCGACTTTGAGCTAGAGGCCCATCTCCCCCAGACCCCCGGATGTAAGTCTCCAGTTGCCCCAGCCCCAGTTGTTGAAGACGCTGTTTTTGCCCTATTGTTTGAAATCAACTGGCTGTGGATGGGGGGGGGGGGTGCTCCTGGACTCAGCCTGTTCCATCCATCTCCGTTGTTGGAGACCAAGGCCTTGGCCTTTTGCATATCTGCTGGACAAAGATCCCAGGTTTGACTAAGTCTGCTAGATGAAAGATCTCAGTTTTGACTTATCTTGCTAGCCACAATGTCTCGGATTGCTCAGCAGGTGTCTCCTCTAGGCCCTGACTTTTAGGCTGGGCTTGATTAGCACTTCAAGGTGTTCCGGCTCTAGCAGGCTTCTCCTTGTTTCCTCCCCATTGTTACTGCCCCCAGGTAGGGATTAAACGTCCGGCCTTTAGCTCAGGTGCAACTATGTCATAATTGATGTCTGGTCGCATTATGGATTCTCCCCGCCCCTGCCATTTCCCG